>MNCI01025132.1:138222-159678 GCA_015680685.1 Gnetum montanum | reverse complement strand
GTGCATCAGTACGACCACTTCGAGCATGTGCGTTACACGTGGTGATCCCAGCAACGATTAGCCTTTGGTAGCTGCGGTTGCATCGGTTCAGGGTGTGTACGGTAAGTGGGAACGGATGGTGACACTAGTTAATTTAGACTTAAGTCATTAGTTAGAGTGTAGGGGGTACCTCGCCACTCATCAGAAACAAAAGTAGTAGTATAGTGAAAGCCAAACATAAGGCCTTGGATGATTTCTATGAAAAATTAGGAACAAAGAAAGGAGAAAAATTTATATACAAATTGGCCAAAATTAGAAACAAAAAATGTAAAGACTTGATCATGTCAAATGCTTTAAGAAGGTAGATGAAAGAATTTTGATAAAAGACAATAAAATTTTGGATTAATGCCAAAATTATTTTTAACATTTATTAAATAAAGAATTTCCAAAAGAAGATATCTAAGAAGAAGAATCAAATTTTTGGTTTAGTAAATGAAATTTCCTTTTTGAAGTGAAGACAATGTTGTCTGAGATGAAAAATGTACAACTTGTTGAACCCTATGACATTTCTATCAAAGTTGGAAAAGCACTAGGAAATATAGGAATTTCATGCTAACACAATTATTTAATAAAATTTTGAAGGATGGAGAAATTGTGTAAGGTATAGATCAATCAAGATAATGAACCAAACTATGAAGCTTTTGGCACTAGTGATAGAGTAGCATCTTAACCATGAATCAACAATATTAGAAAATTAGTCTGGATTTATATCAAGGAAGTGTACTATAAAGTGTGTCATCTTGATATAGTAATTAATGTAGAAATTTAACAAAATATAGAGAAAATCTACATATAGTCTTCATTGACTTAGAAAAAGCATATGATAAAATACTTGAAGATATTCTTTTGTAGGACTTGAAGAAGAAAAACATCCCTAATGAATATCTTAAAGTGATTCAAGTCGTGTATGAAATCACATAGGATTTTCCAATCATAGTAAGTCTCCATCAAGGATCTGCACTTAGTGCATACTTATTTGCTATTGTTATAGATGTATCAAAAAAGGAAATACAAGAGTATAATATTTGCAATGATCTTCTCTTTGAGGATACAGCTCAAAAAAATAATTACTACTAAAATGGAAATGTGAAGGCATAAAAATCAATAAAAGCAAAATAGAATACATGGGATGCAATTTCAATTACATAAACAATGGTGAAGTAGTAGTGATAATTCAAGGCCAAAACGACCCTCATTGCAACAAGCTCTACTACCTCAAATCAATGATCCAATGAGACAATGAAATTGTTAAAGATATAAAAAATAAGATTGAGCTAAAATGGTCAAAATGCTAATAAACTAGTGTTGTTCAATGCAATAAAAAATCCAAATAAAGTAAAAAGAAAAATTTTACAGGATAGTCATCATCCTTTCTTATATGATGTTCAATGGGGAATAGTATAAAGAGGCATGAATAACTAAGTATATAAATTTGCTTCTTAAATATTAATAACAATAAGGTGTTAATCATGTGTGAGAAACAATACCAAAGGATAGGGTTAACTTCTAAATTGAGGTAGTAATAAACCCAACAAGGTCAATGTCGATGTAAGTAAACATGTGCAAGGAATAATGGTCTACTACAATAAAATAATTATAGAAAATCAAAGAAGCATAGGCCTACTTGACTTGTTAATAAGGCTAACAACCTATAAATGAAATCTCTTAAAACAAGAATATTGATAAAGCATTTTCCTACCTTATTTAGTTAATAACTAATTAATGAGAATTAGCATTAAAATACTTAAATACTAGAAAGTAAATTTGGATTTGGAAATGTTCTTATTCATGGAAAGCAAAATGAAAATTCTAACGAAGTTTTATAAAAATTTGACATTTACAAAGTTATATTCATCAATGCCTAAACATGCTCTCCTTCAAGTTATATCCAAAGTTATTTATATAACCACACCACCTACATCAAACAAAACAAAAAATTAATAAGGGAAAAAAAATACTTAAGTTTTACAATAAAAAGACCTAAAACAAATAAAAATACCATGTACCCACAACTTAAAACTTATAAAATAAATTTCACCCTTTAATCACATAAATTGATTGAATGAATATAAACCTAAAGTTCAATGACCTTAAAACTTATGATTTTCCCAAATTATATCCAAAGAATAGAAAAACCAATTTTAGAATTCCTTTTATGAGAAATCTTTTTAACTTAAAATACCTAGAGGAATCAAACCATTGGCTTAATGTTTTAATTTTGTATCTACCACCTTTACTTAACCTAAAACTATAAATTGCTATAGCAATTTCTCATAAATTTTTATATCAAAATAGTTTTTAAAAGTTTTTAATGTAATAGAATCTAGAAACTAGATTTTAGAATGGTCCCACAAAACCCAATCAATTTTATTAATATTAATATAGTCAAGATTAATACACATATTTTTACTATCTTGAAGTTCATAACACTCATCTTTATCTTAATTATTTATAGATAAACAATAAATATTTCAAGAAAGATTTACATAAACACCATTGCTAAATGACATAGATATGATATATGAACTTGTCTACACATTTGCTTTTCCATCTTCCAAAGTTTATGTGTAGACTCATCTTAATTTTTGTAATTCTCATGTAGAGAAGGTATGATATTACACAAATTAAGGTTTCTTTCACCAAACATTGTTCTTTAATGTAAAAAGACTTAAAATTCACTTTTAAAAAATTTGCAATAGATATACCTAATTATTTAAGGAAAGACTCAAACAAACTCTTTCCTTCAATCTTTTCAATATTAATGCTTTTAAAAGAAATTTAGATAATTTTATTTACTTATTCAAAATACATTTAAAAACCACCCTTGAATGCACATTCATTTTGTTTTTATATGTGAGCTCCAAAGTTCACCTCCTAGTATTAATTAGATAACTATATACCCATGTTTATTTTAAAAAATAAAAGGTCATATGTCAACAAAAACAACAACCAACGCATTATTTTTAACATTTATAATATTTCTAATCCTTTGTTAAAACTACTACAATTAATGGTCACAAACAATAACTATTTTCTCTAGTTTTCTTAACAAAACCAGAATTACTACCAAGTTATAGATTTAAGTCTAATAACATAACCCAACCTAACTTAACCTAACCTAACCCAATTCCATTTTTTAATATTAGGGTTCACACAATTACATTTCTTGTTTTAAAAATGCGTTTAATTTTAAATGCATCTTAGCTTTACATGTAGCTTAAAAGTGCATTATCATAGCTATGTTTATCGAATCTATCTAAATCACTATGGAATCACTCAAGCAAAGGTTCCTCCTTTAAACCATAAATATAAGGTGCGAATGCGCTCATTAATCGGCTATGACGACCCAGCTTTGAATGCTGGGTTTCACCGTGGCGCTCCCCTTTTCGTGATGCCTTAAGAGCTTCATTGGCACAATTGAAGGATTGGTCCCATTTACGCGAAAGCCCTAACCTCGCTCACCGGCACGGAAGTCTGCTATTTTGGAAAACCCTATGGATTCCAACTCCTCTTGAAGCTTCTCCATTTGGTAAATCTCACAAAACTGAAAATGGTGGATTAATCCGTTAAAAAAAGTAGTACAATGATCTTAATTGTAAAAGGTAGGGCATAAACAAAATTGGAATTTTAACAACCTAAATATTACCATTGTCCCTTGTAAACTACACTGTAATACCAGCCATCTCGCATTGACATAAGAACTTTGATGGTTTTCCAAGAAAATTTGAGAGTTCAAGTCATTGCACTAGGCGTAAAGGAGAGTAAAAGATTGATGTCACGGATGTTCCTGCTTCTTTTGAAGAATTCTAAATGATCTACATCATCCTTTTCACGAGAATCAATATCGCTGTCACATATGCCAATGCCACTGGCTGCGAACATTTAACTCAGTTAAATTCAGTTAATCTTACGTCTTAGAGGAAACAAAATATTGTTTAATGATTTCGGAAAAGAACTATTATGGATAGATCAGAGAGGAAAGATGATCTAGACAACTACTTGAACAACCCCTATATTATCAAGGATCAAAGATGCTCAACAATCTTAACAACTGAAAACATTCGCTTGGTTAAATTATTCACTCTCTAGGTCCTTGTAGCTTTCCAAGGTGCAGGTCAGACGTCCTAATAAACGAGCTACGAAAGATTCCCAAATGATACTTTGAATATTTTTTAAAAAAACATGTTGATTTTCATATTAAATACTTAAATAAAATTAAATATTTTCATGTTATTTTCTTTCCACTGTAACGGAAACAAGAAGTTAATGATTATCGAAATATTGTTTGAGAAAAGTGCAGTTAGTTGTACTCCTTTTAAACAATGTAGGAAAAAAATTTATTTAACGTTTCTTGGATGAAATAGTATTTTAATATTAATACTGTGGAATTCAATTACACTACGCCGTTTACCTTGATTAACTTGATGACGACATGGTAAACGGAATGGCAATTTATTATCATAGTTAAATTTCATTGTTGGATTTATTTGTAAGCAGCTTCTCAACAATGTAGCCTGTAACATACTTTTGGAAATGCAATTCTTAAGGTTCCATTGCCTCAAGAAAGTAGGGTTAAGCTAGCTATTTAAAATTTCTTGAAGTGTAATGCTTTGGATCTTGAAATATGGTCAACGTTTAGAGTCGAATTTTATAAAGTATGCTCTTCGAAACAAAAGAAGTAGATTAATTTAATTTAAACAAATTAGAATCAAATCCTCTATAGACAATTTAAATTTTATAATGTAGGTTAAAAATTTTCAATTTTCAAAGTGATGATTTTAAAACACAGGTACTGAAATCCAAGTTGCAAACAGATTTTGGGGTATTAAAGTTTATTGCTGAATATATAGAACTAAATTGTCACTGATAATGGTCTTCTTAAAGGTTAGGCAACTGTGATCTTAAACATATTTAATTATGGTTTTATGTCGACCATTAATACACGTAACATTTTTAAGTAGCGAAATCAGATTCCACAAAAGCCACACTAAACATTGGGCAATGTTTTAAGATTGGTTTTCATTTCATCAGTTTCTAATGAAATCCTTAACAAAAAAGTCTTGAAACTAATCTTAAAAACTTGTCTTCCAAATATAGAAGTCCAAAACATAATGCAACATTTTAGAATATCAGGAACTTACATTGTGGTAAGGCATCTTATACCATCAGACGCAATGCAATCCATTCTTCAGGGTGGAGGATGAATTATAGCACATGATATATAGTTTAAAAACTTTATTATTATGATCATATTTATTAGGTTTCCAAGCATTTCAATTTTGGCGTCTGCACATATTTAAAATAATAAAGAAAATAATGTTTTAAGAAACACAAACTGCAGACCATGTTTAAAATATGGAAAGAAGGCTTTGACGTTGTTATGGTAAATCAAAATGAAGAAGCAATTAGATAAGGGAAGCCAAATAAAATTATCTGTTGGATTTATTGCATCTTACTGTCTCATAAGTAGAGATCTAACCTACAATCTTGTAAGCAAACTCTGCCGGACTGTTTTTATAACAGGCCTAGTCAAATGGCTGATAAAGTATTCTAAATTGATTGTGTTCAATTAACTTCCAATCGATAAGGTGTAATTTGTTGGTAAGACTTGTGACTTGCATCCATATGTCACACCTTTAACCCCAACAACTTAACATGAAAATGTACAGATTGTGTTAAGAGAAATGGCTGAAATCATGAGGAGATTATGGATCATTATTTCATACCATTTATTAGATTTTCTAGAATGTGTAAGAAGCCTTTCAATTAGAAATTAAATTCATAGGATCCACAATTATTAAAACGACCATTTAGGTAGATAGCTCAATTTGTGCGTTTCATCCCCGTTCAAAGGCCATTTAGGTAGATACCAGTTCAGGGGCCATTTAGGTGCCCATCATGTATGTGTAGAAATGTAAAAATGAACTTTTTAAAACATGGAGACATTTTTAAAGATATTGTTGTCTCCATCCAAGAAACCTGGAGAAGCTAAAAATGCCATTGCATTCAAAAAGCTTTCATTAATCGACTCAATAACTTCCTTTCAAAAAAACCATAAACATCCATGGACTTGTAAACATTTTTCAGTGTTAAGTCAGCTCCATGTCGTATGCCTATTGTAAACTAAAGTAAGATATAAAGTACTATGTTCTAGTACAACTAGTTGTCTTTACAAGATGCAACTGGTTATGTGTAATGCGACTTGATTTATCCCGTTGGAAATATGACTTTGTTTTTCTACTCAATGTCATTTGTTTTCCATACATTACTATAGAACTTCCTTGAACAATTTCTTCTAAGCCTCGAATCTGTAACGTCAACTGCAGCTTACATTCTTTCAAGTATATAGAATCAAATATACTGCTACCAATTGGTGAAAATCAATTTTCCAAAGAATGTTGGTCCTTCACAGGAAAACAACATCAAGTCGGCCTAGCATTTCTAAAGAAACAAGATCTAACAACCCAGATTTTAGGTACATCCAATCCTTAACAAAAGCTAACACTTATTGATGCAGTCACAGACCACTGAATTAGAGGATTTGAAGGCAGGAAGAGGTTTGTTTCAGACAACACTCGAACCCTTTTCCGGTATATATCTATAACAGGGTGTGCCAGAGGTCCAATTTTTATTAGTCTGCAACATCTCAGCATGTATATTGTACCTATCAACTAGAGCTCCGGATTTATTGCTACTGATGTATTTTAAAATTTCAGTTTCAGTTTCAATAATATGCACCAGTAATATTCAACAATGATTAGTACTAATTATGGCCTTTAGGTACCAAACAGCATCAATGTCAAATATTTGCCTGCAAAAAGTTGTGTCAGATTCTTACATACTCAGGTTCATAGTCTCAATTTTTTAAACATCACCTACAAATGCAAGTACAAGCAGAAACTATTTGCAAAGATCCATAATGTTTCCAAAGAAAGAGCAACAAAAAATAAAATATTCATCATCTAGAATTAAATATTCGCTAAAGCCGTCCATTGATCGGAAATCGTATAGCAGGTATGAACGATTTCAAATACTCTCTAAAGCAAACTGATGCAGATAATCCGATGTATTGAAAAACGAACAGCTAAGCGATGGGATAAGAAAGATCTAAAAAATATGACACTTTTTTAACATTAAAATAGTAAAATATGCCAAAAACTATTCATACCTCCGAATGCAGAATGATTATTGCTGATCACCACCTCTAGATTGTTGCTGTATCTGTTGAAGAAGAGTAGCAGCCAACTGCAAAGTAGCCTGCAGACGCTTCTGGGTATCAGCTTCTGACTCTTCTCTTGCATTATTGGATGAATGTGGATCAATTGTTTGTACTTCCTGATTGCGAGGATTTGAAGATTGTAGAGTTGATTGGTGGTTTAACTGTTTTTGAAAAGTGAATTGAGAAGACAGCAGCTGGTTAGAGTTTGCCACAGAATGGGGTTGAAGGCTTGCATTGGAAGTGGTAACTAAAGTTTGAGAAACTTGTGTAACAGGAACGGATGGCTGTTGGTTGATATGAACAGTTTGAGAAACAGGAAGCTGCATAGACTGAGCCCGTCCTAGTAATGAAGCAAGTTGTGCTAATTGATCAGTTTGTGATTGAGGGGCACTTGTAGGTGCAGAAGTCATTGACCGCTGTGGTTGCACATTGTGCTCATTCTGAATAATCTGGCCAGAATGTTTTGCAAAAGCTCCAACCTGTGGCTCAGAAATTTTCAATTGCACATAGCTTTGTTGTTGGTGGAGAGCAGAATCTTCCTGTGTTGAAGCATTATTATTCTGTGGCATCAAAACTTGACCAGGTGAATCACTGAGTATGCCTCCCACCTTTACATTTATGACAGAAGGCCTTTCTGAATTTATTGAGGGCCAAGAAGACATGGCGCCTTGACTTTGAGGGAGAGAGCTATAAGTTCTATTTTCATTGGTAGAATTTATGCTCATTGATGATCCAAAAGAGGCAACTGAATGTGATAAACTAGTTCCATGGCCTTGGTAAGTGGTAGAGACTGTCGATGCTGAGGGAAGAGTTGGCCATGCAGAGAAAGGAACATTGTCTAGTTGGTGGGCATCAGTCGACAAACTGTTATTTCCTTGTCCTGAAAAGCGATGCTGTGAAATTGGCGACTTTGAATTACTATCTTCATGAGATGCTATTGCACTAGAAGACCTATGCGTTATTGAATGAACCTGACCGGTGGTCATTTGGCTTAGTTCTGATGATGGCTGCATAAATCCAAATCCTGTGTTTGGTTGCTGAAACTTCAAAATTACTCCAGAAATGCTTACTTTGCCAGGCACCTTCAATACTTGCTCTGAGAAGTGAGATGGAGGAACCAGAAACAAGGTCGTGCCTTCTCCAAGCTTTGCTACTGCAGCACGTTGCTTTTCACCTAAGTAATGCATAAACTCATTGTATGGTGTGATATCTAAGTCATTTTCTGGAACAAAAAATACAACTCCAACACCGCCTGCTTGATAAAAATGTTTTGCAAGCATATCCAATCCAGTTCTTGCTGTGCAGTTCAGAAACTCCGGCCTGCATGAACATAACAGATAAATTATCAAAAATCATGAATTAAATGCATTATCATGTCATATTCTGGTAAATCAGTTTGTTACCATACTTTGTACTCCATGAAAAATGAAAGAATGAATGGTAAGAAATCCAATAGAAACAGAATTGACAAAGAATTGGTAAGATGAAAGCTGAAAGCATAATGATAAAACAGCTCGGCAATCAAAAACATGCAACATGATTAATGCATAACTAACTTCCTCCCTCTAGTTGCATTACCTAGCAAGAATGACTCCTTCCAAAACATGAAACCCATTATGAAGAGAAAACCAATTCGTAGAGAACAAGAATATTATAAAGCAAAGTAATTAAAACAAGAACATCAAAGGGAATATGAAAATTAACTATTGTCATCACCATTGAAATAATAGGCCAATATATAAACTCCTGTTGTCACCCTGCTGCGGAAGATCTAAGTACCAAGGCTAACAAAAAAGGAAATGCACAAAAAGAATTCCACATGACAATAAACAAAAACCAGCTTTGCTTCAAGCCAATAAGGCAAAGGATAACCTTATGAACAATTTTACGATTGTATGGTTCGATACTTTTAGAATTGATATGAATAGTCAATTCCGATTCTTGTGAGGCACATAATTTGTTCAGAATTAGCAATTTATCTGCCAATCAATACTTTCAATTCATGCTAACCAAACGACAATAAATGCTTGTAATATTAATTCAAAATGTCTTGATGAAAATATATTCGCTTCTGTATGCTTCCCAATTTTTCTTGGAAAACCCTAGTTTTGACATATTTTAACAGCAGGACAATGGAGAATACATCAATATGGACAGAAATGATAATCATACTCAAGTGTCCTACATATTACTCATACTTCACTGATTGACGTACCCATTCAAATTTGCTCGTAGGTAAAGCTTCCATTTCACCTGGATTCTTACATCAGAAACACTAACCTTGCTTTCAATTTTACTTTATAAAGAACTTAGGCAACTTCGAAATGGAATTATTCTACAGGCACGACTTAAAAATTTCCGTGCATATGCTACAAGCAAAAATTTAAAAAACCAACAAAACTTTGATTTTTGATGGTAAATCATATAAAGTGCAAACTAAAACTAGAAAACACGATTACGTAGATCAGTATACTAACAAGTGCAAACATATATAAGCATGAAATAATGTATACACATTTCTCTACATACCGGAATTTAAAAGATAGAATTTAAAAACTTACAATGTGACATCAAGCACCTTCCCTACAGGAAAACAACGTGCACGGCAAATTGGAGTCCCTCCTTTAGCAATTGTACCCTGCCACTTCCAATCTTCATCCAATGGCCCTTGACCAGAGTCTGAAGGATCCCACTTTGAGTTATCTAAATTACATGGAATGCTAGATGCAACAGCTGACTCAAAATTAGAAGGCCCATTCCACAAACCCTCAATCTGTTGAGGTGGTCTACTTAATTGTCTTGAACTATCAGGCACACCTGCATTAAACTGAGAGATCCTGAAATTGTCAGGACCACTTCTTGGAACCCCAAATCGCTCTAAATCTCTGCCTTGCTCAAAGTGAAGAGGCTCCAATGGCTCCCTACTAGGATCTCCTCCAAATCTTGGCCTTTTAGCATCCCTGTGTAACATCTCATCAGCTGATGAATCCCAGACTTCATTACGAGGAGCAGCTCCCCTAGGTTTCTCTGGAATACTACCTGTCCAAAATGGGCTCCTATCCATTACAGGGCTGCTATCAGAAAAGTCACCAGAATCCTTTGTGCCACTCATTTCAGAACCCAAAACATTAGACTGGTCCATACGGTTGACATGTGAACTAGGCAATAATCGCTCTGAATGAGGAACAAAACCTGGACTCTGCATTCCTAATTGGTCTTGATTAATACCATGCCCCCTTTCTGACTTACTATTGTCGGGAATTTTTGCCCTGAATGGAGAATTCATTGGTACCCTATGAGTGAATGATACCCCACCATTTGCAGGGTTTCTAGTATGTTCAGGCGGTCCATATTCACTCCGTGGAAAACAAATTTTGACTCTAGGGTTATTAAATAGTTTTCCCTGCAGTGCATCTTTTGCTCTACAAGCTGATGCCACACTTCGAAACTGTACAAAGGCATATGTGCGTCCAGGAAAAGTTGTCACACGTTCAATCTCACCGAAGGGTGCAAACTCCCTTCTTAGGCTCATCTCATCGACCTTCATGAAAGAAGGAAACCCAATCCACAAAACCTCGCTAGGTTCTGCATCTCTGTCTCCCTTGTGCCTTTCCTGACCTCCTTCTGGCAAGGATCCAGGGACTTTAGTATCTCTAACAAATGATGCACCCGACATTTCACTGCTACGTCTATCCTCTCGAAAGCGTGAAGTTTCATCTGCATAATGGCTGGATGAACCATGACTTTCCTGTGAGAACAAAGAAAATGACAAAGCAAAGTCATAAATAATCGACATGCAGATATTCTGAAAGGTGATTTTTAAAAGGAAAAAAATTGAATTGCAAAAAATCCAATTCAGATATACGTTAGCAAAGAAAGCCATATAATTTCCATAAATGACTAAAAAGAAGAGAGTTTATAAAAGACACTGAAATCCCCCAAAAGTCCAAAACCAACACACAAATCTCTTATCTATATCTATGTCCCATTAGAGCAATTAATATATAGACTCATATATATAGGCTAACTTAGTTTGCACATCATAATAGTTGCTTATTAAATTCATATATTATTGAAAGAATGTCAATCAGAAAACGTGTTGCATAATTTTCACATTTCCCTTCCCATGGAAATAACTGAAAACTGAAACTGAAGCTTTAGTAGGTCTGAAGACCCACAGCCTCTATAAAACAATCAACTTTCAAACTCTATAAAAAAATAGACTGCAAAGTGCTAAGTCGCCAAGTGCCAAGTTTGTTATTAATTTCTAATGCACACACAAAAAATGTTGGTAATAACAAATACAGGGATCCTGTAATGTCTAAAAATTTTAACCTATAGGCTGTATCTTGGTAAATCCTGTCATTCGAATTGGTCATTATCGTAAAACTATCATTTCTCGTTTTTAACTTTCGCAAAAATACTTTATAGAATCGGTAACCCGTATTCTTGGATGTTCTGAATCGTTAAAATATCGATTAGAAAATAGCACTAACAGATAACTCCAAAACATATAGCCAACTACTTAACCAGCATATTTCTTCAAAATCTTGCTCCTCCCAGTCTATAACTAATTAACAAGCATATTTCTCTTGCTCCTCCCACTCTAACTGAAGTAAACGAGGTAAAAACATATCACCTTTAGCGATAACTAGGAAGTAGAGATAACTGAGCAACTTCAGCAAAAAGAAGCATCTCAAGCTGCAGCCAGCACAAGTCTAACAAGCTAAGCTGATAACTATTGAGTTGCACTACGCTGTAATTAGACCAAAATAGAAGCCTGGGCTAGGCCAACTCAAACATCTTGTTGGATTCATGCTAAGCCTTACTCAATAATTTTCCAGTCTGAAGCTTTCCCTGTGTAGCATAAATACATGCCTGGTATGGTTGTCATAAATACAAGATGAGTAAAAGCTTGACATTGCAGAGGACATCCTCTATAAAAAAAGACAAATATGTGTCGTAAGCAGCTTGACTTTTTAACATGAACAGATTTCCTACCAGGGTAGTTTCCAAATTATTTAATAGTGCCTGTTATCCAAGCAGGGAATGCGGAATGTTACCGTTGATGCTCACACATTACATGTTGAATAGGTTAGTTACAGTGAGCTATCAGTACTAATATCTTCTAGTGGTAAGAAAGATGCAATATAAAAGCATCAAAATTATATGTTTCTGAATAACCTTTAAGCAAAAGTAAATATAAACAACCTCCAAGATAATGCTTTTGAAACAAATCTCTTTAGAATATCTAAGGGCCTATTTGGTTACATGAATCCTTGAATCTTGAATCTGTAGAGATGTTGAGTTCACAGATTCATGAATCTGAGAACATTACACCTCAAGATGTGAAATCCAAAACAGAATTAAAAAAACAGTAGAACTGGCAGGCCTGACATGAATCCCAAGATTCATATAGGTAAAACTGAACGGAAACCTAAACAATTTTCTAAATATTATAGGTAAAATCTGCACAAACAGCACGCCAAGGATCAGGCAACCAAACATGCCCTAATAATCAAAAATGGATGATGTAATAGCATAGAAACACCGTACTTCCTGCTGTCTTCAAAATCTGAAAACCTGAGATCTTTAAGGCAAGAAATAGAAACCTAGAATAGTCAGACACTCTTTCTAATAACATAACATTTAGAATTCCTACAGTGTTATATTTGATTCCACAAAAGTGTTTACATGGTTGAAACATAGCCACCCAATGGGAGACAAAAAAAGACATGGAAAAATGATTGAAGATGATCTGAAAAAAATTGCAAATAGAGAAAGATCTAGCTCTTCCTAGGGGCAAATGGTGAAAGAGAACACATGTAGCCAACCGCATTTGGCTTGGACAAGGCTAGTGAGGAGATGGTAGAAACATAAATCTGATGTCTCAAGATGGTAAGGATTTGTTAACAAAAACTTGACAATCATGTAAGGTTTCAGAGGCACAGATCAGCTAAACACAGAAGAAAAGTATGTCTCAAAACCTGAAGTTCATACCCTTTTTGAGATAGAAATAAAATTGCATCTTGTAACCACACTTGATGAAACAAGGACGAACAATGGTTAATAGATGCTTTGTTCATAAAAGTGCAAGGGACAATCATACTTGTATGTTTTTGAACTGTCGTGCCTATATCTAAAATAAAGTGTAGATATGACTTGGCGAGTGCAAATATTTGGAGTACAAACATTTGACAACTGTGTGCATCTGGGAAAAAGTTCATGTACAATTTGGACTGCATACTGGTCATGTTAAACAATTGAAAGTAACATGAATTACCAGTTCTGTTTTCTAAACAATAAAACCCTACCACTGAACTGTGCCAACATAACTTCATTTTCCTTTTACTTTTTCTAATACTTTTGGAAACCGAGTAACTTGAAATTCAAATTCATTACTTATTATCAAATTGATAAGTATGCATTGCCCTCTCATGTAGTTTCACTTTAACAGCATGCCGGTAAACAGACAAATTCAGTTTACAAAGATTGCGACCGTGCAAACCTTAATTTAAGTTTTCAAATCACTATCCATCATCAAAGTCGCTTTCATAATCTTGTACTGGTTTTAATCTCCCTGAAAATTTACGAATAAAGGGCTAGAAAATAAGGAACTTCGTACATTATTTAGAAGAAAATCTGTTGGCCGAGTAAACAAAACATATAGATTATGTTGTGACGTAAGAGATCATTTTAAAATTAATTTTGGCGACAGAAACTGATTTCATAGATAGGACAATGAAACTCAACAAAACAGTATCTGTTGGAAGGATATGGAAAAGTACAAGGAAATTTTGCATGAATTCAATCGCATGGCATCTTAAGGGCTCAACAAAATAACGCTATGCAGGCCACTCTTGAATAGCACGCTTACAATTGCCACGTTCAGTACTTTCCAACAGTGTTCAAATGTCCAAAAAAGCATCATTTTAACCACAAAAAGGGCTACTCAAGATAGAACTAATTCAGGTAAAATGATGTTAATGAAACAAAGGAATTATATTGAATTTGGCTGAAAACTATGGTGAAGTAAAAAAAAAAAATGACGTCGTTAACCTGAATACCTGAAAAGAAATGTTTGCAGTACAAGCAGCTATATTGGATAATGCATTTGCTTTTTCTATTACTTGGCATGCTGATCACCAACAAAAAGCCCTGGACCCTCAATTTTACTAAAACTTAAAAGATTAATGCAAATACACTTACTGTCCTTTTGAATAACATGTCAGCATAACTTTTTTAAGCTAAATTTGGATAAACAACATCAATTTGAATCATGTCAATGATAATCAATTTGGAAAGGTTCAAAAATGACATCTGAATCCAATGAGATCACACAGGACAAACAAAGGCAATCAGCATTAGTAAAACTTGAACAATTTGACTACAAGTACACCCCATGACATATAACCAACATGATACTTTAAAATAGTTATAGAGAAATATAATGATGCTTCAAGTGTGATTTGAACAGGTAACATCTTGCCTGCAAATCCTTGTTAGGCAATGTGCTAATGACTTGAGCCACTTCTCACTGCCATGTTATCATATCAAACCAAATTAAAGACAGACCTTACACAATGGAATGATCTGCAAAGAATGACTCTCCAGGATTTAACAAAATGTCCTTGGGAAAGAATCAATTAACAAGAAATTGATTATTACAAGTAAACATTACGGGAAACTAGAAGAACTTGTAGCTACAAAGAGCTTCTAAGTCAGCTGTCTAAGACCCTAAGATGATGTTGCCAATTAGCATGTGAAGAAGTTTGAGCTCAAAAATAATAGTGCAATACTTCCAGGAAAAGCTTTGAGCAGTTTTATAATTAAATGTTTAAATCCTATATAGAAACAGCAAAGACATTGGAGAGATATTCTAAGTAGAATGTGAAGATATTTGGGCTCATGGATGATACTTGCAGGTAAACTTTCTGCAGTTTTATAACCTCGAAAAATTATTAAAGACATGTTTATTATAAAAAAGATAAACATGCATATTAATTTTGCTCATCTGGGTATTGTGACTTTCCCTTGTTTCGAGTATTTTAATTATATATTTATTTGGAGAACTAAAACCATGAAGGAGCAGTCACGAAGTAATTTTACAATATTAAGTTATGTCAAGTTTAAAATTGTTTTTTGCTTATTCTCCATGACTTTCAAAACATTCTTGATGTTTTCAATAAATTAAATTCACCAAAATTGTGTGCTGATGTTAACAGATGCACCAATTCTTCAGCTCTTAAAAAAAAGAAAGAATGTGAAAAAGCATAATCAGCACCATTATTCTCTAATCCAACAAATATATGCATTTGGCTAACATAAACACTCGAACACCTTGAACAAAACTGTTTTCTGATGTTGAAAGCATACCTCATTGATATTAATACAACATATCATATTAACAATGTCACTCATAGAAAATTCAAAAAACAATTTATTATGAAGCCTTGCGATGGTGCACACTATTGATCTGATTTACAATTAAATGCTATAACAGGTAATAAAACGCATGACCCATTAGCATTTTTATATGATGAATTGGAAATAAAACATGTGCTGGACCATTCCCATGCTGCAAAGGTATTATGATTTCAACAAAACATTGCATTGGATGCAAATCGCACACAATGGTCAACTGGATGCCTGTGAAATAAATGTTCATGATTGAACTTGAGGCCCATGGTCACCGAATTAGAAACATAAAAGCTCGTGATGAACTGAATGCATAAGATCTCTGGTGACGTTAATGGTAAAGTTTGTACTTTAAAACATTAGAAATAAATCATTCTTAATTAGTCATCTGCCTTAAGCTTGGTTTCAGCAGCTGCTATATATTACACTTTGGTTCTGATAGCACAATGATATCACTTATTCCAATTTTATATTAGTTTTAAATTGAGTTTAGATATAATTAAAGTCAAATTTGTCATCAATATTAACGTATCATAATGCAACCCATGAGCTTTGATATCAATTTTTAAATGCCTTCAGATTTGGGTCCATTAAGGACAACCTATCTGTTGTGATGTATGGAATATATCTATATAACACATGCCCCTCGTTGATTAACAATGGCATAGCAACTATTGAAACATTAAACTCAAACTGAAATATCTTATTGTATCCATGGAACACCCCAACCAAAGGAGTCTATTGGACAGATTTCGGTTTAACCGATTTCATTTTTTCCCAGAATCTTTTCATCACAATACATGCTATTATTGCACTATTTACTTTACAATGGAGGGCATAAGCCTTACCAACAAGGAAATACAAATTTTGGAATTTTTTATCATGAAAATCTTGATTTCAAAAGTTGTAAATTGAATTTGAGATATGGTAAGGTGCTAATACATAGCAGCATAACACTCGAAAAACCTTTGGTGGATCCAGAATGGTCCATTAAAACTCTCAGAATATTTTCTTTGGTAGAGGGAAGGAACTTGATTATATGACACTATTATTCTTTTCCAAGTACACAGATCAACTTTGAATGTTAGCTACTGAAGCTTCTTTAACTGACAGTAATAAACAATTATATTTATTCTTTATCTTTAATCAGTAGCAGCTTATATGGAATTAAAAAGGTCTGAATTTATTGTTGGCTATTTGCTGAAATCAGAGTGTACTAGTTAGGTCAAAAACATTGTACAATTGAACACCTAATATGTTTTGCATGGCTACAATCTAGTCTCATGAATGTATGCAGGATAATTTTTATAGTAATCTTTATTAGGAATTATGATGTCTGCTTTTTAGTTATCTATCCAATATATTTGGCTTTATCTGAAAGATTGCCATTTATTTCCATCAACCAATTTATTAATATGAAATGATATTTTTTGAAACCAATTTTCATTTTTATATCATTGTTCTATGTAAGAAATTTATGTATTTCGTATGAGAATATACATTTTATATCAGAAGAGTTTAGTTTTATTGTAAACGTAATATGCCATCATGGGTGTAAATTTTATGATATATTATGTTTTCATTTGCTGTTTGAAAACTGATTTTAATATGTATCTAACAAATTTGAAGGTTGCCTATTCCTCAAACTGTGAAGAATAATTTGGACATAGGATCTAATCCACAAGCGCCAGCAAGGGTTGGAATGTTAATGACGTGTGTTGTATTTATGTTATTCAAGACAAATAAAAGCAAAGGTTTTTGTGCACACAATAGCAAACAATAAAAGTACATCAAATATAAGGAAGGCATTTCAAGACTAACCCCCTTTGCAAACTCTATTTTCAGAGCCAGACCACCAAGAACCAAGCCTTGAAGGCTTCTCTTTGCAATTAGTGCATCCTCCTCTTTCCTGAAGGTTATGAATGCAAAGTTGCGTGCAGAATACACACTTATATTTTCTATTTCTCCAAACCTGGAGAATTGCTCGGCCAATATCGTTTCAGACACATGTTGGGACAAATTGCCTACCCATAGTTTTCGAGAAGGCTGAAGTCCCTCATTGTCAGTTCTTCCAGAATGCGCATTCTTTTCTTCAAACCGGCTACCATGTACTCTATCCTTAGGGAATCCTGGGCCCTGCCCCAAAATTGATATTTCTTATCACTACATAATAAAATGTTCATTCATGGTACTCCATAAAGCACAGAATTTTCCTTCCTTAATGCAAATAACTACAATGCTATACTTTAAAAAAAAAAAAGATGTTTGGATCAAACTTAAAAAGAAAATAGAAAAATCTGCCACATTCGACCGTATCAATAACATGAAAACAGCTCGTTTGCGTGATTTCAGCCAAGCATCAAAACCTAGCTTCTCTCTGTAATCCGTGGACGTGGAAGAATGTTGAACCAAGAGGATCGCAGAAAAAAATCGAAACAACCAACTCGAGAAAAAATACATGAAGCAAAATTAAAACCCTTGCAGATCTAGGGTATACGGGGAAAACATACCCATTTCGCACCCATGCCCTGTTTCTGGTCCCGGGAGTTGGCAAACATGCTGTTAGACGAGCTTAAATTCAAAAAAAGCCAGAAGACAACTCCGTCTAGACTTTGAATGCGAACCAACGCAGAAACAAGATAATGCGGATTCAGCAGGGAACTGTAAACAAGCTTAGCCCTAATGCAGCATTCATGTCAATGCTGGCTGGAGTTTCTGCAGTCTCCAAAGTAAAAACACGAACTTCATACAAATTGCGAAACACAGACGCAATGAGCAACAATGGAACAGCGAAATCGCAGACGCTGCGAGCCAAAACCACAAATACGGGATCGGATTTGCGTCCTTGGAAGTGACAAGCGTTATTAATAAGGTCTTCGGTTTTTGCCAGGAGTTTTCTGGGTAGTGTTTTCTTTAAATTTTCTTTAAATTTAACCCTCGCAACCGCCTCTAAAGCATGAATCTGTTATAAATATCATTAGCGTGTATAGTAATATCTTTGTAGCCGTAAAATTTATCTTTAACAATTTTAAGGGCATCCCTCATCCAAAAGGAGCGAAGTAATTTTTTAAAGGAGAAAAATAATTTAAAAATAAATATCGATTAATACACCCTTTGTCCAAGGAATATCTTGCATAGTTTACCTTGTAAGTGGTATAATCTAACGGTGCATACGATTAATGAAAGGTAGTTCAAGTAGTTAGTTTAAAAGGATTTGTAGCTAAAAGGTTATTGGTTGGAATTACAAAGCATTGTTATATTCATATGTAATTATTCTAAAGTATCATGTTGATTATATGTTTTTGAATGTAGGTATAGTCAAATTGTTTCAAGTTCTAACCTAATGCTAAGACTCTTGATTTAAAAAGTCCAAGTTATGGGTTTGATTTTGGTGGGGCAGTGCTAAGTTAAAAAATTTAAATTGAACTGTATATCTTAGGATGTACCTATTTTGTTTAATTCAAATAGGCAATGTTGAGTTATGAATTAAAAATAAATTCTACAATTGTTATGTTCTAAAATTAATTACCTTTTTAATTTTTTCTTTTTCTGGAGCAAGTAAACATAGGGCTGGTAGCACAAGTAGATGTGAACTACTAAATAAGAGTTTGCCACCATAATGCTCTACTATTGCCACACTTGGAAACAACACAACAATTGAACCCACAACCTCTCTATTGAAAGGTGAGTGTCTTGATCACTGTACCACATCCCAAGATACAAATGAACTGCTTTATGAGTTAGACAATTAGTTATGTTTATAACCAAAGCACAAAGCTTCATAAAACCATGATATTTTTAAATATACATAAGTTAGAAGTCCAAGGGACATGCCAAACATATTTTATTAAACTTTGTTTATTCATGGGTAGATGAAAAGGGAGAAAGCCCCAAAACATAAAGGTTTTTTTATTATTAATGAACAACGCTAATGATGAGTGGCGAGGTACCCCTACACTCAACCATACGAATACGAGCGTTCATGCACAATCCAATTGAACTCCGCAGACGGGCTAGTTGTGGTATCTAGATAATTACTCATTAATCACAGTTCACTATCTTCCCACTTGGACTAGTATTTATGTTGTCACATGTGGTGTAGTCCAGAGTGAGGTGTATGATGTGGTTCTAAACTAGTGCTACTCCTAGAGGCAATGGAAAATAACTTTAATTGGACTAAGGAGGAGAGAGAGAGAGAATTTAACTACGAGGAAATGGGAGGAGAGAATCTAAGCTAGCCTAAGTGTGATGAGTATCCGTTCTTTAATCATCCATACACATCTTGGACCTTGTGTACCACTACCACTGGGATTACCAAGCGCATGTCTTAGGTACGCTATTGGGTTACCAAGTAGTCACACTTAAATGCTCGTGGTTAAGTCGTACTCATTCCGCAATTAATAATAGGGATAGGAAATGAGGGTGAGAGATATTAATTACAAAAGCAATAAATAATAATTAAACAACTAAAACTAAGTAAATGCTGCAATGATGAAATAATCTTGATCTTTATTGCTGGTCATGTGCATGTCCAAGTACGTCACACTCAAATAAAGGTGCCGTACAATTACAGTCATCACACTGCGACCATGCACTGGGAGAAAGGGTTGAGAAGAACTAACAAATAACTGAAAAACTAACTAACTACGAACTAATTCCTAACAGACTTTCTCGTGTGCCCACAAGTGTATTTATAGGCCCACATAGGAGTCACAATATCGTGTATCTGATATCGTTATTTAGGTCATGATATCATGTATCCGATATCAAGGATCTAATATCGTGGGTATCCCTACGCTCAACCATACGAATACGAGCGTACATGCACGATTTGGTCAAATTCCAAGGACTAAGTGCTTATGCGCCTTCACAGAACCTAGACGGGTTAGTCAATCATTGTCTTCCCAAGCTTACTTGTATAGCGTGATTGTATGGTTAAGTAAACTTGAGCTATATGATTTTTATATATTTTCTAATGTTTTATGTCCTGGTGCTACAAAGGGAGAGGTGAACGAATTAAGTAACTAATTCAATTTAACTAATCAACTATGCTCTAACTAGTCCTAACACCAACATCCCTTCCTAATTGCCATACACATCTTGAACTAGTGCAACACTACTGGGATTACTGATGAGTGGCGAGGTACCCCTACACTCAACCATATGAATACGAGCGTTACACGCGCGATCCGGTCGAACTCCGCAAACTAAGTGCCTACATGCCTTATGGAACACTTAAGGTTAATTGTTCGTTGTCTTCCCAAACTTACTTGTATTTGTCATGGTTGTATGGTTAAGCAAGTCAGAGGTATGTGATTTTTATGTCTTTTATGTTTTATCACCTATGCTAATGAGGGAAAGGATGAAGAGACTAAGTAACTAACTTTAACTAACTAGGTTCTAATGCCTAGCATCAGTATCCGTTCCCACTTGCCGTTCACACCCTGAACCAATGCAACCTTTTGGGATTACCAAACACTATTCGTTGCTGGGATTACCAAGCGTAACGCATGTGCTTGAAGCGGTCATATTGAATGCACTTAGGAGTGTTGAGGGTTGAGAGAGATTAATTAGGAAAGTAGTAAATAACATTAATTAAAGTCCTATTTAGTCTATTCCATGCACTGCAAGGTTTATCCAAAAAGTTTGTCTTTATTTCCGTACACAAACTTGTGCTCAGGTACAATATTTGCTCGAATAAAGATCCGTTTACTTTGGAGCTCCTACTACGGGCACATGGAAATTATTCTATCTCTGGAGAGGTAAAATTGCAAGAGTTT
>MNCI01025132.1:100150-137957 GCA_015680685.1 Gnetum montanum | reverse complement strand
TATATTAGCAAGGGTAAATGAATCACAATGCAATGGATACCTTGCTTCGGTAAAAGGTCCATTGGCTGAGTTGTGGTATGGCTGATACGGGTTTGGAGATATATTCATGGTGACTACCGAAGGTGTAGGGGTTAGGAGAAAATTGAAAAAATTGGGTCCGGACCCCCATGACTAAGAGCGAACCTCCGGTAGTGATAGAATGGAGAAAGAATAAAGAACAAGAAAGATGGAGAAAAAGAGACAACTATAACATCAATGAAATGGATGTCAAGATGGAAATGAACAAAATAAAGTGGATTGCAAAAATGTTAAGGGAAAAAATTTAACTGGTGCACCAAATAGGAATGCCAGTGGGTCCTCCCCAAAGCAGGCTCATGCCCTTAATGCCCTGAAAAACCCACATTCAAAGGGTCCGTAGGCTCTAGGAATGTCATTTGGAACAAGAGTTAAAGTATTAATCAGAAGAATTTACCAACAAGAAAATAATGTATCAACCAAAATATACACTAATGATACAACCAGCAATGAGGTGGACAATGGAGGAAGGATGGAGAGAAGATAATGGAATGGAATCCCAATAACAAGGTGGTGTACAGCCCCTTGTGTATTTCATGGTTAATGTGACTTAGCATATCCCATTCTAAATCTAGCCTCAACAAACCACATCCACTGACTTTGCATTAATACATTCGGCTGACCCATCCTCTTGAAGTAACAAGAATGCATCCCCCAAAGAGCCACCACCATTCTGACGAAACGAAGGAGGAGAGAATGTGAAGCGAGAAGGGCCTTAGTTAGAGGGAACATGTTTATTTTAGTTCCATAACTAGTGCTTGTAGCCCAAATGATTATTCTGTCTAAGGGGTGTGCTTTGAATTCTCATTGTTGTTGTTTTTTTTTTTGATGTTTATACGTGAGAACCACACCATGCAAAGACCTTGTTATTTTTATTTGCTCAGCTTCCTGATGATGGAGCAATGTCAGAATGGTAAGAAAACTTAAGAAGAAAACATCCAAGCACCCAAGAGAATGTCCAACACAAATGCATCAAGTTCCCTTGAAGTCACACCCTTTTCAATCCTTGAGTCCTTCCTTAGTTTGAGAAATGCCCAGTCACTAATTCGTTATAGTTCTTATTATTTAGAAAGGGACTGTACTTTTCCAAGTCGAGAGAGACCATAGAAATTTATGAATGTATGGATGAAGTGAACTCATTGCCTGTCATATCAAAAGAACCATACCTTAGTATCAACATCATAATCTTAAAGGTAAAAGCCAAACATTTGCAACCAGTAGAAAACAGTTCATACCATCATTTAATAGCACTTATTGGGTGACGAACTTAACAAAATAAAATAAAATAGACAAACACACAAATAAATGGAAAAGTATGAATGATGTTGTAAAAAAAAACAAGAAGAGTTAAAGAAATTGTAAAACAAAAATGTGTAAAACAAAAACTTAAAAAGAAACTGAGGGCTCCAAATGATTAGCATAGATGGCCATCTCCCCCATGACTAAATTTAAAGGGAGCGATCCAAAATAGTGAGCGCCTGTTTGAATTTTTTAGAAGTGTCCAACTTCTCCCAATTGATGTTTTGAGGTTAAGTGATGGAAGTCGGTGACGCTCGTGTTCCAAAGTATCTATGCTTTCGTTGTGGGCGTGAGTTGTTCCCCCAATTCATTCCATGCATGTTGGTGGGCTGCTCTCTTGATTAGCTATCAACCACTGGATGTTCTCTTGTTGTGTGGTTGCTACATACAGGAACCTTTGTATATTATCCTCTGGTGCACACCGGTTACATGCAGGAGATGCTGAGCATTCCTCATGTCATCACCCTCTGAGTCACTGTATGTGATGCATGGAACTTTCTTCTTCTCGATCTTCCATGAATGTTTTCCTTATATATTTCCAAGGAAAGATCGCAGATCCCTAGGCATGCATTGATGGTGTTGAGCCATGCCCTCCCCATTATAATTGGGAAGTCCCCTTTGCTACTGTTGACTTCTATCACCAGGAAATCAGTTGGGTATGACCAACCACACACAATGGTAATGATGGCCTCCACCAATCCCAAGGGAATGGTGATGGACTGGTCAGCCAACTCTAGTTGAATATTGCTCTTCTTAAGTGGAGGCAGGTTGCAGGCTTTATACATTTCTCATGAGATTAGGTTGACTCTGAAACCTGAGTCAAGAAGAGCCTTACGAGGTTCATTCCCAACGACTTGGAGATAAATTAGGGGGTTCCGAGGCTCAAAGAGTTTCTTGGGAAGGTGGCCCACCTTGATTCAGTCAGTAACGGTATGTGTTAACATAACCATGTGTGTTGAGCTTTGTTTTTGATTTCAAGGGAGCTCCAAAGCCTTATTTGTTGGAGGAGTTGTCATAGACTCAACCGCTTGTGGTTGTGAGAGCTTGTTTGGACTCCTAGTTCTGAAGAAAGGTCTTCTCTTTGTACGGTTGTTAGAACCAGCAGTGGGTTGAAGGTTTACAGCTCTCGTAGCATTACGTTGTTGTGGTTGAGTGGGGAGTTCCCCTTACATCGTTGGAGCAGGTGGTAGTGGAACTACCAACGTAAGAGTGGCAGATGGATTTAGAGGATGGTATGCATGTGGTGTGTCTCCCAAAGGAGAAGGAGTCCTAAAATACTCCCAAACTTGATAGTGACGTTGTGGGGTTACATAACCCATAGAGTCACTTGGAGAAATCGGTTGCTGCACGTAATAGCCATAAGGATCTGGTTCCTGGTAAGGGTATTGTTGCCTAGGCAGTGGCATCCCCCATGACTATGGGTGTTTCCACTGCTGGTGTTGCCTGATAGGTTGTGGCAAAGTTTCACTTGGATAATATGTTAACGGTTGGTGGAATTGCCTTAGGTTACCTTGGGGATAAGGTAACCTTCGGGGTGCTTGCCATTTGTTAAGTCTTGGGTTGAGTGCATACACTCCAGACTCTTGTAGATGTGAGATTATTGGGCAACAACTCTTAGGATGGTCATATTGGCAGATCTCACATCCACCATCATTGTCTGTATCCAAATCCACAACCTCATTGACGATAGTCATTTTTCCCTTACCCTTGTCACGTGCATGACCTGAATCTCTCCTCTTTTTCTTATCATGGTCACTACTTTGCTCCTCCTTAGACTCTTGTACAATTTTGAGAATGGTTTCGAATCTACTGTCTAAGGAGTCCCACATTTGATTTACCTTAGCCAATGCTTAGGTTGTTAGCTTTTGAAGCGGCAAGGTTTTTCTATTCACCAACTCTTCAAGTGGTGACTCATCCTCTTCCTCACAGAATCTTACTCCCTTCTTTCAGAGGGAAGGATCATGGTTATATTATTTTATGCTTTCTCTTTTCCGTAGCTCCCCTTCTTCTTTAGCTACTTGCTCCAAAAATTGATGAATTTCATGGGACCTAAGTTTAGATAATCTCCCTTGGGCATATGTCTGAAGGGTTCTTCTAGTTTCGTGTCTTAGCCCATCTATGAGGTGGCGGAGTTGATCCCATTGTGTGTAACCATGGCCCAGGCAACGATGTAGTAATGCATAATATCAGCCCATGCCAGCATCCAAGGGTTTGTGAGTACCCTGCTTCCATCCTTGGATCTACTTACGCAAGTTGGACACTCTGGAGTACGTTTGGTATTTATCATTAAACAATTCTAGCATCGTACTTCACCTCCTAATGGTTTCCAGTTCTAAGAACTAGTACTAGCTTTCTGCTTCTTTTACGAGTGTCCTAGGAAATAACTTTAACTTTTGCCACTCGTTTTCAATATTCTGCAAGGCACAGGCATCATGGAATGCTTGTAAGTGATTTTGCATATCAGCATTGTATCCCCCCTCAAATCGTGGAATATTATTCATGTCTAGTCTCTTGATTTGACTGTCTTTTTGGTGCCTTGTAGGTATCCTCACAGCCTCCATAATGTCTAACATACTTCGGGTGGCAAGTAGGAGCTCATCATGATCATCTCTCTCATGACGTCTATGATGCCTACATGGTTCCCTACTTTCCCTTCTTTCATGCCTTGATTCTCTCAAATTCCCTCATCCTCGCTCTTAACTCTCTCGTCGAGGTCTCTCATTTTGCTTACCCATATTCTCACTGTTGTGCTCTTTGTGACTGCATCCTGATGTGGAAGGAAAGGATGAATGATGTGATGAAGGGGAAGAAGAAGAAGAGCCATCGCCATGGCGATGTCTCCTACCTTCTCTTCGGTGATCCCGACCCCGATCATGATAACGATCCGAATGCCCATCCTTGTCATGTGTTTTTATTCCCTCACTAAACGCTTGGTGTTCATGGGCATCAGAACTAGGGTTGTGTATCGTGGAGCGAAGGTTCTGATACACCACCTCCTCACTATCGTTAGGAGGGGGAACATCATTTTGTGGAGAACCTATTGAGATAGGTTCACCACCCCTAATTTCTCTTATGATAGGCAAAGCGTTGCGGGGTCCTTTGCCCTTCAACGATGTGTGGCTACTCTCCTACCGCAAGTCCCATTGACATTGCGCTTCGTGGGATGGTAGTCCCTTATGTCATAATCTTCTGCAACGTATTCAGCATATAGCTGCGTCATGTCTATCTGTGCAAGAGCACGAAGGAGCATGTTAGGGACTGCCCGATCTGGGGGTAACACTATGTTCCCTTGCAGGTCTTTCCAGCACAGTTGTTCATCCTGATGGAGGATAAAAGTAAAATTGGGTTATATACTCATCGTGATGAGTATATACTACCCGATACTCTTGAGGAACTGGCTGATCTAGGTTACGTGTGTTAGACCACCGACTGTCTCTTGTGTGATCCCTAGGTGATGAAGTGCTTTTATGAGAAGAAGAAGACATTGTGTCTTTTTCGGTGTGCTGATTAATATTATATAATTTTTTGTTTAATTAATCCTAAGGGTTTGTTTAAGCTTCCCAACAATGTGGATGATTTCCTATGTTCTACTTAGCACACAAACAACTTAGTCCCCGGCAACGGCGCTAATGATGAGTGGTGAGGTACTCCTACACTCAACCATATGAATACGAGCGTTACACGTGCGATCCGGTCGAACTCCGCAGACTAAGTGCCTACACGCCTTATGGAACACTTAAGGTTAATCGTTTGTTGTCTTCCCAGACTTGCTTGTATTTGTCACGGTTGTATGGTTAAGCGAGTTTGATGTATGTGATTTTTATGTCTTTTATGTTTTATCACCTATGCTAATGAGGGAAAGGGTGAAGAGACTAAGTAACTAGCTTTAACTAACTAGGTTCTAATGCCTAGCATCAGTATCCATTCCCACTTGCCGTTCACACCCTGAACCAATGCAACCTTTTGGGATTACCAAACGCTATTCGTTGTTGGGATTACCAAGCGTAACGCACGTGCTTGCAGCGGTCATATTGAATGCACTTAGGAGTGTTGAGGGTTGAGAGAGATTAATTAGGAAAGTAGTAAATAACATTAATTAAAGTCCAATTTAGCCTATTCCATGCACTACAAGGTTTATCCAAAAATTTCATCTTTATTTCTGTACAAAAACTTGTGCTCAAGTACAATACTTGCTCAAATAAAGATACGTTCACTTTGGAGCTCCTACTGTGAGCACATGGAAATTATTCTATCTATAGAGAGGTAAAATTACCAGAGTTTCACTAAGGTTCTAGATCTAGAGTGTGAAACAAGGGAGAGCCACTTCTTATTTATAGAAATGGCGATGGACTACGATATCACGTACACGATATTGTGGGAAAGACGTGATATTGTGTACAATACATCGCGTACGTGATATCGCAGTGAGGACGCGATATCGCGGCCCATGTGATATTGCGTCCCATCAATTACCAAACGCTAATCATTACTGGGTTACCAAGTGTTCCACACATGCTCGAAGTGGTTGTACTGAGTGTGCTTACTTGGGAGAGTTAACAAGGTGAGAGAAAGAACATTAATTAACTAAGGAAAGCAATAAATAACTCTAAATAACATTAAATAAGCTATTCTGAATGTTGCAAGGTTTATCACAAAGTTTGTCTTTATTTTCAGCCACAAGGTGTGCTTAGGTACACAATGCTCGAATAAAGATCTATTCACTTTATGACTCCTACTGTGGGCACTTAGAAATAATTCTAACTTTGAGGAAGGAAAACTGCAAGAGTCCGGGTAAGGGACTAAGACTAACTATGCAAACCAAGTGTGCCCGCCTCTTATTTATACGCAATGAGGTGGGTCTTGACATTAGATGCTTGATATCGCTTGGTGAGCTCTAATATCACGGACCTAATATCGTCGATGTGATATCGCGGCCCCGATATCACGATTCATCATACCTCCACGACTGAATTAAAACTCATCCTTGAGTTCCTTACAAAATATTGGAAAGTGATGAGTCATGAATTTGCTAGTTGTGATGTCGCTGCCATGATATCACAACCATGATATCCCATGGGCTGCAATATCACGACCGCAATATGCATCAACCATGATATATCGTGGCCTGCTGCAATGTCGATAAATAAGAGGTAGCTTTCCTAGTTTTAGGCATCTAGATTTTAGTTCCTTAGCGAAACTCTGGCAGTTTTACTCCTCCAGAGATAGAATTATTTTCCAGTGTATGCCCGTAGTGTGGTGATTGTAATTGTACGGCATCCTTTATTTGAGTGTGACGTACTTGGACACGCACATGACCGACAATAAAGATCAAGATTACTTCATCATTGCAGTATTCACTTAGTTTAATTATTTAATTAATTGTTATTTATTGCTTTCCTAGTTTATCTCTCTCATCCTTATCTCATGTTAAATGCGAAATGAGTACGACTTAATCACAAGCATTTAAGTGTGACTACTTGGTAACCCAGAAGCATACCTAGGCCATGCACTTGGTAATCCCAGTGGTAGTCATGCACAAGGTCCAAGATGTGTACGGATGATTAAGGAACAGATGCTCATCGCACTTAGGCTAGTTTAGATTCTCTCTTACCCTTTCCTCCTAGATTAGTTAATCTTATTTTCCATTGTCTTCATGAGTAGCATTAGGTTAGAACACATCATACACCTCACTTTGGACTAAACCATACCTGACAAAGCTAATACTAGTCTAGGTGGGAAGACAACAAACTGCAACCTAAGGCTAACTATCTAGGTACCACAACTAGTCCATCTGTGGAGTTCGAAAGGATCACATGTGTAACGCTCGTATTCGTATGGTTGAGTGTAGGGGTACCTCACCACTCATCATTGGCGCCATTGCCAGGGACGATGCTAGTTATCTAGATTAGTTATGTCATACAAGGTCGCTATAAAGGACTTAATGATATATCTTTTAGAAAGAATAATTATAAAAAGTCACATCCAAATTCACACACAATTGCACAACCATGCCTCTCCTACAAGACTATAACAATGCCACACTTAGTGAGGAAGTTCATTGGAGAACCAACGAACTATATGACGATGAAGATTGGAGTATACAACCTGAAGTGGGGGTTTCTTATAAACAGGAACGAAAGCAATGTCATCCCAACACATGAAAGCATAACCTACCCGATGACGATGAACCCCTACTAGCCACTACAAGCTTAACACAAATACAAGAGGCTATTCGAATCTCACATAGGCATCATAAAGAGAGTCGTCTACCCAGGTTCGATTTAAACAACTTTCCCCAATTTTCAGGAGGCTATGACTTAGATCCATATCAACATTTACAAGCCTTCTATGATGCCTGCACATGGAATAACATTGATAACAGGTGGCAAAAACTTAAGCTCTTTCCCATGACACTCATTGGCCAAGTAAAAGTATGGTATAGATCATTAAAACCAAATTCAATACGATGTTGGTCAACAATGGTAGAAGTCTTTAACAAAAAATATCAAACCTACGCAAGAGTGTCAGCCTTGAGGAAACAAATCCAAGGATGGAAACAAGCACAACATGAACCCTTGGAAATGGCCTTAAAGAGATATTATGCACTATTAAACAACTGTCCAGGCCATGGGTTCTCCGAGGAAAGGCTAACATACCATATTATTGATGGGCTTCGTGATGCAACTAGAGAGACCTTAGGAATGTATGCCCAAGGTCAACTATATGAACTACAAACCCATCAAGTCCAAGAGCTTATTAAGCAGGAAGGAGATATGGCTCGATTGGAGAGTGTTGAAAAACATCAACAGGACCAAAATCTCAACTTAACAAAGGTCCATGATCATAAAAAGGAGAAATCAACCAATCTCAAGGTGGAAACATCATCTTTGCCAACACAACAAACATTAGAAGAGGTTTAGGCAAAGATCAATAAGATGTTGGAATGGACGTATCAAAAGTGTGGAGAATTTATCAATATTATTGGAGATAGAGTTTTGACAACCCAAGAAGCAGGACAAAACATTAGACAATAGGAAAGAACGGATAAGGAAAATAAGAGCTCAACTACCAATCATACGTATGAATGCAACAAATGCCTATATGATCACCCCAAAGGCCAATGCCCAATATTGTTACATTTACATGAGCATTTGGGAAATACGTTACATCCAGAGTTCGTACAGAGATACTGTGTTCGATCATAGTGGTAACAATCCTAGTCGTGGGGGAGACCACCCTTAGACTGGAGACATCCTTCATATCATCCGAATCCAAATGCTTATCATGTTCAACATCCTGTTTCTCCAACTAGGCCAACGCACTTTATTTCACCACAATACCATTCTCGTCAATACTATCAGCCCATGCCTTCAACACAACCACCACCTTGTGCACCTTATACTCCTCCTAATTTTCAACATTCTCATCCTTTCCCTCCTTCCACATCACCACCAACTGTTCGTAAGGCGTCTGCACCACAGCAACAATCTACGAACACCACTTGTGCTACTACTACTAACAGTAGTGAACAGCCTCCTCAACATCAAAAGTGCCCCTTCTTTAAACATGGCCGTAAGAAGGGACAACAAAATTCCAAGGCCACTGCATCTTCTGACTCAGCACAAGTCCAACACTGTGGTGCACCCTTATCTTCGAACCCAATGCCTCATGTAACTTCATCAGGGCCACCAACTCACACTCCTCCAACAACAATATGGCCCAATGAACACATGAATGGAGAGCGACAACCCAATCCTTGCATACCATCTAATGGTCCCAAATATCATAGTGGGTCAACTCGTTATCCGGGAACTACATCGTATAAATTGCCCCACTATGCTTATTATAACCCAGTGTGTGAGACCCAACGGGGTAAGTATGGTCAAGTTCCAATATTTCCAACATGCAAGGATCCCCGTCGTCAATTATTAATCTTTGCCATCCTCAACCGTTTAGCTATGAGGGATATCCCCCATTTTAATAGCAAGTAGGATTAATAAATATTTTTCATTTTCTTTAATTTTTCAATTTTTGTTTTCCAGTTTTTCATTTTTCAAACTTCTTGTTTTATCTTTTTGTCTTTTTAGTATTTTTGTCTTTTTACTTTTTTTGTAAGTAATCTCGTCTATGAATAAAACACTTATGTGGATCGTTGGTTGAGATGTGTTCTATGTTATTAAGTTTCGAGTGATCGATTATGTGGACAGTGAGCCCATTACACCCACTCATCCACTCTACAAATAAGAGGTTCTATTCGAGGGTACAGTGATATTCTTGGCATTCTTAAATAAAATTAATTTTGTGTTCATTGTACCCCAAATGAAGAAGGATGGATCAAGAGGGAATGATTAGGGTGTGACATCAAGGGGACTTGTGGATTCTCTTTGGTGATGTCTGTGGGAGTTATCATGCAACTTGGTTGTACTAAGATCCTTGTAGATCTAATGAAAAATGGAAGTAAGAGTAATCAAAAGGGCACTCAAAGATCCAATGCTGTTCTAGAGGGTCCCACTAGAAAGACATGCACCCATGCCTCAAGGTTGGCAGCTTCTTTAGATTCAGTATTCAAAAAGAGAAAAGAAAAAAAATGATGAAAAGAAAAGTGCCACAAAATAAAAATCACTCATCCCTTGAATAAAATGGCAAGTGATCATACACCCTGTTGTTATGGTACTCTCATAGTTGCTCATCATGGGATGAAATAATGCAATGTCACTGATTAGAGGAATGGACTTGGTCCTGATCTTGGAACGATGGGTTAATGACACCTTAATCATGCTTTACACACAGGATTCACTGTGCGCTGGGTCAGTTACCCCATGTCCCAATCTCTACAATCCCTTCTATAGTTCGTCTCATCTCACTGTTTGTGTAATTGTAGCTCGTGTCATGTGTAACATAGAATTCTTACCTCATTCCAGTGATATTTACATGTGTGTGTTTTGTGGAATTAGTGTGGATTACATCTGATGAGTGACGAGATACCCCTACACTCAACCATACGAATACGAGCGTAGCACGTGTGATCTGGTCAAACTCCGCAGACTAAGTGCCTACATGCCCCATGGAACACTTAGGGTTAATTATTCGTTGTCTTCCCAGACTTACTTGTAGTTGTCACGGTGTATGGTTAAGTAAGTCTGAGGTATATGATTTTTATGGTCTTTTTATGTTTTATGTCTCCTATGCTAACAAGGTGAAGGGTTGAGAAACTAATTCCTAACTCTAGCTAATGAACTAAGTCTAAATTACCTAGCGTTAGCATCCGTTCCCACTTACCATACACACCCTGAACCAATGCAACCATGGCTACCAAACACTAATCGTTGCTGAGATCACCACGCGTAACGCACGTGCTCGAAGTGGTCATGCTGAGGCACTTAACTAGGAGAAAAGGGTCGAGAAGGAAAATAGTAAATAACAAGTAATAAATAATAGGTAATAAATAATAATAATAAAATCCTATTCCATGCACTGCAAGGTTTATCCAAGAAGCTTGTCTTTATTGCCGTCCACAAACTTGTGTTCAGGTACAATGTTTGCTCGAATAAAGATCCGTTCACTTTAGGACTTCTACTGCGGGCACATGGAAAATATTCTATCTTTGGAGTGATCAATTTGCTAGAGTTTCCCTACTGTCTAGCCTAGGATGAGGAAAGAAGGGAGAGCCGCCTCTTATTTATAGATATGACAGCGCACTGCGATATCGCGTATGCGATGCGATATCGCGGCCTATGCGATATCGCGTCCCATCATACCCCCATGACTAAATAAAAACTCGTCGTTGAGTTCCTTACAATAATATCAGGGAGGTATGGGATTATTGACTCAAAGGAAACTAATGGGATAACATGTGAACGGATCATCATTACAAGACTTGACAAAATTGGTGTTCATGACAACAAGAGTGAACACCTTATTACATTGACATCAGGCCTTAGTTGGTAGCTGAGAGAGAAGAGAGAAAGAAGTGTTGCTGCTACCAATGCCAAGATTGCGTCTTTCATTGTCCATTCATAAGCGCACCATCGATCTTGCTCCTTGCATAGCTGCTTCAGCACTGCTCCATTCCAAGGGTTTCTTCCAGATCCCTTCCGTTATTGCATGATCACCATCTGGACACACAACATAGTCTTATATTAGCAAGGGTAATTGAATCATCATGTAATTGATACCTTACTTTGGTGAAAGTTCATTGGCTGAGTTGTGGTATGGTTGATATGGGTCTGGAGATATATTAATGATAACTACTGAAGGTGTAGGGGTTAGAAAAAAATCAAAAAAATCAGGGCTAGGAGAAAATCGAAAAAATCGGGCCCCGTACCCCCATGACTAATCGCGAACCTCCGGTAGTGTTAGAATGGAGAAAGAAAAGGAATAAGAAAGATAGATAAAAAGAGACAACTAGGACATCGATGAAATGGATGTCAGGATGGAAATGAACACAATAAAATAGATTGCAAAAATGTTAGGGGAAAGAATTTAACTAATGCCCCAAATAGGAATGTCAATGGGTCCTCCCCAAAGCAGGTTCATGCCCTTAATGCCCTGACAAACCCACATTCAAAGAGTTTGTAGGCTCTGGGAATGTCATTTGAAACAAGAGTTAAAGTCTTAACCGCAAGAGTTTACCAAAAAGAACACAATGTATCTATCAAAATATACACTAATGATACAACCGACAATGAGGTGAACAATGGAGAGAAGGAAGGAGAGAAGAGAATGAAATGGAATCGCAAGAACAAGGTGGTGTACAACCCCTTGTGTATTTCATGATTAATGTGACTTTGCAAATCTCATTCCAACTTCAGCCTCAAACCAACCACATCCAGTGACTTCGCATCAATGCATTTGGTTAATCCATCCCCTTGAGTAACAAGAATGCATCTCCAAAGAGGCACCACCATTCCGACGAAACAAGGAGGAGATAATGGGAAGCAAGAAGGGCCTTAGTTAGAGGGAACATTTTTGGTTCCATAACCAGTGCTTGTAGCCCAAGGGATTATTCTTCTAATGGGTGTGCTTTGAATTCTCATTTATTTTTGTGTTTTTATACGTGAGAACCACACCATGCAAAGACTTCTTATTTTTATTGTATCAGCTTCCGATAATTGGGTAAAATCGGAATGACAAGAAAACTCAAGAAGAAAACATCTAAGCACCCAATAGAATGTCCAACACAAAAGCATCAAGTTCCCTTGAAGTCACACCCTTTTCAAACCTTGAGTCCATCCTTAGTTTGAGAAATGCCTAGTCACCAATTCGTTAAAGTTCTTATTTAGAAGGAACTGTACATTTCCAAGCCAAGAGAGACCATAGAAACTTGTGGATGAATGGATGAAGTGAACTCATTGCTTGCCATATCAAAAGAAACATACCTTAGTATCAACATCATGACTTAAAGGTAAAAACCAAACATTGACAATCAATATGAAAATAGTTCACATCATCAGGAAGAACACTTATTGGGTGACGAACTTACATGGTGGATCACACACACACAAACACACAAAAAATGAAAAAGTATAACGATGTTGAAAAACAAAAACAAGAAAGGTTAAAGAAATTTGAAAAAGAAAACAAGAAAAGTTAAAGAAATTTGTAAAACAAAAACAAGAAAAGTTAAAGAAATTTGTAAAACAAAAATGTGTAAGACAAAAACATGTAAAACAAAAATGTGTAAAATAAAAACTTGTAAAATAAAAACATGTAAAAAAAACGTGTAAAACAAAAACTAAAAAGAACTGAGGGCTCCAAATGATTAGCATAGGTGGCCATCTCCCCTATGACTGAATTGTAAGGGAGAGATCCAAAATAATGAGCATCTATTTGAATTTCGTAAAAGTGCCCAACTTCTCCCCACTGATGTTCGCAGATTAAGGGGTGGAAGTTGGCGACGCTCATACTCCAATGTGTCTATGCCTCCGTTGTTGGCATGGGTTATTTCCCCAGTTCGTTCCATGCATGTTTGTCAGTTGCTCTTTCGACTAGCTATCAACCATGGGGGGTCTACTACTTGTGTGGTTGCTACATATAGGCATCTTTGTCTCATAGTTTCAAGGGCACACCTGTTGCATGGAGGAGATGTTGTGCATTCCTCCATGTCATCACCCGATGAATCCCTATATGTGATGCATGGAACTTTCTTCTTCTCAATCTTTCCATAAATATTTACCTTAGATATCTCCAAGGAAAGATTGCGGATCCTAAGGCATGCATCTATTTTGCGTAGCCATGCCCTTCTCATTATAATTGGGAAGTCCCCTGTGTTGTTATTAACTTCAATCACCAGGAAATCGGTTGGGTATGACCAACCACACACAGTGGTAACTATGTCCTCCACCAATCCCAAGGGAATGGTGATGGACTGGTCTGCCAGCTCTAGTTGGATGTTGCTCTTCTTAAGTTGGGGCAGGTTCCAGGCTTGATACATCTCTCGTGAAATTAAGTTGACTCCAGAACCTAAGTCAAGAAGAGCCTTATGTGGTGTGTTCCTGGAAATTTGTAAATAGATTAAGGGGCTTCCATGATCAGTTAGTTTCCTGGGAAGGTGGCCTACCTTGATCTAATCGGTTACGGTATGCGTTAACATAACCGTATGTGTACAACTCTGTTGGACTGAAGGGTGCTCCGAAGTGTTAGATGGTGGAGGAGTGGTTGTGGAATCAACCGCTTGTTATTGTGAGAGCTTATTTGGGCTTTTGGTTTTGAAGAAAGGTCTTCTCTTTTTACAGTTGTCAGAACCAGTAGCAGGTTGAATGTTTACAACTCTCGTAGCATTACGTTGCTATGGTTGAGTAGGGAGTTCTCCTTGCATTGTTGGAGTAGGAGGTGTTGTGGGAACTATCGGTGGAAGAGGTGCGGATGGAGTTGGAGGATGGTAAGTATGTGGAATGTCTCCCGAAGGAGAAGGAGTTCTTCTAAAGTACTCCAGAACTTGGTAGTGACATTGGGGAGTTGTGTGACTCATAGAGTCACTTGGAGGAACCAGCTGCTACACATAATAGTCATAAGGATCAGGTTGCCGGTAAGGGTATTGTTGTTTCAGCGGTGGCATCCCCCATGACTGTGGGTATTGCCACTGCTGATGTTGTCCGATGGGTTGTGGTGGAGTTCCACTTGGATAGTACGTTAGTGGTTGGTGGAACTGCCTTGGGTTACCTTGAGGATAAGGTAACCTTCAGGGTGTTTGCCATTGGTTGAGTCTTGGGTTAAGTGCATACACCTCAGACTCCTGTAGATGTGAGATGATTGGACAACATCCCTTAGGATGGTCATAGTAGCAGATCTCACATCCACCGTCATCGTTTGTGTCTGAGTCCACAACCTCATCGGAGATAGTAATTTTCCCCTTACCCTTGTTATGTGCAAGGCCTGAATTTCTTCGCTTTGTCTTACCTTTGTCACTACTTCATTCCTCCTTAGACTCCTCTACAATTTTCAAGATAGTTTCAAGTCTGGAGTCTAAGGAATCCCACAGTTGATCCAACTTAGCTGATACTTATGTTGTTAGTTTTTGAATCAGCAAGGTTTTTCTGTTCACCAACTCTTCGAGTGGTGACTCATCCTCTTCATTGCAAAATTTCACTCCCTTCTTCCGAAGGGAGGGATCACGGTTGTATTCTTCCACACTCTCTCTTTTTCGTAGTTCATCTTCTTCTTTTGCTACTTGTTCCAACAAGCGATGAACATCATGGGCTCTAAGTTTTGATAGTCTCCCTTAGGCATAAGTCCTGAGGGTTCTCCTCGTCTCATGTCTGAGCCCATCTACGATGTGGCGGAGTTGATTCTTTTGAGCGTATCCATGGCCCGGGCAATGATGTAACAATGCATAGTAGTGGCCCATGGCAGTATCCAAGGGTTCATGAGTACCTTGCTTCCATTCTTGGATCTGCTTACGCAAATTAGACACTTTGGAGTACGTTTGATATTTATCGTTGAAGAGTTCTAACATCATACTCCACCTCCTAATGGTTTTCGGTTCTAAGGACCAGTACCAACTCTCTGCTTCCTTAATGAGTGTCCTGGGAAACAACTTAATTTTTTGCCATTCATTCTCTATGTTCTACAAGGCACAGGCATCGTGGAATGCCTATAAATGATGTTGCGGATCAGCGTTGTATCCCCCCTCACAGCATGGGATATTGTTCATGTCTAAGCATTTGATCTGACTATCTTTTAAATGCCTTGTTGGAATCCTTACAGCCTCCATTATGTCGAGCATACTTCGGGTTGCAAGTAGGGGCTCATCATGATCATCTCTTTCATGACACCTGTGATGTCTTCGTTGTTCCCTACTTTCCCTTCATTCATGCCCTTGTCCTCTCTCTTGACTCTCTCATCGAGGTCTCTCATTTTGCATACCTCTATTCTCACCGTTATGTTCATGATGGCTATGCCCAGATGTGTAAGGAGAGGATGAGTGATGAGATGAAGGAGAAGAGGAAGGAGAACCATCGCCATGATGATGCTTCCTACCTTCTCTTTGGTTGCTACAGCCCCAATCGTGGTGACGATCTAAGTGCCCATCCTTATTATGAGTTGTTGTTCCCTCTGTGAATAGTTGGTGTTCACGGGGATCAGAACCAAGGTTGTGTATCGTGGATCGTAGGTTCTAATACCCCACCTCCTCACCATCGTAAGGAGGGGGAACATCATTTGATAGAGAACCCGTTATGAGTGGTTCACCATCTCCTATTTCGCTAAGGACGTGCGGGCCTTTTCCCTTCAACAGTGTATGCTAGCTCTCCTGCCTTGAGTCCCTCATACGTTGTAAAGTTGTGGGATGATAATCCCTTGTGTCAAAATTTTCTGCAACGTATTCAGCATATAATTCTTGTCATGCAAATCTGTGCCAAAGCACGGAGAAGCATGTTTGGGACTGCACGGTCCGAAGATAACACTATGTTACCTTGCAAATCTCTCCAGCGCATCTATTTGTCTTGATGGAAGATAAAAGTAAAATTAGGAATATACTCATCGGGATGAGTATATTCCACCCTATATTGTTGAGGAACTGGTGGATTTAGGTTATGTGTTTTTGATTGCCGATTGTTCTTTGTATTATCCCTAGGTGGTGAGTTGCTCTTATGAGAAGAAGAAGAAGACATAGTGTCTTATCGGTGTGCTATTTACTGTTATATAAATTTTTCTTTTAATTAACTCGAAGGTTCATTTAGGCTCCCAATGATGTGAGTGATATCCTATGTTCTATTCAACGCACAAACACTTAGTCCCCGACAATGGCGCCAATGATGAGTGGCGAGATACCCCTACACTCAACCATACGAATACGAGCGTAGCACGTGCGATCCGGTCAAACTTCGCAGACTAAGTGCCTACACTCCCCATGGAACACTTAGGGTTAATTATTCATTGTCTTCCCAGACTTACTTGTAGTTGTTATGGTGTATGGTTAAGTAAGTCTGAGGTATATGATTTTTATGGTCTTTTTATGTTTTATGCCTCCTATGCTAACAAGGTGAAGGGTTGAGAAACTAATTCCTAACTTTAGCTAATGAACTAAGTCTAAATTACCTAGCATCAGCATCCGTTCCCACTTACCGTACACACCCTGAACTGATGCAACCATGGCTACCAAACGCTAATCGTTGCTGGGATCACCACGCATAACACATGTGCTCAAAGTGGTCATATTGAGGCACTTAACTAGGAGAAAAGGGTTGAGAAGGAAAAAAGTAAATAACAAGTAATAAATAACAGGTAATAAATAACAATAATAAAATCCTATTCCATGCACTGCAAGGTTTATCCAAGAAGCTCATCTTTATTACTGTACACAAGCTTGTGTTCAGGTACAATGTTTGCTCGAATAAAGATTCGTTCACTTTAGGACTCCTACTGCGGGCACATGGAAAATATTCTATCTCTAGAGTGATCAATCTACCAAAGTTTCCCTACTGTCTAGCCTAGGATGAGGAAACAAGGGAGAGCTGCCTCTTATTTATAGATATGACGGTGCATCGCGATATTGCGTACGCGATATCGCGGGGGAGGATGCGATATCGCGGCCTATGCGATATCATGTCCCATCAACATCGAACCCTTCTAGTGCCCATGGACACTTTAAGTGTGGTTACACAATGGCATTATAGGTTGAAACTTACTTTGGGGAGGACCCACTTGTGTAATATTTTGTAATCTTCGCTTATGACACAGCTCACACACACCATTTCTTACCCTTAGCATATTGCCAACAATTTTCTTTCCCTTATTACTATCACATAGCCTTTTTCTCTACCATCCGAGGTCCTTATTGATAAATTCCACACCATCATAATTTTTGTGCCTTCAGAACTAGTTAAATTACCCTGGGACCCTTTAACAATTGTCCAGATGTCCTTAGTTTACATCGTTTAATTTCAAGAAAATATTTAAAATTTGGTACATTCTCTAAGTGCCCTAACTTCAATAAAAATATATATACGTGAACCCCCTGTGCTAATCAACATCATGCTTTCGTATCCATAACTCGCTCGCTGGTACTCCTATTTTCATTCCGTTTGAACCTACTTGAACCTGGAGTGTTTAGCTTAGTCGTGGGGGAGGGGCACACGTCGAATAGTGCATAAATTTTTTGAAATTCATCATCACCTGAAGGACATATTTAAGGGTAATTAGTTGTAAAATTAAGAATAGAATGTGTCAAAAACAATTTCATCCCCTTAGCTATACCAGAAAATTAAATTTGGAAACCACCTAAGTCACAGGACTCATTATTACAACCTTTCGGGCAATATCACATGGAGATAAAATAAGATCATTAATTAAGGAAAGTAGTAAGGTATAACTTAATTTCAAAAACAACCTTACTAACGCTTGACCCTGTGTGATTGCAGATGGTCCTGAAATGTGGATAGGAAGGTCCTGCTTAAGGTGCGATCAAACGATCTTAGAGAGATGAAAGACAAGATCCTACTAGACAACATGCAGAATAGGAAGAACAATCATTCAGCATTCATCAAGAAGATCCTCCTACCGTACGGTCCAGGCAGGCAGAAGGAGGAGTTGCTGCAGTGCCTGAACAAGGACTACATCTCACGTTGCCCTAAGATTGTGTTCAAGCCATCCATGAAAAGTCCACATTCGCTGTCGTGATTGTGGAATTGAACTTCGAATCTTTTGCAGAGTTTGCTCCTGAGGCCATTAGGGATCACCTCAAAGGATTCCCATTATGGCCTATCCTCTCTGAAAGCGGTGCCTGGTACCTAGGAGAGATGTACCAATTTTGGCACAATAGGAAGCAAGGCACCATTGTCAATACTTGTGGTGTGACTATTGATTTCTCTATTCAAGCCATTTCAGAAGTATTAAACCTTCCGAATATAGGGCCAAAGGTTGCTCAAAACTAGTTGGACACCCTTAGAACTGAGCAACTTAATAAACTGTTGACAGAGAATAAAAGGATAGTGGAAGTAAAAGAGAAGGCTGACTGGGATGCCTCTATGGCACAAGCACAAACTTACATGCGTGCCAAGGCACTCAAGGTCTTACAAGAGGAGAAACTCCAGGCCATACTTCAACGCCATCAAATCCCAAGACTTGGAGCACAAGAAAAGGGAAAGACACCTATGAAGGAGCCATCGCCACCAGGAACTACATGAGTTCCACTAATTTTGTAATCATAGGATTTTCTTTTGTGTTGTGTGTCAATTTTGTTTTGACTCCACACTGCGGCATGAATCCATCCTAGTTAGTCAATAATCCCATACCTATCCACTGTGTAATCAATGAAGCTTGTTCTCTCTGTAACTTGAGGATGAGTTTTCATTTAGTCATGGGGGTATGATGAGTCATGAATTTACTGGTTGTGATATCGCTACCGTGATATCACAGCCATGATATCGCATGGGCTGCGATATCGCATCCGTGATATCCCATGGGCTACGATATCACATACGCAATATCACGGCCCGCCACAATGTCTATAAATAAGAGGTGGCTTTCCCAGTTTTAGGCATCTAGATTTTAGTTCCTTAGCGAAACTTTGGCAGTTTTACCCCCCCAGAGATAGAATTATTTTCCAGTGTATGCCTGTAGTGTGGTGATTGTAATTGTACGACATCCTTTATTTGAGTGTGACGTACTTGGACATGCACATGATCGACAATAAAGATCGAGATTACTTCACCATTGCAGCATTCACTTAGTTTAATTATTTAATTAATTATTATTTATTGCTTTCCTAGTTTATCTCTCTCATTCTTATCTCATGTTAAACACAGAATGAGTACGACTTAATCACGAGCATTTAAGTGTGACTACTTGGTAACCTAGTAGCGTACCTAGGCCATGCGCTTGGTAATCCCAGTGGTAGTTGTGCATGAGGTCCAAGATGTGTACGAATGATTAAGGAATGGATGCTCATCGTACTTAGGCTAGTTTAGATTCTCTCTTACCCTTTCCTCCTAGCTTAGTTAATCTTATTTTCCATTGTCTTCAGGAGTAGCATTAGTTTCAAACACATCATACACCTCACTCTGGACTAAAGAATATGTGAAAAAGCTAATACTAGTCCAGGTGGAAAGGCAACGAACTGCGACCTAAGGCTAACTATCTAGGTGCCACAACTAGTCCGTCTGCGGAGTTCGACCGGATCACGCGTGTAACACTCATATTCGTATGGTTGAGTTTAGGGGTACCTCACCACTCATCAAAAAGGTATGGGATTATTAACTAAATGACAACTGATGATGACATGGGATGACAGACTCAAAGTGCCCAAGGAACGGATTGACAAATATATTACAACATTGGTGTTCATAACCATTATGGTGAACACTGTACATAGATGACATCTAGACCCTTATTTGACAGCTTGAGGAGAGAGAGAAGAAAATGAGGCACATTGCTGCTGATGTCGGAATTGTGCATTTTGTTGTTTATCCATAGCCGCATGACCAAACTTGTTCCTTGCATAAACCCTCCAGCTCCAATCCATCCTAAGTGCTCCCCTTCTATCCCAGTCCATTGTTCATGTGATCACCATCTACACACACAACACAGTCATGAATTAGCAAGGATAGATAAGATACAGTGTAGTTGATACCTTGCCCCGATATGAAGTACCTTAGCTAGGTTGTAGGTATGACATATACTGGGTTACAGGTTTATGATTGATAACTACCCAAGGTGTAGGGGTAAGATAGGTATGGAATGGAAAAATTTGTGATAGGACCCCCATGACTAATAGTGAACCTTTGGTAGTAATAAGATGGAAAAACAGAAGGAACAAGAAAGATGAGAGAAATAACAACGGTGAAGCCAATAAAATGGATGTCATGGATGGGGATGAAATGAGAAATGGTTGATTGCAAACAATGTTGAAAGGAAAGAACTTAACAACTACACTAAAAAGGAATGTCAGTGGGTCCTCCCCAAAGCAGGCTCATGCCTTTTATGCCTTGACAGACCTACAAACCAAAGAGTCCAGAGGCTCTGAGAATGACGTATGGAATAATGGTTAAGAACTTTACCCACAAGAAGTTACGAAAGATGAACAATGCCTCAACCAAGATATAGAATAATTAGAAAATCGGCAATGAGGTGGAATATGGGAAGAAGTATGGAAGGAGAGGAGAAAATGGAATGGAATCCCAAGAGCATGGTTGTGTAAAGTCCCGATGAAGGAGAGGTGACTGAATAGAATTCATTCCAAATCTAGATTCAAACCAGCCACATCCAATGGCCTTGCATCAACACATTTCACCAACCCATCCTCTTGAAGCAACAAGAATGCGTCCATCGAGTCACCACGNAACCCATCCTCTTGAAGCAACAAGAATGCGTCCATCGAGTCACCACAATTCCAAGGAGAGAAAGATAAAGCAACAGGAAGCGAGAAAGGGCCTTAGTTAGAGGGAACCTTCAGGCATGGGTAACATGTCTTTCCAGTGCCATAACTAGTGCTTGTAGCCCATATTTTGTTATTATGTTTGAGGGGTGTGCTTTGAATTCTTAGCAATTTTTTTATATCATGAGAACCACACCATGCAAAGACTTATTTGATTCATTCAACTTCCTGATGTTTGGTCATTGGAGAAATGGTGGAAAACCCATGAAAAGCATCCAAGTACCCAAGAGAATAACCAGCACAAGTGCATCGAATCCCCTTGAAGTCACACCCTTTTCAACCATTGAGTCTTTCCTTGGTTTGAAGAACACCAAATCACCAATTCATTAATAAGTTTATTTAGAAAAAGGGATAGTACATTTCTAAGATAAGGGAGACCATAGAGTTGAATGGAGGAATGGATGACATGGACTCATTGCTTGTTTTATTAAAAGAACCATATCTTGGTATCAACATTGAAAATCAAAGGTAAAAATCCAACATTAACAATAAACACCATTATAATTCAATCCACAATTGTGAGAACTTATTATATGATAGATGAAAGTAAATCAAACAAATAAAGAAATAGTAAAAATGGTAACGATGGTGTAAAACAAAAATAAGTAAATATGAAAAAATGTGTAAAGCAAAAAAGAGGTGAGGGCTTAGAATGGTTAGCATTGGTAGCCCTCTCCCCCACAACTGAGTTGGAGGGTGGAGATCCGAAATAATGAGCAAGGTTGTCCACCAACAGAGGTAGTAAAGGTACTGGTTATTCTAGGCTCATGGAAAGGTTTGGTTTGTCAGATCTTAGCCAATAATTTCTTATTCGGGCTATCAAGTTTGTAAATCATCATGGCCCCTAAAGGAAAAGTTGCATGAATAATATAAGGTCCTTCCCATAGCATTTGAAATTTAGTGGATTATGGCACGTGTGTTGGGTTCCAATAAAGAAGCCTATCTCTCGGTTGATATTTAACTTTTCTAATTTTCAAGTTATGATGTCGTTTATTAAAAGCCTTGTGTAATTCATTAGATGATAGGGTGCCTAATCGGTTCTCATATACCAAGTTAAGCTTCATTAACTATTCTTTTTGTGCTAAATTGAGGTCAAGGTTGAGGTTACATGCTGTGGATAGTGTACGGAGCCCTACTTGAATAGGAAGCGTTGGAAGTTTACTATACACTAACTCATAGGGAGAGTAGCCTATAGGGAGTTTTCACATGGAGCGGTATGCCCAAAGAGCATCATTTAGTTTGGTGCTCCAATATCTCTTATAATTGCTAATGGTTCGTGTTAATATTTTTGTAATCTCCCTATTGGTAACTTTGGCTTGACCATTTGCTTGAGGGTGATATGGTGTAATCAGCTTGTGTTCCACTCCTAAGCATTGCATCAACTTCCGAAAAGTCACACCTGTAAAATGTGTACCATTATCCAAAATAAGTGCATGAGGCACAACAAACCAATTTATGATTTGTTTTTAAACAAATCGTGCAGCGGTAGATGATGTACAGTCCATAATAGTAGCTACTTCTGTCCATTTTGTAAAATAGTCAATAGCAACAATAATGTAGGCTTTTCCATTGGACATTGGTGTAATAGGCCCCATAAAATCAATTCCCCATATATCAAAGGGTTCTAAAGGTTGAATTCATTATTATGGATCCTCCATTCTAGCAGTCATTCCCTCCTCACATTGGCAGCACTCACAAGATTGGACAAAATGATGAGCGTCCCGGAACAATGTAGGCCAATAATATCCTACAAGCAGGATTTTAATGGTTGTTCATCTCCTTATGTAATGACCCCCACAAGGGCCCTCATGAGCATCTTGGAGAACTCGTAATTAATCTACATTGGGAACACACCATCGAACCAAGCCATCGGGACATACCTTATAAAGGTGCCCGTTGATTTTTATGAAGTATTTGGCTTTGTGTAGAAACTGCTGTTTCTTTTTAACATATAACTCTTGTGGTGTTTTTTGTGTAAGGAGATAGGTAAGAATGCTATTATACCAATTTATTTCCATGGTTAATTGATTATTTACTACACCTGCAAAGAGGAATTCATCAGGAAAGCGATTAGAAAGCAGATATTCATCCTCTTTGTTGTCCCATCTTAACCAAGATACATGATCAACAATAATGTTCTTGGTGCCTTTATTATCTATCATCATAAGATTGAACTCTTGTAAGATTACAAGCCATCGTATGATGTGAGGGCTCACCGTTGGTTTATTTAGCAAGAACCGAATTGCACTATGGTTTGTGTGTACAACTACCTTATAGCCCAATACATAGTGCCTAAACTTATCTAGTGCAAACACCACAGCCATTAACTCCTTTTCTATTGTGGTGTAGTTAAGTTGTGCACCAACAATTTTTGACTCGCACAGTGGATGTAACAGGCTTATTTCTGGTCATCTAATTGTGTGAGTATGGCTCCTAAGGCAAAGTTGGACGTGTCGGTCATTATATGGAATGGCTTGGACCAGTCAGGAGCTTGTAGAATGGGTGTTTCTACAAGCCTCTGCTTCAAGGTTTGGAAAGCTAGTTCACATTCCTTAGTCCATTCAAACGGTACGTCCTTTTTCATTAGTTCAACCAATGGTTTTGCAACCTTTGAAAAGTTCTCTATGAATCTTCTATAATAACCAATGTGTCCAAGGAATGATTGGATGTCTTTTATAGTTTCAAGTTGGCATGTGATTCCTTGGATGACTTTGATCTTTTCAGGGTCTACTTCTATCCCTTTTTGTGAAATCTTATGCCCTAATACTATGCCTTCTTGGACCATTAAATAGCTTTTTTGCTAGTTGAGCCTTAAGTTGGTTTCAACAAATTGTTTCAGTACTTGCTCTAGTTAGTCTAGTGCTTATTCAAAATCTACTCCGTAGGTGGAGAAATCGTCCATGAAGACCTCTATACCATTCCCTATTTTTTTGTTGAAAGATACTTAGAACCAAACATTGAAACATTGTAGGAGCATTGCACAAGCCAAATGGCATCTATTTGTATGCAAATGTCCCCCAAGGACTTGTGAACGTGGTCTTGGCTTGGTGTTCTGGTGCTATTTGGATTTGGTTGTATCCACTGTACCCATCCAGAAAACTATAGTAGCAATGCCCTGCAATGGTATCTAAGACTTGGTCGATGAATGGAAATGGAAAATGGTCTTTGAATGTTGCCATGTTTAGTAGCCTAAATTCTATACACACCCTCCATTTTTCTTCCTTTTTTAGCACAATAACTAATTGACTAACCCATTCGTTATCAGCAATGGGGTAGATAAACCCAGCTTTTAGAAGTTGTTCAATTTCTTCTTTAACCACTTGCTTCAGCTTTGGGTTCAATTGCCTTTGTGGTTTTCATCGAGGCTTCATGGAGGGGTTAGTGTAAATCCTATGTTTCCATATGTCTATTTTAGTTAATTCAGGACATGACCAAGTAAAGTCTTTTGACCATTTGTTCACCATTTTCAGCAGTCTCTCTTTTTGTTGAGGAGTGAGCTTAGCATTAATAACTACCAATTTTCCATTTTTGAGAAATGTATACTCCATACCGGTGGGCAATGTTTTTAACTCAAGGGGCTCTTGCTTAAAGTTTTTAGGGATTTCGAACTTTCCCTAGTTGATATTTTCAATGTCAAGACTTGGAAGTTGGTGATGAACTTGCTCTAATGTGTCTATGTTATCGATGTAAGCATAAGTCAAACCCTCAGTTGGTTCCATGCATATAGTTAAATTGTTCTCTTGGTCAGCTATCAGCCACTGGGTGCCTTCCTGTCTTGTGGCTGCTGCATACAAGCATCTTTGTATGTTAGTTACTTGTGCACACTGGTTGCATGTAGGCAATGTTAAACGTTGTATGAACCAGGACTTCTACATGCAATTACACCCTTTGTCACTGTATGCGATGCATGGAACTTTCTTCTTGTTGATCTTTTCGAACATATTTTCCTTTGATATCTCTAGGGAAAGATCATGTATTCCTAGGCGTGCATCAATTGTGCTTAGCCATGCTTTTCCCATTATGATTGGGAAGTCCCCTTTACAGTTGTTGACTTGAATGACTAGGAATTCGGCTAGATACAACCATCCACAAATAGTGGTGACAATGTCCTCCACGAGTCCTAATGGGACAGTAATGGACTGGTCGGCCAACTCTAAATGAATGTTACTCTTTTTTAGTCGAGGCAGGTTCTAGGCTTTGTACATTTCTTGAGAGATTAAGTTGACACTAGAACCTGAATCCAAAAGAGCTTTGCAAGGTTCATTCCTAGCAATTTGTAAATATATAAGAGGACTCCCAGGATCAGAGAATTTCCTAAGAAGATGGCCAGCCTTAATCCAATCGGTAATGGCATGCGTCAACATGACCATGTGCGTTGCATGTGACCTTTGGTTTGAAGGGGGTTCCAAAGTTTCGAATGATGGTGAGGCCTTTGGAGAGTTAGCTGCTTGTGACTACAAGGACTTGGTTGGACTGTCAGTCCTAAAGAAAGGTCTCTTCTTTACACGGTTGTCCGAACCAATAGTAGGGTGAGGATTAACAACCCTTGTAGCGTTACGTTGTTGCGGCTAGGCAAGGAGCTCACCCTGCATGGCTAGAGCATGTGGTAATGGAGTTAAGGATGAAAGAGATGCAACCGAATAAGAAGTATAGTACATTTGTGGAACATCACCCCTAGGAGAAGGAGTTCTATAATACTCACGGGCTTGGTAGTAAGACTGGGGAGTAACATGACTAGTAGAGTCATGTGGAGAGATTGGTTGCTGCACGTAGTATCCATATGGGTCAGGTTGACGGTAAGGGTACTATTGATGTGGTGGTGGCATTTCCCATGATTGTGGGTGTTGCCACTATTGGTATTGCTCATTTGGTTGTGGTGGAGTTCCACTTGGATAATATGTCAAGGGTTGGTGGAACTGTCTTAGGTTACCTTGGGGGTAAGGTAACCTTCGAGGTGTTTACCTTCTATTTAAGCGTGGGTTGAGTGCATACACTTCAGACTCCTACAGGTGTGAGATTACAAAAAAACATCCCTTAGGATGGTCATATTGGCATATCTCACATCCACCATCATTGTCTGTATCCGAGTCCACAACCTCTTCGATGATGGCAACTTTGCCCTTACCTTTGTTATGTGCATATTCAGTTTCTTTCTTCTTCCTCCTTTCTCAGTCACTACCTGGTTCCCTAGACTCCTCTACTATTTTGAGAATGGCTTGAAATCTATTATCTAGAGGTCCCACATTTGATCTACCTTTATTGATACTTCTGATGTCAATTTTTGAATGGGCAAAGTTTTCCTATTCATCATCTCTTTAAGTGGTGACTCTTCTTCATCCATACAAAATCTAACTCCCTTCCTTTGGAGGGAAGGATCTCTATTGTATTCCTCTGCACTCTCTCTTTTCCTTAACTCATCTTCCTCTTTGGCAACTTTCTCCAACAATATTTGTACTTAATGGGCTCTAAGCTTGGGTAGTCTTCCTTGGGCATAAGTCCTAAGGGTTCTTCGCATTTCGTGCCTAAGCCCATCTATGAGATGACGTAGTTGTTCCCTCTGTGAATAACCATGGCCTGGGCAATGATGTAATAGTACATAATATCGGCCCATGGTAGCATCCAAGGGTTCATGTTCTCCTTGTTTCCATCCTGGGATTTGCTTTCGCAGGTTGGACACTCGGGAGTACGTTTGATACTTATCGTTGAATAACTCTAACATGGTACTCCATCGATGAATGGATTCTAGTTCTAAGGATCGATACCAGCTTTCTGCTTCTTTGATTAATGTTCGTGGAAACAACTTGAGTTTTTGCCGTTTGTTTTCTATGTTTTTCAAGGCACATGCATCGTGAAATGCTTGTAGATGATTTTGAGGATCAGCATTGTATCCCCCTTCAAGTCGTGAGATATTATTCATGTCCAATCTTTTGATCCTACTATCTTTTTGGTGCCTTGTTAGGATTCTAATAGCCTCATTTATATTTAGCATACTTCGGGTAGTGAGTAGGGGTTCATCGTGATCGTACTGTCTATGGCGTCTATGATGCCTATATTGTTCCCTACTCTCCCTCCTTTCACGGTGTATTTCTCTAGAATGCCCTCGTCCCCTTTCTTGATTGTTTTGTCTATTATTCCTCTTTTTCCTACCATTATCCTTAGGGTCTTTCCATTTGCAACTACATTTAGATCCTGAAGGAGAGGGTGAAGGAGATGATGAAGGTGAAGAAGAAGGAGGACCATCACCATGATGGTGCCTACTTCCTTCTCTTTGATGGTCACGGCCTCGATCGAAATTACGATCAGAATGTCCATCTTTTTCATGTGTTCGTGTTCCTTTTTTGGATCCTTTGTGTTCGTCAGTACCAGAATCTAGGTTATGGACAGTTGAGTGAAGATTCTGATATACAATCCCTTGACTGAAGTTAACGAGAGGAACATCATTGTGTGGAAGACCTCTTGAGGCAGGTTCACCACCCTCATTTTCACCTATGACATATGGGACATCCAGTGACCACTTCCCCTTCATAGATTTATGATGTCTCTCCTATTGTAAGTCCCTTTAACGTTGTGCCTCCGTGGGTCAATACTCTCTCAAGTCGTGTTCATGCACAATGTACTCTACTTGTAAGTGCTACATACTAATTCGTGTGAGAGCACGAAGAAGCATGCTTGGGACTGAGCGATCGGGAGGTAACACTATGTTACCTTCTAAATCATGCCAACACAGTTGTTCATCCTGGTAGAGGATAAAGGTAAAGTTTGGTATATACTCATCAGGATGAATGTATACCACACGAAACTATTGGGGCACTGGCAGGTCATCATGTGTACTATGCCTCTGATTGTTCATTGTATCAGACCTAGGCGATGAAACACTCTCATAAGAAGAAGGAGACATGATTAATTCTTTAGTGTGCAACACTTTTCTCTTCTCTTTTCTAATAACTTTAAAATAACCAACCCTAAGGGTTCATTCCAATGATGGGAAGATTTCCTAAGTTCTATTTAGTGCACAAACAACAAAGTCCCCGACAACGGTGCCAATGATGAGCAGCGAGGTATCCCTACACTCAACCATATGAATATGAGTGTACATGCATGATCCAGTCAAATTCTAAGGACTAAGTGCTTATGCGCCTTCACAGAACCTGGATAGGTTAGTCAATCATTATCTTCCCAAGCTTACTTGTATAGCGCGATTGTATGGTTAAGTAAACTTGAGGTATATGATTTTTATATATTTTCTGATGTTTTATGTCCTGGTGGTACAAAGGAAGAAGTGAACTAATTAAGTAACTAATTTAATTTAACTAATTGACTATGCTCTAACTAGTCCTAACACCAACATCCGTTCCCACTAACTGTACACATCTTGAACCAGTGCAACACTATTGGGGTTACCAAATGCTAATCGTTACTAGGTTACCATGTGTTCCATGCATGCTCGAAGTAGTTGTACTAAGTGTGCTTATTTGGGAGAGTTAACAAGGTGAGAGAAAGAACATTAATTAACTAAGGAAAGCATTAAATAACTATAAATAACATTAAATAAGCTATTCTGAATGTTGCAAGGTTTATCAAAAAGTTCGTCTTTATTTCCAGCCGCAAGGTGTGCTCGAGTACACAATGCTCGAATAAAGATCCGTTCACTTTATGACTCCTACTATGGAAACTCAGAAATAATTTTAATTTTGAGGAAGGAAAACTGCAAGAGTTCGGGTAAGGGACTAAGACTAACTATGCAAACCAAGCGCACCTGCCTCTTATTTATAGGCGATGAGGCAGGTCCCGACATCGGATGCCCGATATCACTTGGTGAGCTTCGATATCGCGAACCTGATATTGCAGATGCGATATCGGGACCTCGATATCACAGTTCATCACATGGGTAGATGAGAAGGGAGAAAGCCCCAAAACATAAAGGTTTTTTATTATTAATGCTCATTTTCCATGTTAAAAGTCTTCTCTCATGGACATATATTGACCCTTAACCAAGTCTATACATGAAATTTTCTTACAAAAACTCAAGAGAAATTCTGTTTCAAATTATGTAACAAATTCATAGCAATAATTAAGTATCAAACTTTTTCCAAGCACCATTCTTTTTTCATGTACTTTAGTATATTTTGAAGTAATAATTGATTCTCCAAGTACCAACTTTGTTCTAGCTTGTTTGTATTAATTCCCAACATTATTTTGACCTTCAAATATCATTTGAAATTAAATGTAGCTAACATTTGCATCAAATTTTCATCAATTTTCAAGTTTTAGGATGTGCAACAAACTCGAGCGTACCCATAAAATCAAGCTCCATCAAACTATGACTTGTAAAACTTGAGATATTAGCAAAAATCATGTTTTTTACTATGATTCATAGTTAAGTCATGGTGAACCCAAAAATCAACCATGACTCATGATTAAGAATTGAATCATTTTTTACACAACCATGACTTATAGTCCAATCATGGCTATAAGATACTTGATTTGTGATGAATCTGATTTGTCAGGCTCCAATATCGAACTTGCGATATCAGATCCACGATATCGAGTACACAATATCACGGCCTAGCTAACAATATCGGATACATGATATCGTGGTTTCTGTGTAAGCCTATAAATACCACATTTGGGTGCACAAGAAAAGAGGAGTAAGTTAGTGTTAGAGTAGAGTATTTTTATCATTTTTTAGTTCATCTCAACCCTTTCCCTAGTGCATGCCCACTGCGTGATGATTGTAATTGTACAGAACCTTTATTCGAGTGTGATATACTTGGACACGCACATGACTGGCAATAAATATTGAGATTACTTCATCATTGCCACATTCACTTAGTTTTAATTGCTTACTATTATTGTTATTTATTGCTTTCTTAATTAATATTTCTCTACCTTCATTTCCTATCCCTATTATTAAACGTGGAATGAGTACAAGTTAATCACGAGCATTTAAGTGTGACTACTGGTATCCCAGTAGCATACCCAGGACATGCGCTTGGTAATCCCAATTGTAGTACATGAGGTCCAAGATGTGTATGGATGATTAAGGATGGATGCTCATCACACTTAGGCTAGCTCAGATTCTCTTCTCTCATTCCCTCTTAGCTTAATCAAAGTTACTTTCCATTGCCTCTAGGAGTAGGACTAGTTTAGGACCACATCATACACCTCACTTTGGGCTAAACCATACGTGACAAGGCAAATACTAGTCCAGATGAGAAGACAGTAAACTGCGATCAATGAGTAACTATCTAGATACCACAACTAGTCCGTTTGCGGAGTTCGACCGAATCGTGCGTGAACGCTCGTATTCATATGGTTGAGTGTAGGGGTACCTAGCCACTCATCATTGGCACTGTTGTCAGGGATAGTGCTATTTATTTAGATTAGTTATATCATACAAGATTTTTGTAACAAAGTATTCACAATATATCTCTTAGAAAAGAACTTAATTTTAATTAAGTCAAGCACAAATTCACAACTATGTCTCTCTTACAAGACTATGATAATGCAACAACTATTAAGGCAATTCATTGAAGAACCAATGAATTATACAATGATGCAGATAAAGTTTGGAGTACTCAATCCGATGTAGGGGTCTCCTATGTACACAAACGAAGACAACATCGTCCCAACTCATAAATTCATAACCTACCTAGTGATAATGAACCCCGCTGGTCACTAAGAGCCTAATGCATATACAAGAGGCTGTTCGAATATCTCGCAAGCATCGCAAGGAAAGCCATCTACCCAGGCTTGATTTAAATAACTTTCCCAAATTTTCAGGAGGTTATGATTTAGACCCACAACATCATTTACAAGCCTTCCATGATGCCTGTGTCTGGAACAATATTGATAATGGGTGGCAAAAACTTAAGCTCTTTCCTACAACACTTTTTGGCCAAGCAAAAGTATGGTACAGGTCCTTAAGACCAAAATCAATTCGACGTTGGCTGACAATGGTTGAAAAAGATATCAAACCTATGCAAGAGTGTCAACCTTAAGGAGACAAATCCAATACTAGAAACAAGCATGGGCTTAGAAAGATATTACTCTTTGTTAAACAAATGCCCAGGCCATGGGTTTTTCGAGGAAAGGTNTTTGCCAATACTACAATCACTAGATGAAATTGAGGCAAGGATTAATAAGATGACGGAGTGGATACATGAAAAATGTGGAGAATATGCCAACACTATTAGAGGTAGAACCATGACAAACCAAGAAGCAGAATAGAACACCCTTAGACAATTGGAAAGAAGGGTTGAAGAGAATAAAAACTCAACTACTAATCATACGTATCAATGTAACATTTGCCTGTACGATCACTCCAAAGGTTAATGCCCAATCTTGTCACATTTACATGAGCATTGGGGAAGAATGTTACATCTAGAGTTCGTACAAAAATATTGTGTTCAATCACAGTGGCAAAAATCCCAGTCGTGAGGGAGGCCACCCCCAAACTAGTCACACCCTTCATATCATCCGAACATAATTGCTTATCAAGTTCAGCATCCTATTTCCCCAATTGGGTCAACGTCCTCTATCTTATCACATTGTTATCATTCTTCTAAGTATTATCAATTCATATCCTCTTCCACAAGATCACCACCTCATGTTCCTTGCACTTCTTCTCACCCTAAATATTCTCATCCTTCACCTCCTTCTGCATCACCACCAATAGTACCAGAAAGTTTTGCACTAGAGAATGAACCTAGAAACGTTACTTGTGCTACTACTGTCAACTACAGTGGGAATCCTCCACAACATCGAAGGCTTCCCTTCTTTAGACATGATTGTAGAAAGGGACAACATAGTTCTGAGGCCAGTGCATCCTCCCACTCAGAACAAGTTCAACACTGTGGTGCATCTTTCTCCTCGAACCCAACGCCTCGTGTTACCTTATCAAGGCCACCAATCAGTACTCCAACAACTATGCGACCCAATGAATATACCCACGTAGGGAGACATATCGATCCTTGCATACCATCTTATGGTCAAGGGTGCCATAGTGGGTCAACTCCATATCAATTAACCACATCTTCTAACTTGCCCCACTATGTCAACTTTAATACAGTGTGTGCACCTGAATTTGGATACATTCCAACCACCACATCAAAAGAGATCCAGTGGTTTGGATATGACTAGGTCCCAATATTTCCGAAATGCATGGATCCAACCCTTCCATTTATTAATTCTTGCTATGATCAAAAGTTTAGCTATGGGGATATCCCCCATTCTAATAAGCAGAATTAATAAATATTTTTCCTTTTGTTTAATTTTATAGTTTTTTCTGTTTTCCAGTTTTTCATCTTTCAATTTATTGTTTTATCTTTTTATGAGTAATCTCATTTATGAATAAAGCACTCATGTGACTCGTTGGTTGAGGTGTTGTTCTTTGCTATCAAGTATCGAGTAACTAATTATTTGGACAGCGAGCCCATCACATCCACCCAACCGTTCTATTAATAAGAGGTTCTACTTTGGGTATGATGATATTCTTGACATCATTAAAACTTAAAGTAATTTTGTGCTGATTATGCCCAGAGTGAAGAATGATGGACTAAGAAGGAATGGCCAGGGTGTGACATCAAGGGGACTTGTGGATTCTCTTTGGTGACATCTGTAGGAGTTACCATGTAGCCTAAGTGTACTAAGATCCTTGTAGATCTAACAAAAAATGGAAATAAGAGTAATAAAGGCACTCACTCAAGAAAACCAATGCTATTCTATGGTGTCCCATTGGAAAGATATGCATCCATGCCTGAAGGTAGGCGACTTCTTTGGATTAAGCATTCAAAAAAAATGAGAAAAAAAAGAGAGAGTAAGAAGAGTGTGCCAAAGCAGCCACACAAAAAGAAAAAGAAAAGATTAAGATCAAAGTGCCGCAAAGCAATTCCGAATCACTCCTCCCTTGAACAAAACTCCAAGTGATCGTACACCTTGTTGTCCTGGTACTCTTATGGTTGTCCATCATTGGATGAAACAATGCGACATCACTGATCGAAGGAATGGATGTGGCCTTGATTTTGGAGTGATGGGCTAATGACACATTAATCACATCCTACACTGAAGATTCATTGTGCCCTGGGTTAGTTACCTCATGTCCCAAACTTTGCAATCCCTTCTATAATTTGCCTCATCTCGCTGTTCATGGATTTGTGACTCGTGTCTTATGTAGCATAGAATTCATACCTCATTACAGTGATATCTACATGTGTGTGTTTGTGGGATTGGTGTGGATTACATTTCACTCTTCTAGTGCCTACAGAAATTTACGTAAGGGCATGATAGGTAAGAACTTGCTTTGGGGAGGACCCACTTGTGTAACCTTTGTAATTTACACATTGCACATCACCATCACATCATTTTATACCTTTCGAGTATTGCATTACCAACGTTATTCTCTCCTTAATCATCCTTCTAAGTTCAAACATTCCTATGAACCATAACATGTCCTTTTTCCTCATTCTATTCACGAATATCATTATTAGATTCTACCTGATCATACTTTTTGTGCCTCTTGGTCTATTCAATGTTACCTTGGACCTTTCCAATTAACCTCAAATCCTTCATTTTTGGCCTTGGAAATTTAGAAATTCATTAATTTTACTAAGTACCCTATTTTCAATTGGCCTTGATATCGGGTACCTGATATAAGGTCTGACGTGATATTAGGTCCATGCTATTGGGTATGCGATATAGTGTCCATAAAAATTTTACCCCCCCATGGACGTCAACATCATTTTACACTATTCATATGAGGGAAGTTGTTTAAATTTTCTTCCACAAACTTGCTAGCTTGCGCACCTATCATTCAAACATCTATAATTTACTTGTTAACGTTTTGATTCCCATTCCGATTGAACCTATCTGAACCTGGAGTGTTTAGCTTAGTCATGGGGGAAGGGTACACTCCAATTTGTGTGTAATTTTTCCAAAATTTATCATCGCTTGAAGGATATCATAAAGGGTAAATGACCATAGAACTATTAAACACGTTGCCAAATCAATTTTCTCTCTTCACTCATAACATGAAAATTAATTTTTGGAGCCACCTAATCAAAGTGGGCCTAATATTAAAACTTTTAGGGGACATTTTCATAAAATTTCCTAACTCTAAATCACAAAAAAAAAAAAACAAATTCATTAAAGACAAGAAGTAATGGTATAAGTCACATTTTGTAAATAAGCTTACTAATAGTTGGCCCCGTGTGATTGCAAATGGCCCCTAAACGTGGACAGCAAGGAGGACACTCTCAAAGTGCATCCAAACAACCAAGGAGAGGCAGAGGCCAGGTGTCTCCCAAGGAACGTACAGAATAAGGGGCATAATCATTCAGCATCCATCAAGAGCCTCTTGTTACTGTGCAATCGGGACAGGTTGAAAGAGGAGCTGTTGAAGCACCTAAACAGGGAGAACATCTCACATTATGCTTGGAATGTGTTTAGGCAATCCATGAAAGGTCCATGTCAGTAGCCGTGATCATGGAACTCAACTTTGGACCCTTCACTGAGTTCACTCTTGAAGTAATTAGGGACCAACTCAAAGGGTCCCCATTATGGCCTATCCTCTCTGAAAGTGGTGCTTGGTACTTAAGAGAGACATACCAATTTTGGCACAATAAAGAATAAGGCACCATAGTTGATATTGGTGGTGTTTCTATATATTTCTCTACCAAAGCCATTTCAGAATGTTAAATCTTCCAAATACAGGGCCAAAAGTTGCTCACATGCCCACTCGCTTCGATGCTGATGCACGAGAAATTTGGTTGAAAAGGATGTATGACAAGGAAGACAATGCATATGGAGAGTTGACCCCTAGAGGAGAGGATCCATTTCAAGATCAACACTTATCACATATTCCCGACAAAAGGATCGAATAGAATCTCCACTTATGTGGCTAGAGAAAGTGCTATATTGATGGGCAAGGTTAATGCTAACCTACCCCATCTATATCTCACAGAGATTCTGAGGCAGTTTGAGGAACACAAGATAGGGAAGTTTACATTGCCCTTCCCCTGTCTCATTAGTAAGCTATGTCGGTGTGCTAGAATTCTGGGGTACACTAATGATGTCCCTAGAAGAGCCCAAAATGCTTCGTTTGCTGAATTACTAAAGCCACTAGCCCTAAGGAAAAGTGCTGGTGAGACACTGGAGGCAGAACAAGAATAGACGGTGGGGCCCACTGTAACTCAAACTACAGGGCTTAGCCAACTTCCAAGCATAAGGCCCAGTCAACAATAAGAAGCAGGGCCTAGCAGACACCAACAAGACCAACCGCTGCCACCGCCGTAGGATTATCAACCATCGATGAGCCATCTCAGGGCCATTGCTGAGACGGTCATCTGGGGAGGTCATGATGACGCCAATCTCTTCTAGGTCATCGATGATACCGTACGATCCATGGTCTCCATCAATCACACATGGGGCGAGGTGTCAATTCAAACAGGAGGAGGGGAAACGCACTGGTCACAATAGATCTTAGGGAATGCTGCATCTTTCTAGGTGCAATTAGAAATCGGTGAAGGGGCCACAGTAGTGGTGATGTAGTACCAAGATGCAACAAGAGCTGTAGAAGTGGTCACAAACCACATAAAGGAATCATTCAATGTTCCTATTGTGCCACCAGCAGACTTTACAGGAGCACATGATACTCAAACTTTGGTCAGTCCCTTGATGACTCCTGTGGAGCATGAGGATGTTCTCGATCGGTTGCTGCAGATAGGACAAGTGATGACATCCCTATTTGAAATCCCTCAAGATGTCACAAGAACTCAATTGGACCTCATCTACACCAAAAGGAGTTGGTCATGACAAAGATCAAGCTCGAGCATGTAGAAACAGAGTTGGAAAGACTCCAAGAGAAGCTCTTCAGCCTACAAGCTACATAGCGGGATCCATCTCAATTTATCCCGCAGACCAGCTACAGTATTTTAGGATAGAGAAAATTACTAAATTGTTGGCAGAATATAGGAAAGTGGTGAAGGAAAAAGAGAAGGTCGATTGGGATGCTTTGAAGACACAAGCGTAGACATATGCGCATGCCAAAGCACTCAAGGCTTTGCAAGAGGAGAATTAACAGCTTACCACAGACAATCTTCGGTTGATCATTGTGGAAAAATAAAAGAAGATTCTCAAAAAAAAATTGAGTAGTTGGGAGAACAATTAGTCAGGGTCAATGAGGACATAAATTGCTTGACCAAAGAAAATAGAATCCTTTTAATGAAGGAGGTGCACGCAATCTGTCAAAAGATGACAATTGAAATAAGCGTATGGAAAAATGAGGCCAAGCGACATGAAAAGCTGAAGGAACACTTCAGGGACTAGGTGGGGATGTACAAGTAAGTAGTTGAAAAAGAAATCCATATGGCCAAGACCCATATCAACACTCTCAGTGCTCAAAACACTGATTGGCAAGCCATATTGGATACCTATGCATTTGCCCATCAAGCAGAGCTCAAAAGATAGGACTTGCAAATACAAGATCTTACGGAGTACGTGGAATTGGCAAACCTGCAGTATGCCAACTTAGCCATGTTAATAGTAGGACACCTGAGAACAGAGCTGGAGAAGCAGGTAGCTACCACCTATGCAAAGTATGAAATAGAATTTGCAGAGCATAAGAAGATGCTGTAGAAACTAGAAGTGACAAATTCTAAATTAGAGGTGATCAAGGCTAGCTACCAGGGATAAAAGGATGTTGTGGTAGACTTGGCTTGATGGCTTACGGATTACCAGGAATACAAGGACAAAGCTAGAGCCTATGAAGAGGAATGACGACTGTTTACGGCTTGGTATGTCAAGGCCAACCAGATGTTCCAGTAACTACCGTGTCCATGGGAGGTGTCGACTCCATCAAACATTGGAGCATTAGTGTGGACGGTACAGGACCCTTGAACTGAAGAGGAAAAGCTCCAGGTACTCCTTCAGAGCCATCAACTTCCAAAGCCTAGAGCACAAGACAAAGGGAAAAGATCCATGAAGGAGCCACCGCCATTAGGAACCACATGAGTTCCAATAAATTCTATAATTTTGTGTTTGTGTCTCAATTTTTTCATATTTAATTCTCCATTGTGGCATGAATAAATTTCTTGTTAGTCAATGATCCCATACCTATCCATTGTGTAATCAATTGGGCTTGTTCTCATTTTGTTCAACTCGAGGACGAGTTTTCATTTAGTCGTGGGGGTATAATGAACCATGATTTGTCTGGCTCCGATATCGGACCTGTGATATTGAATCCATGATATCGGTACGTGATATCATGGCCTGGCTAATGATATTGGATACGCGATATCGTGGTTCCTGTGTAAGCCTATAAATACCACATTTGGGCGCACAGGAAAAGGGGAGTAAATTAGTATTAGAGTAGAGTCTTTTTGTCATTTTTTAGTTCATCTCAACCCTTTCCCAGGTGCATGCCCGTTGTGTGATGATTGTAATTGTACAGAACCTTTATTCGAGTGTGACGTACTTGGACATGCACATGATCAGTGATGAGCCATGATATCGTGTACACGATATCGTGGCCCGCCGAAACATCTATAAATAAGAGGCGGCTTT
>MNCI01025132.1:88852-100003 GCA_015680685.1 Gnetum montanum | reverse complement strand
GGATACTGGTGCTAGGACAATTAGAACTTAGTTAGTGAATAGTTAATATAAGTTAGTCACTTAGTCTCTTCACCCTCTCCCTATTAGCATAGGTGTTAAAAAGATAAAAGATATAAAAATCACATACCTCAAACTTACTTAACCATACAACCATGACAATACAAGTAAGTTTGGGAGGACAATGATTGATTAACCTTAAGTATTCCATTAAGGCGCATAAGCACTTAGTCCTTGGAGTTTGACCGGATCACGTGTGAGATGCTCGTATTCGTATGGTTGAGTGTAGGGGTACCTCACCACTCATCGTTGGCGCCGTTGCCAGGGACTTAGTTGTTTGTGTGCTATGTAGAACATAGGAAATCATCCACATCGTTGGGAAGCTTAAACAAACCCTTAGGGTTGATCAGAAAAAAAATAGGATAATGGTAAAATAGCACAATGAACACAACTAAAATGTCTTCTTCTTCACACAAAAGCATTTCACCACTTAGGACCAACACGAGAGACAATCAGCAGTACAACACAAGTAACCCAGATCCGCCAATTCCTCAACAATTCCATGTGGTATATGTTCATCATGATGAGTATGTACCTGACTTTACCTTTATTCTTCATCAAGATGAATAACTGAATTGGAGAGATTTGGAGGGTAACATAGTGTTGCCTCTAGATAGAGCAGTCCCCAACATGCTTCTTCATGCTCTTGCGCGAATAGGCATGTCACAGTTATACACAAAATACGTTGTGTGCGAGTATGACACAAGGGATTACCACCCCACAGAAGTGCAACGTCAAAGGGACTTGTAGCAGGAGAGATACTATACATCGTTGAAGGGCAAAAGACCCCATAATGCTCCACCTGTCTTAAACGAAATTGAGGATGGTGAACCTATTTTCATAGGTTCTCCACAAAATGATGTTCCCCCTCCTAATGATGGTGAGGAGGTGGTGTATTAGAACCTTCACTCCACGATTCATAATCTTGGTTCTGATCCCCACGAACACCAAGTGTTCAATGAGGGAACACAAACACATGATAAGGGCGGTTAGTCTGATCGTCATCACGATCGGGGTTGAGACCACCGAAGAGAAGGTAGGGAACATCATCATGGCGATGGTTCTCCTTCTTCTTCCCCTTCATCACCACATTCACCCTCTCCTTCTATATCAGAACACAGTCATAAGGAGCCTAACCATGAGGATAAAGGTAAATAGAGTGAGAAAGCTCAACGAGAGAGTCAAAAGCGAGGACGAGGGCACTCTAGAGAATCGAGGCATGGAAGAAGGGAAAGTAGGGAACCGCGTAGACATCACAGACGCTATGAACAAAATGACAATGAAGAACCCCTACTTGCAACCTGAAGCATGTTAGACATAATGGAGGCTGTGAAAATTCCTACAAGGCACCAAAAAGATAGTATGATCAAGAGGTTAGACATGAATAACATCCCACGATTTGAGGGGGAATACAACGCTGATCCTCAAAACCATCTACAAGCATTTCATGATGCATGTGCCTTATAGAACATTGAGAATGAGTGGCAAAAACTAAAGTTGTTCCCAAGGACTCTAATAAAAGAAGTGCAAAGCTGGTACCGGAAACCATTAGGAGGTGGAGTACGATGCTAGAACTGTTTAATGATAAGTATCAAACGTACTCTCGGGTGTCCAACCTACAAAAGCAAATCTAAGGATGGAAAGCATGGAAATCATGAATCCTTGGATGCTACCATGGGCCATTATTATGCACTATTACATCATTGCTTAGGCCAAGGTTACACACAACGGGATCAACTACGCCATCTCATAGATAGACTTAGGCATGAAACCAGGAGAACCCTTGGAACGTATGTCCAAGGGAGATTATCAGAGCTTAGGTCTCATCAGGTCCATAGATAACTAGAGTAAGTAGCCAAGGAAGAAGGAGAGCTACGTAAGAGAGAAAGTGAAGAAGAGTACAACCACGATTCTTCCCTCCGAAAGAGGGGAGTGAGATTCTGTGAGGAGGAGGAAGAGTCATCACTCGAAGAGATGGTGCATAGGAAAACCTTGCCACTGCAAAAATTAATAATAGAAGTGTCAGTGAAGGTAGAACAAATGTGGGACTCCTTAGATAGTAGATTTGAAACTGTTCTTAAAATCATAGAGGAGTCTAAGGAGCGAGGTAGTGACTATGATAAAAAGAAAAAGAGGGATTTGGACTATGCACGTAACAAAGGTAAGAGTAAAATGGCCATCATCGAAGAGGTTGTGGATTCTGATACAGACAATGATGGTGGATGTGCGATATGCCAGTATGACCATCCTAAGGGATGTTGCCCAATAATCTCACATTTGCAAGAGTCTGGGGTGTATGCACTTAACCCACGACTTAACAAACGGCAAGCACCCCGAAGGTTACCTTATCCCCAAGGTAACCCAAGGTAGTTCCACCAACCCTTAACGTATTATCCAAGTGGAACTCCACCACAACCTATTGAGCAACACTAGTAGTGGAAATACCCACAGTCATGGGGGATGCCACCACCAAGGCAACAATACGCTTACCGGCAACCAGATCTATATGGCTACTACGTGCAGCAGCCAATCTCTCCACTTGACTCTATTAGTCACGTTACTCCACACTGTCACTACCAAGCTTGGGAGTATTATAGGAATCCTTCTCCTAGGGAGACACACCACATACATACCATCCTCCAAATCCATCCGCAACTCTCACACCGATAGCTCCATCATTGCCTGCTTCAGCAATGCAAGGGGTATTCCCTACTCAACCGTAGCAACCCAATGTCATAAGGGCCATGAATCCTCAACCCATAGTTGGTTCTAACAACCTTACGTAGAAAAGATCTTTCTTTAGAACCAACAATCCAACCAAACCCTCACCATCACAAGCGGTTGAGCATCTGAACACCTTCCTATAAAGTAAGGCTTCAGGGCCTCCTTCAACCCAAAAATCGAGCTTAATGCATACGGTTATGTTAACACATGCCGTTACTGATTGGATTAAGGTGGGCTACCTCCCCAAGAAATTATTTGACCTTGGAAGTCCTTTAATTTATCTCCAAGTTGCTGGGAATGAACCATGTAAAGCTCTTTTGGACTCAGGTTTCGGAGTCAACCTAATATCACAAGAGATGTATAAAGCTTAGAACCCGCCTCCCTTAAGGAAGAGTAACATTCGACTAGAGCTGGTCGACTAGTCCATCATTATTCCCTTGGAACTGGTGGAGGACATCGTTACCACTATATGTGGGTGGTTGTATCCAGTAGATTTCCTGGTGCTACAAGTAAACAACGGTAAGCAGGACTTCCCAATAATAATGGGAAGAACATGGCTGAGTACCATAAATGCATGCCTGGGAATCCGTGATCTTTCCCCGAAAATATTCAAGAAAAACACTTTTGGAAAGATCAAGAAGAAGAAAGTTCCATGCATTGCATACAGTGACACGGGGTGCCATTGCGTGTAGAAATCATGGGTTATGCAAAGTTTAGCATTGCCTGCATGCAATCGATGTGTACAAGACATTAATATACAAAGGTGCCTGTATGCAGCAGCCACATGACAAGAAGACACCTAGTGGCTGATGATTGATCAAGAAAGCAACTCACTAACATGCATGGAATGAATTGAGGAAATAACTAGTGCTTATATTGAAAGCATAGACACACTTGAGCAAGTTCGTTTCCAACTTCCAAGATTTAACCTTGAAAACATCAACTGGGGAAAGTTGGAAATTCCTGAGAGATTTAAACAAGAGACCCTCGAATTGAAACCATTGCCCACCGGTTTGGAGTATATGACCCTAAAAAATGAAAAACCGGTGATCGTCAATGCAAGACTTGTTCCCAAACAAAAAGAAAGACTGCTCAAAGTGATAAACAAGTGGTTAAAAGCCTTTGCTTGGTCATACCCCGAGTTAACTGGAATAGATCCTAGGATATGCCAGCATAGGATTTACACGGACCTCTCCATGAAACCTCGAAAATAATCGCAGAGGCGATTGAACCCAAAATTGAAACAAATAGTAAAAGAAGAGATAGAACAGCTTCTTAAGGTTGGGTTCGTATATCCCATTGCTAATAGTGAATGGGTTAGCCCTCTGGTGATCGTGCCTAAAAAGGAATGCAAATGGAGGGTGTGTATAGATTTTAGGCTATTGAACATGGCAACATTCAAAGATCACTTTCCATTGCCATTTGTTGACCAAGTCTTAGACACCATAGCAGGGCATTGCTATTATAATTTTCTGGATGGATATAGTGGGTATAATCGAATACGAATAGCACCAGAAGATCAAGCCAAGACAACGTTCACCAGTCCTTGGGGAACGTTTGCATATAAAATAATGCCATTTGGCTTGTGTAATGCTCCTGCCAAGTTTCAATGCCTAGTCTTAAGCATATTCCAATAGCAGATTGGAAATGGAGTGGAAGTCTTTATGGACAACTTCTCCACTTATGGAACCAGCTTTGATCAAGCCTTGGACTGATCAGAGTAAGTGCTAAAAAGATGCGAAGAAATCAACTTAAGGCTCAGTTGGCAGAAAAGCCATTTGATGGTCCAAGAGGGCGTAGTACTTAGGCATAAGATTTTGCATTCAGGAATAGATGTAGGCCCAGATAAAGTTAGGGTCATCCAAGGAATCACTTGACAATCGAAAACTATCAAAGACATTCAGTCATTCCTTGGACACACTGGCTACTATAGGAGATTCATTGAGAACTTTTGCAAGATTTCCAAACTGTTGGTAGAGCTAACGAAGAAGGATGCACCATTTGAATGGACCAAGGAATGTGAACGAACATTTCAAACTTTAAAATAAAATCTTGTGGGAACTCCCATTCTACAAGCCCCTAACTAGTCCAAACTATTCCATATAATGACTAACACATCTAGTTATGCCTTAGAAGCCATACTTACATAGTTAGATGACCAAAAACGTCCTTATTACATCCACTATGCAAGTAAGAGTATTGCCGGTGCACAACTTAATTACACAACTACAGAAAAAGAATTAATGGTTGTAGTGTTTGCACTAGACAAGTTTAGGCACTATGTGTTAGGCTACAAAGTGTACATTCATATGGATCATAATGCAATCAGATTCCTCATGAACAAGCCAACGGTTAGCCCTTGTATTATACGATGGCTGGTAATCCTATAGGAGTTTGATCTAATGATGATAGATCGAAAGGGCACTGAGATCGTAGTTGCAGATCACTTATCTCAGTTGCACTGGGATAGCAAAGAGGATGAATATGTAACGTCTGACCATTTTCTTGATGAAGCCCTCTTTGCTGGTGTAGTGAACAACCAACGCACGGAAACAAACTAGTATAGTAGCATTTTTAGTTATCTCCTTTCCCAACAAACACCACAGGAGTTGGACTTTAGGAAGAAACAACAGTTTCTTTACAGAGCCAAGTACTTCATGGAGATCAACGGACAACTTTACAAAGTCTGTTCTGATGGCTTGGTTCGATGGTGAATGCTCGATGTGGACCAACTAAGAGTTCTCCAAGATCCTCATGAGGGCCCTTGTGGGGGTCACTATGCAGGGAGACGAACATCTATTAAGATCTTGCTTGTAGGATATTACTGGCCAACATTACTTTGGGATGCCCATCAATTTGTCCAGTCTTGCAAGCACTGTCAATATGATGGGGGAATTACTGCTAGAATGGAGGGTCCACAATAATGGATTTAACCTTTGGAACCCTTCGACATTTGGGGAATAGACTTTATGGGGCCCATTACATCGATGTCCAATGGAAAAGCTTACATCATTATTGCTGTTGACTATCTAACGAAATGGGCAGACTGCACATCATCTACAGCTACACAATTTGTGTAGCAACAAGTTGTAAATAGGTTTGGTATGCCACATGCACTTATCTCGGATAATGGAACACACTTCACGGGTGCAACCTTTCGGAAGTTGATGCAACGCTTAGGGGTTGAACATAAATTGACTATACCTTATCACCTCCAAGCTAATGGCCAAGCCAAGGTTCCTAATCGAGAGATTAATAAAATATTAACAAGGAAAATTAGCAAATATAGGCGAGATTGGAGCACTAAACTGAATGATGCTCTCTAGGCATACTGCTCCACTTGGAAACTCCCTACAGGCTACTTTCCTATGAGTTAGTATACGAAAAACTTCCAAAGCTTCCAATTCAAACTGAGCTTTGTACACTATCCATGGCATGTGACCTCCACCTTGACCTTGATCTAGCACAAAAACAAAGATTGGCAAATCTAAACGTGCTAGATGAAAACCAATTGGTTGCCCTGTCATCAAATGAGTTGCACAAGGCACATAACAAGCAACGTCATGACTCGGAAATTCAGAAGGTTAAGTATCAATCGGGAGATAAGGTCCTCTACTAGAACCCCACACATGTGCCACAATGCACAAAATTTCAAACATTGTGGGAAGGGCCTTACATTATTCATACAACCTTTCCCTTAGGGGCCATGACCATATATAAACCTGAAAGCCTTGTTAAGAGATTATTGGTCAATGTGCAACAAACCAAACCCTTCCATGAACTTAAAATAGCTAGTTCACATAATACCTCTGAGAGAGGATAACCTTGCTCATTATTTCGGATCTCCCCCTTCCTACTTAGTCATGGGGGAGATGGCAACCTATGTTGATCAATCAAGGCCCTCAGTTTCTTTTTAAGTTTTTGTTTTACATATTTTTGTTTTACAAATTTTTTCACTTTTCTTGTTTTTTTTACAACATTGTTCATACTTTTTCGTTTATTAGTGTATTTATTTATTTCATTAAGTTTGTCACCTAATAAGTGCTCTTGAAGATGGTATGAACTGTATTCCATTGATTGCTAATGTTTGGCTTTTACCTTTGAGTTATGATGTTGATACTAAGGTATGGTTCTCTTGATATAACAGGTAATGAGTTCACGTGATCCATGCATCCATGAATCTCTATGGTCTCTCTTGGCTTGAAAATGTACAGTTCCTTTCTTTCAATAATAAGAACTATTAACGAATTGGTGACTCAGCATTTCTCAAACTAAGGAAGGACTCAAGGAGTGAAAAGGATGTGACTTCAAGGGGATTTGATGCATTTGTGTTGGCCATTCTCTTGGGTGCTTGGATGTTTCCTTCTTGGGTTTTCCTTACCATTCCGATGTTGCTCCATTATCGGGAAGCTGACCTAATAAAAATAATAAGTCTTTGCATGGTGTGGTTCTCACACAAAAAAAAAAGAAAAGAAAAAAAAGTGAGAATTAAAAGCACACCCCTTAGATAAAATAATCATCTGGGCTACAAGCACTGGTTATGGAACTAAATAAAAATGTTCCCTCTAACTAAGGCCCTTCCTTGCTTCCTAACTTCTCCTTTTTTGTTTCGTCGGAATGGTGGTGGCTCTTTTGTGGAAGCATTCTTGTTATTTCAAGAGGATGGATTAGCCAAATATATTAATGCGAAGTCACTGGACGTGGTTTGTTTAAGGCTAGATTTGGAATGAGATCTACTAAGTCATATTAACCATTAATATACAAGGGGCTGTACACCACCTTATTCTTGAGACTCCATTCCATTCTCTTCCTTTCATCATTCTTTCTCCATTTTTCACCTCATTTCCGGTTGTATCAATAGTCCATATTTTGGTAGATGCATTGTTTTCTTTTTGGTAAACTCTTGTGGTTAAGACTTTAACTCTTGCTTCCAAATGACATTTCTAGAGCCTATGGACTTTTCGAATGTGGGATTGTTAGGGCATTAAGGGCATGAGCCTGCTTTGGGGAGGACCCACTGACATTCCTATTTGGTGCATTAGTTAATTTCTTTCCCTGAAACATTTTTTGCAATCACCATTTATTTTGTTCATTTCCATCTCTGACATCCATTTCATCGGCGTTGCCATTGTTTTTTTTATCTGTCTTTCTTATTCTTTATCTTTTTCCATTTTATCGCTACTAGAGGTTTGCTCTTAGTCATGGGGGTCCTGGTCTAATTTTTTCGATTTTCTCTTAACCCCTACACCTTGGGTAGTCACCAGTGTTATATCTCCAGATCTGCATTAACCATATCACAACTCAGCCAATGGACCTTACACTGAGGCAAGGTATTAATTGCATTATGATTCATTTACCCTTGCTAATATAAGACTGTGTTGTGTGTGCAGATGACAATCGTACACCAATGGATTGGATCTAGAGGAAACACTTGGAATGGACTGGTGTAGGAGCAGTTATGCAGGGAACAAGATTGATGGCACACTTATGGATGAACAACGAAAGACGCAATCTTGGCATTGGTAGTAACAAACTTCTTCTTTTTCTCTCTCTCTTCTCTCTTCTCTCCTAGCTGCCAAATAAGGCTAGATGTCAAATGTGTATAGTGTTCACTCTTGTCATCATGAACACTAATTTTTCCGTGTATTGTAATGATGATCCATTCACATGTCACCCCGTTCACCATTAGTATCATTCAAGTCAATAATCCCATACCTTCCCAATATTTTGTAAGGAACTCGAGGACGAGTTTTCATTCAGTCATGGGGGTATGATGAGCCGCGATATCATGTTCACCCCTGTGATATCGCGTACGTAATATTGCGGCTCGCCGAAACATCTATAAATAAGACGCGGCTTTCTCTTGTTTCTTCATCTAGATCTATACCTTAGCCAAACTATAGCAGTTTTACCATTTCAGAGTTAGAATAATTTCCATGTGCCCACAGTAGGAGTCTCAAAGTGAACGAATCTTTATTCGAGCAAATTGTACATGAGCACACATTTGTGTACGACAATAAAGATGAAATTTCTGATAAACCTTGTAGCATATGGACTAATCTAAATAGGATTTAATTATTGTTAAATGTTTAAATGCTTTCTTAGATAATTAATCTCTCTCAACCCTTGACTCTCCTAGTTAAGTGCATTCAGTACGACTGCTTTGAGCACGTGTGTAACGCTTGGTAACCCAGTAACGAGTAGCGTTTGGTAATCTCAGCAGCGTTGCATTGGTTCAAGGTGTGTGCGGAAAGTGGGAATGGATACTAGTGCTAGGAAAATTAAAACTTAGTTAGTGAATAGTTAATATAAGTTAGTCACTTAGTCTCTTCACCCTCTCCCTATTAGCATAGGTGTTAAAAAGATAAAAGATATAAAAATCACATACCTCAAACTTACTTAACCATACAACCGTGACAATACAAGTAAGTTTGGGAGGACAATGATTGATTAACCTTAAGTGTTCCATTAAGGCAGGTAAGCACTTAGTCCTTGGAGTTCAACCAGATCGTGCGTGAGACACTTGTATTCATATGGTTGAGTGTAGGGGTACCTTGCCACTCATCAATCGGCAATAAAGATCGAGATTACTTCATCATTGTAGCATTCACCTAGTTTTAATTGCTTAGTATTATTGTTATTTATTACTTTCTTAATTAATATTATTCTACCTTCATTTCCTATCCTTGTTATTAAACGTGAAATGAGTAGGAATTAATCACGAGCATTTAAGTGTGACTACTTGGTATCCTAGTAGCGTACCTAGGACATGCGCTTGGTAATCCTAGTAGTAGTACATGAGGTCCAAGATGTGTACAGATGATTAAGGACGGATGCTCATTGCACTTAGGCTAGCTCAGATTCTCTTCTCTCATTCCCTCTTAGCTTAATCAAAGTTACTTTCCATTGCCTCTAGGAGTAGCACTAGTTTAGGACCACATCATACACCTCACTCTAGGCTAAACCATACGTGACAAAGCAAATACTAGTCCAGGTGAGAAAATAGCAAACTGCGATCAATGAGTAACTATCTATATACCACAACTAGTCTATATGCGGAGTTTGACTAGATCGTGCGTGAACACTCATATTTGTATGGGTGAGTGTAGGGGTAGCTAACCACTCATCAATTTGGAAGCTTTAGGTCATGGGTTAGATTCCAATGGGTAACACTAAGTTATATAAAGTTCTAACTAGGGGTGTGAGCATACCCATAAAATCAAGCTCTATCAAACTATAACTTGTGAAACTCAGGATATTAGCAAAAATCACTTTTTTTCACTATGATTCATAGTCAAGTCATGGTAAACCCAAAAATCAACCATGACTCATTATTAAGAATTGAATCATTTTCTATACAACTATGACTTATGGTCCACTCATGGTTGTAGGATACTTGATTTGGAAGCTTTAGGTCATGGGTTTGATTTTGATGGATAAGCTAAGTTATATAAAGTTCTAATTAGGGGTATCAGAACCCAAAATAATAATGAAACATAGATATACCCTAATATTTATAGAAGTTTATAACTTAGTGCTACTTAATAGAATTGAACCTGTGACTTCGAGTTACTAAACCAAGATCCATACCACAACGCTAATACCTCATTATTTAAAGTTCTAATTGGCCTATGTATCTTGAAATGTACCCATGTTTCACTTATTTTGGGTTTCAACAGTCCCCAATCATGGTTGTAAGAACATGGTCCAATGTCCTTTCCCACAACTTATGATGACTTTATCCTATTTTTCAAATAGACCATGAGGCATACCATGATCCATGGTTAGGGGGTTTCGAACCTTCATGAATCATATTTAAGTTGTGGTATTCTCAATTTCAATATTTACTTTGATGTGACCTCACGAAGATTCATGATCCAAGTGTGGATCCCACCATGACCTATTCTTAAGTCATGGTCCTCAAATACAACTTGTGATTTAGTCATGATGAATCAAATTTTTGAATTTTGGCAAAATTCAACATTCATAATCACCCTAAGCTTGATCCACAATGGTTGCTAATTTTGACACAATTGAACACATACCAATAATTTCTTGATCAAACTTTACAAATAAGCTTGACATTAGGGGTATTTGTGAGAATATCCTTTGGCCAAAAACAATAATCCTCTATGGCTTTAGAAATCATAATTTTACCCCAATGAGTGAGGTAAAGGATATTACTATCCTTTTTACCTCTCAAAAGAAAAGTTTGAAGAAATTTATTATTGTAATAAAGAATTTTTATTAGGAGAACAAGCTTAGATATGGTATAAATAGGATATTAGAAAGAATAATTTGAAACAAAGTTAGTTTGCCAGTTGTTTAAAAAGGAAAAACACCCATTTTGCAATGAGAATGTTTATTATG
>MNCI01025132.1:23923-77530 GCA_015680685.1 Gnetum montanum | reverse complement strand
TCTAACTAATGTCCTAAGTCTAAATTAACTAGCATCAGCATCCGTTCCTACTTATTGGACACACCCTGAACTATGCAACTGTGGCTACCAAACGCTAATCGTTACTGGGATCACCAGACGTAACGCAAGTGCTAGAAGTGGTCGTACTGAGGCACCTATTTAGCTTAAGTGTGATAAGCAGCTGATTCCTTGGCTAGCCGTACACATCCGTGGATGCTCGTAGCCAAGTCGTACTTATCACACGTTCTAGCCTAGCGTAGCCGATTCCTTAACTAGCCGTACACATTGGACTACTATTAGGATTACCAAGCACAAATCCTGGAATACGCTACTGGGTTACCAAGCAGCCAATGCTCGTAGTTAAGTCGTACTCATGCGTTGCGACGAGCAGCCGATTCCTTGATTAGCCATCCACATCCGTGGATGCTCATAATCAAGTTGTACTCATGCGCACTAGGAAAGCAATAAATAACAATAAAATAAAACCATGTACTGCAAGGTTTATCCAATCAAGTTCGTCTTTATTACCGTACACAACTTGTGTTTAGGTTACAAAGTTGCTCAAATAAAGAGCCGTTCACTCTAGGACTCCTATTGCGGGCACATGGGAAAAATTCTAACTCTGGAGTGATCAATCTGCCAGAGCTTCGCTACTTCTAGCCAAGATTGGGAAATGAAGGGAGTGCCGCCTCATATTTATAGATATGACGGCGAACCGCGATATCGCGTACGTGATATTGCAGGGAAAGACGCGATATCGCGTACGCGATATCACATGGGATGCGATATCGCGGTGGCCGCGATATCGTGTACGCGATATCGCGACACAGTGCATGTTGCGTCTCATCAGAGATATAATACTGGTGACTACCCGAGGTATAGGGGTTAAGAGAAAATAAAAAAAATTGGACCAGGACCCCCATGACTGAGAGCGAACCTCTGGTAGCGAGAGAATGGAAAAAGATAAGGAATAAGAAAGATGGAGAAAAAGAAACAACAACAATGTTGATAAAATGGATGTCAAAGATGGAGATGAACCAAATAAATGGTGATTGCGGAAATTTTTAAGGGAAAGAAATTAATGGATGCACCAAATATGAATGCCAGTGGGTCCTCCCCAAAGTAGGCTCATGTCCTTAATGCCCTGACAATCCCATATTCAAAGAGTCCGTAGGCTCTAGAAATGTCATTGGGAAGCAAGAGTTAAATTATTAACCACAAGAATTTACCAAAAAAAATAATGCATCAACCAAAATATGGACTACTGATACAACCGACAATGAGATGTAAAATGGGGAAAGAAGGATGGAAGAAGAGAATGGAATGGAGTCTCAAGAACAAGGTGGTGTACAACCCCTTGTGTGTTAATGGTTAATGTGACTTAGTAGATCTCATTCCAAATCCAGCCTTAAACAAACCACATCCAATGACTTTGCATTAATACATTTGACCAATCCATCCATTTGAAGTAACAAGAATGTCTCCACCAAAGAGTCACCACCATTCCAACAAAATGAGAAAGAGGAGAAGGTAGGAAGTGAGAAGGGCCTTAGTTAGAGGGAACATGTTTGTTTAGTTCCATAACCGGTGCTTGTAGCCCAGATGCTTATTGCATCTAAGGGGTGTGCTTTGAATTCTCATANGTTTGTTTAGTTCCATAACCAGTGCTTGTAGCCCAGATGCTTATTGCATCTAAGGGGTGTGCTTTGAATTCTCATCTTTTTTTTTTTGTGTGAGAACCAGACCATGCAAAGACTTATTATTTTTATTAGCTTAGCTTCTTGATAATGGAGCAACGTCAAAATGGTACGGGAGACTCAAGAAGAAAACATCCAAGCACCCAAGAGAATGGCTAGCATAAATGCATCAAGTTCCCTTGAAGTCACACCCTTTTTAGTTCTTGAGTCCTTCCTTAGTTTGAGAAATACTTAGTCACTAATTCGTTGATAGTTCTTATTGTTTAAGGAAGGGGACTGTACAGCTCCAAGCCAAGAGAGACCATAGAAATTCATGGATGTATGGGTGATGTGAACTCATTGCCTATTATATCAAAAGAACCATACCTTAGTATCAACATCATAACTCATAGGTAAAAACCAAACATTAGTAATCAATGGAATACAGTTCATACCATCTTTAGGAGCACTTATTGGGTGACAAACTTAACAAAATAGATAAACACACAAATAGAAGAAGAAGTATGAACGATGTTGTAAAAAAAAAACAAGAAAAGTTAAAGAAATTTGTAAAACAGAAATATGTAAAACAAAAACTTAAAAAGGAACTGAGGGCCTTAATTGATTAGCATAGGTGGCCATCTCCCCCATGACTAAGTTGAAAGGAGGAGATCCAAAATAATGAGCGAGGTTGGCCTCTCTCAGAGGTATTATGTGCACCGGCTTTTTTAAGTACATGGAAGGGTTTGGTTTGTTGCACATTGACCAATAATCTCTTATCAGGGCTTTCAGGTTTGTATATGGTCATGGCCCCTAAGGGAAAGGTTGTATGAATAATGTAAGGTCCTTTCCACAATGTTTGAAATTTTGTGCATTGTGGCACATGTGTGGGGTTCCAATAGAGGACCTTATCTCTTGGTTGATACTTAACCTTCCAAATTCTCAAGTCATAACGTTTGTTGTTATGTGCCTTATGCAACTCATTTGATGACAGGGCAACCAATCGATTTTCATCTAGCACGTTTAGAGTTGTGAATCTTTGTTTTTGTGCTAGATCAAGGTTAAGGTGGAGGTCACATGCCATGGATAGTGTACGAAGCTCAGTTTAAATTGGAAGCTTTGGAAGTTTTCCATATACTAACTCATAGGGAGAGTAGCCTGTAGGGAGTTTCCAAGTGGAGTGGTATGCCCAGAGAGCATCATTCAGTTTAGTGCTCCAATCTCACCTATATTTGCTAATTGTCCTGGTTAATATTTTAGTAATCTCTCGATTAGTAACCTTAACTTGGCCATTAGCTTGGGGGTGATAAGGTGTAGTCAATTTATGTTCAACCCCTAAGCATTGCATTAACTTCCGAAAGGTTTCACCTGTGAAGTATGTTCCATTATTAGAGATAAGTGCACGTGGCACACCAGACCTATTTACAACTTGTTGTTGCATAAATCATGCAGCGGTAGATGATGTGTAGTCCGTAACAGTAGCTGCTTAAGCCCATTTCGTTAGATAGTCAATAGCAACAATGATGTAAGCTTTTCCATTTGACATTGGTGTAATGGATCCCATAAAATCTATTTCCCAAATGTCAAAGGGCTCTAAGGGTTGAATCCATTGTTGTGGATCCTCCATTCTAGCAGTCATTCCCCCATCACGTTGACAGCGCTGACAAGATTGGACAAATTGATGGGTGTCTCGAAATAATGTTGGCTAGTAATATCCTGCAAGCAGGATCTTAGTAGCCGTTCATCTCCCTGCATAGTGACCCCCACAAGGGCCCTCATGAGCATTTTGGAGAACTCTTAGTTGATCCTCATTAGGCACACAGCATCGAACCAAGCCATTAGGATAGAGTTTGTAAAGTTGTTTGTTGATCTCCACGAAGTACTTGGCTTTGTGAAGAAACTGTTGTTTCTTCCTAAAGTCCAGCTCCTATGGTGTTTGTTGGGAAAGGAGATAAGTAAGAATGCTACTATACCAGTTTGTTTCCGTGCGTTGGTTGTTCACTACACCAGCAAAGAGGCTTCATTGGGAAAATGGCCAGATGTTACATATTTTTCCTCTTTGCTATCCCAGTGCAACCGAGATAAGTGATCTACAACTACGTTCTTGGTGCCCTTTCGATCTATCATCGTAAGATCGAACTCCTGTAGGATTACTAGGCATCGTATAATATGAGGGCTAGCCATTGGCTTGTTCATGAGGAACCTGATTGCACTATGATCCATATGAATGTACACTTTGTAGCCTAACACATAGTGCCTAAACTTGTCTAGTGCAAACACTATAGCCATTAATTCTTTTTCTGTAGTTGTGTAGTTAAGTTGTGTACCAGCGATACTCCTACTTGAACAGTGGATGTAGTAAGGACGTTTTTGGTCATCTAACTATGTAAGTACGGATCTTAAGGCATAATTGGACGTGTCAGTCATTATATGGAATGGTCTAGACTAGTCAGGGGCTTGTAGAATGGGAGTTTCCACAAGCTTTTATTTTAAAGTTTGGAATGCTCGTTCACATTCCTTGGTCCATTCGAATGGTGCATCCTTCTTTGTTAGTTCTACCAATAGTTTGAAAATCTTAAAGAAGTTCTCAATGAATCTCCTATAATAGCCAGTGTGTCCAAGGAATGATCGAATGTCTTTGATAGTTTCCAGTTGTCGGGTGATTCCTTGGATGATCCTAGCTTTATCGGGGTCTAGCTCTATTCCTGATTGTGAGATCTTATGCCCAAGTACTACACCTTCTTGGACCATCAAATGTCTTTTCTGCCAGTTGAGCCTTAAGTTGGTTTCTACACATCATTTAGCACTTGCTCTAATCAGTCCAAGGCTTGATCAAAGCTCATTTCATAAGTGGAGAAGTCATCCATAAAGACTTCCACTCCATTTCCTATCTGCTGTTGGAATATGCTTAGAACTAGACGTTGAAACGTGGCAAGAGCATTGCACAAGCCAAATGGCATTTGTTTATATGCAAACATTCCCCAAGGACTGGTGAATGTTGTCTTGGCTTGGTCTTTTGGTGTTATCCGTATTTGATTGTATCCATTATAACCATCCAGAAAACTATAATAGTGATGCCCTGCTATGGTGTCTAAGACTTGGTCAACGAATGGCAACAAAAAGTGATTCTTGAATGTTGCCATGTTCAGTAGCCTAAAGTCTATACACATCCTCCATTTGGCTCCCTTTTTGGGCACGATCATGAGAGGGCTAACCCATTCACTATCAGCAATGGGATATATGAACCTAGCCTTAAAAAGTTGTTTTATTTCTTCTTTTACTATTTGTTTCAATTTTGGGTTTAATTGCCTCTGTGGTTGTTTTTGAGGTTTCATGGAGGAGTCCATTGAAATCCTATGCTGGCATATCCTAGGATCTATTCTAGTTAACTCGGGGTATGACCAGGAAAAGGCTTTTGACCACTTGTTCATTACTCTTAGCAGTCTTTGTTTTTTTTTGGGAACAAGCCTTGCATTGATGATCATTGATTTTCTGTTTTCTAGGGTCATATACTCCAGACCAGTGGCCAATGGTTTCAAATCTAAGGGCTTTTGTTTAAATCTCTCAGGAATTTCCAACTTCTCGCAGTTGATGTTTTTAAGGTTAAAGCTTGGAAGTTGGCAACGAACTTGCTCCAATGTGTTTATGCTTTCAATGTAAGCACTAGTTATTCCCTCAGTGGGTTCCATGCATGTTAGCGAATTGCTTTCTTGATCAGCCATCAGCCATTGGGTGTCTTCTTGTCGTGTGGCTATTGCATATAAGCACTTTTGTATATTAATATCTTGTGCATAGCGATTGCATGCAGGTAATGCTAAACTTTGCATAACCCATGATTTCTGCACGCAATGGCACCCTGTGTCACTATATGCGATGCATGGAACTTTCTTCTTCTCAATCTTTCCAAGAGTATTCTTCTTGGATATTTCTAGGGAAAGATCACGGATTCCTAGGTGTGCATCTATAATACTTAGCCATGCTCTTCCCATTATTATTGGGAAGTCCCTCTTACCATTGTTTACTTGTATCATTAGGAAATCAATTGGATACGATCACCCACATACAGTGGTAACGATGTCCTCCACCAGTCCCAAGGGGACAGTGATGGACTGGTCGGTCAACTCTAGGTGAATATTGTTCTTCCTTAATGGAGGTAGGTTCTAGACTTTATACATCTCTTGTGATATTAGATTGACTTCGGAACCTGAGTCCAGAAGAGCTTTACATGGTTCATTCCCAACGACTTGGAGATAGATTAGAGGACTTCCAGGATCAGAGAATTTCCTGGGAAGGTGGCCCACCTTAATCCATGTACCATTCAAAATCATCGGTGCAAGGCTGGAATGAAACAAACACCGGGAGATCCTTGGAAGAAATACAGAAGACCCTACCTTCGCTTGAGGGCAAGTTGGAATGGACGAAGGCAGAGTGCCTTGAATGGTCCGCACACAGATCAAACGAGGACTTCCCCAACGTACGCACTTTGCAATGTGTTGAGTTATACGTAAATGATGCACATTAAATGTAAACCATAACGTAAATAGGCACAAAACGTAAACAGGAATGTAAACGTAAATTGGAAAAATAAAGAAAATTGCAATAAATCTAGGTGAAATGTAAACTGTTTTGTATTGAAAAATGATTACAGTGTGCACTAGTTAGAACACAGTTGTGGATTGATCACAAGGTGGACGTTTAGCCTCGGTGGATGATGACAGGTGTTGGAAGATGTAGGTTTTGGGGTTGCAGGGAAATGCAGCATCCAAGTCTGATGCCTAGCGTACGAAGGTTGATGCCCAGATCTCCTAACTGTCCCAGATTTCAGTTTTTTGTGTCTCTTTGTAAAAATTACTAATCCATATCTAATGAAAAATTAGGGTTTTTATGAGATCTTGGGCATTAGATTCATATCTGGAAGGAGATGAGTGGCTGTGAGGTGAGAAAAATTTGAATCGGGAGATAGGTGGTGCGTTGACCAAGTGTAGGATACGTTACAATTGTACAACGTATACCAAGGTGTGCTCAGCGTAAACAGGTAAAAAATGGCTTGTTGGAAGCCCAAAAATGAAGTTTTTGAAGCCTATGACCTTGTAGGATTGTTGCCCATGTCTTGAGGATTGATTTCATGCTAAAAATTTGCCCGAAAGTGCCTGATTTGCCCTGTTCTTGGTGGTGTACGCTGGCCAGCGTACAACAAGATGTACCCAGCGTACACACATAAAAATGCATCATTTCAAGGTCAAAAATTGATTTTCAGGTGCCTATGATGATGCCCAATAGTTACCCTACCTCTAGGAGTCAATTTCAAATGAAACTCTTGCTCTTTGGTGCCTGTTTTAGGCCATTTTTGGTGGTGTACACTGGGCTATACGCTGGCTAGCGTATAGCAAGATGTACCCAGCGTACACACATAAAAATGCATCATTTCAAGGTCAAAACTTGATTTTCAGGTGCCTGTGATGATTTTCAATAGTTTCCCTACCTCTAGGAGTCAATTTTAGGTTAAAATCTTGCTCTTTGGTGCCTATTTTGGGCCATTTTTGGTGGTGTACGTTGGGCTATACATTGGCTAGTGTACAACAAGATGTACCCAGCGTACACACATAAAAATGCATTATTTAGGGCCTAAAACTTGATTTTTAGGTGCCTGTGATGATGCCCAATAGTTGCCCTATCTCCAGGAGTCAATTTCAGGTGAAAATATTGCTCTTTGGTGACTGTTTTGGGCCATTTTTGGTGGTGTACGCTGGGCTATACGCTGGCCAGCATACAGCAAGATGTACCCAGCGTACACACATAAAAATGCATCATTTAGGACCCAAAATTATATTTCTAGGAGGCTAAGAACTATTGGGGACCTTGGGGAAGGTCATGGGGGGTCCAAACGCTCAATTCTAACATGTTTTGACTCATGTTTGGGGCCCAAAAGTTGCCACACGCTGGTCTGTACGCTGGCCAGCGTACAGCCCAGTGTGAACAGAGTATACTTGGTCAAACCCAAGTATTTTGAATCCAAAACATGAAATTCCTAATGCCGAATGCTGATGTAGTCACCTGTGTATCCCGGGGAACTCTTTCTTGTTCAATTATGCTCCGTTTAATGCTATTTTTGAGGCTTTCAAGCTTGGTCATGCTGGGGACCAACATGACTTAGCTTAATTTCTGTCTACAAGTGTTAGCCAAAATTTTTATGGTGTTTCATTGGCCCCTCTTTGTTGACACCTAGAGGAATTGACCCAAGAGGCATCGACAAAGAAGTACAAAACACCAGAAGAAAATTGGTAGCAAGCATTGTCCTTTGGAATTTGGCCAGATGTCATCACACCATGTTTAAAAGTACCTGGGATTGGGAAATGAAGTTTTGAGATGATGTTTATGGGAGATGTTTGAAAATGTCGTATTGGGAATTGATCAAGGGATTGTGCTAGTGTCGGAAAGGAGTTTTCATCTTGTGTAAACAAGTCATGTTGTTCCTTGTCGATGGCCACTATTTGGCAAACTTGGAATCAAGGCATGAGGAGTACGTCCTTTGGAGGAACGAGACTTTTGTATCATGTTTAAGAGAACTCATTGTCATGACCAAAGCCACACAATGAGGTGGTGTGTTCTTTGGAGAAACAGGACCCTTGTGTCAGGTTTAAGGGAACCCATTGTCCAACAGCTAAAGCCACACAGTGAGGTGAAACATGATGGTTTGAGACACGAGTACTTCTTTCCAAGACAACTACCTTCCCGCCTGTGGCTTGTATGGGAAGTGCCAAGGGTCTTGTGGTTCATTTTGTTCTTTAATTTTTGATCTTTTTTTTTCTTATTCTTATTCTTTTTCTTTTTCTTTTTTTTTCCTTTTCTTTTTTTCTTTTGGATAGAGCTTTCTTTCAATTTTGCACTCGTGCTCACGTGCCGTGTTGTGTGTTGCAACTGCTTGAGAGTGTCGCAGTGTGCCATAGTGTGCTCAAAGTTTTGGGGTGTACTGGGTGTATGTGGGAACTGTAACCGGGTAGGAAGGGGAATGAGAGTGTTGGGGAAATGGAGAATGCATCGGGAACTAGGAATGTACTTTTGAACAGATTGATTAACCTAGTTGCATACGTCAGAAGCAATGTGGCACCTTGTCACCGTGATGAAGTGTATCCATGTACGAGCATCAATGGGTGTCATCCTGCAAACAAAACTCCAAGAAGACAAGAAAATGACGAGTGAATGAGTTAGCGAACGCTTCAGACATAAATGTGACCAATGCAAATGGAAGTACCATGTGAGACTTAAGGCAAATAAAATGAGTAGCAATAGTGTTGTCAGAGCCGGTGTGATAAATGATGCGATAGGCGTTGATGAAGAAATGTCATGAATTACAGTAGCAGACGAATGTGCCAGAGATGATCTTGCTAGTTTATAGTCTTAGCAGACTATCATGGGTTAGTTTTTCATCATAACCCATTGGACGTTGCTAGTTTAGCGTCGTAGTAGAAGGTGCCATGCTAGTTTATAGTCATGACGGACTATGAAGAGGCTAGCCAGTTTATAGTCTTAGTGGACTCTGGTGAATGAATGTGACAGTTTAGTGTCATGTCGGACAGAACTCTATGGTGTCGGTTTATTGTCATGATGCCAGGACATTCTATGGTGCTAGTTTTTTAAGTCATAGCTCCAGGACTATTCTGTGGTATCAGTTTTAGGTCGTGACGCCAGGACTGCCCTATGGTGTTAGTTTTGAGTCATAACCCAGGACATTCAGTGGTATCAGTTTACCCTCATGACGCCAGGACGAATGCATACCTGAGTGACTTCAAACGTAGAATAACTTGAGGTACAAATGATTCGTTGGATGTGCAAGCTTGTTTCCGTCCATGTCTGCTAGTTTGAACGCTCCGTTATTGTATGCCTTGGTGACCAAGTAAGGCCCTTCCTAGTTGGCTGAGAATTTGTCTGGGTGTTCACGGACCACCTTAAGTACAAGGTCATCTTCTTTGATCGGGTGCTTGTGAATGTCATGTTGATGGTGCCATCGTTGTTGCTTCTAGTACCACTCGATTTGATCTAATGCATGTGTGCGTTCCTCCTCCACCGAATCCAGGTCCACAATGCATGAGTCATTGTTTTGACATTCATCGAGGAGTCCAAAGAGTGTGATACTCAAGGATGGTACTTGCAACTCCAAAGGTAAAACAACTTCTGAACCATAAATAAGACTATATGGTGTTTTACCTGTGGGTGTCCTATGCATCGTTCTATAATGCCCATAGCGCATAAATGAGCTACTCGTGCCATCTTCATTTGCTCTAATGAAGCATTTTCTTGAGCACCATGATGATAGTTTTAATTGTGGATTCTGCTTGTCCGTTGCTTTGAGGATAATATGGAGACGAGAACGAATGTCTAATGCCTAGGCTATTGCAAAAGGTTTTTGTTTCAACACTGCTGAATTGTGGTCCGTTGTCAGTAATGATGGTCATTGGGATGCCAAAACGGGTCACAATGTTTTCAAGGATAAAGTTGCGTACTTGTTTCAATGTGGTCTTCCTAAGGGGGATAGCTTCTACCCATTTCATGAAGTATTTAGTCGTAGTTATGATGAAGCTATGCCCTTCTGAAGATGGGGGAGTTATTGGTCCAATGATGTCTAACCCCCATTTCTGGAAAGGCCATGTGATTTGAGCCGTATGCAACTCATTGGGTGGAACATGTATAAGATTACCATGCTTTTGACACGTATTGCACGTTTTGACCTTGGAGAAATAGTCGTACTCCATGTGTGGCCAATAGTACCCTAAATGTCTTATTTTGGTTGCCATTGCTTTGGGCACTATGTGCCCTCCGCAAAGTCCCTCATGAACTTGCTCCATGACGGTTTGGCCATTGGTGCTACTAACGCAAACTAGCAAAATGCCTTCATAGGATCTACACCATAACATATCCCCTACTAGTGTATACTGCTGAGAGCGTTTTTGCACCGCGTCCTTCTAAGCATTCGTTAGATGTTGAGGTGGTTCGCCATGTAGAAGGTACTCCTTTATGTCATCGTACCATTCTACGACGTGTGTCGTGCTAACAGATGCTATGGGAATTTCATTGGGAGTGTCAGTTATGGGCTTGTCACAGCTCGTGATAGAACTAGGCAACGCATGAAACATGTTCGGTGAGATGTTTAGAGCTAACGTGGCTAGTGCATCTACGATGGTATTATCATTTCGAAAAACATGTTGCACCTCTTTGTTTGTAAATTGTTTTAACAAGTGTTTTGTCAGGTCACAGTATGGTTGTTGTAAGTGTAGAGCTTTACATGCGTATACTTCTGTGACCTGGTTAATGACCAATCGTGAATCGCCTTGAATTATGAGCCATGTGATTTCTGAAGCTAGTGCTACGATGAAACCTCTAAGGAGACGTTCGTACTCTGCCATGTTGTTAGTACTAGGAAAGTTTAAATGATAGGCAAAGGGTCGGATCTCCCTGGAGGGATATGTGATGACTGCTGCAGCACTTCCTCCTCAAGAGGTAGATGTTCCATCGAAGTTTAGGATTACGTCGTAGTCATTAGGCACTATGTCTATTGCGCTTATGTTTTCATCTAGAAACTTTGGATTAATCATTGCCTGATCCTGTGTTGGTGATGCGATCATCTGATTGACCATAGCTTGACATTTGATGGATGATTGGGCTATGTAGTGCAAGTCAAACTCAGCAATCATTGCTTTCCATTGAGCTATCTTGCTTGATTTGTACATGTTGTTTGTGATAGCTCTAAGTACATTGTCCTTACAGATTATGTTGATTTGGTTACGGAAGAGATAATGTCACCACTTCTTTAAAGAGAAGATGAGGGCTAGACATGACCTCTCCACATCACTGTAACGTTGTTTGTAGGCTACTAATGCATGGCTCAAGTAATAGATAGAGATTTCGGTTCTATCATTGCGTTTCTGACAAAGCATAGACGTGATGGATGAGTCAGATGTTGCAAGGTAGATATAGAACGATTTATTGTTCTGTGGAGGATAAACTGTTGGTAGTTGAGCTAGTGCCGTTTTAATGTTGTTGAAGGCTTCTTGGCATTGTGGAGTCCATTCAAAATGGACGTTCTTACGCAATAGATGTTGCATAGGGCTTAATTTGTTTGTCAGTTTCTCTATGAATCGTCTAATGAATTGTAATCTACCTTGTAGACCACGAAGTTCGGTAAGGTTGCTAGGTGGTTTTAAGTTTGTTATGGCCTTAACCTTATCAGGGTCTACTCGTATCCCTTCTTCCGAGACTACGAACCTAAGCATTTTGCCTGTTTTGACTCCAAAGACACATTTCTTTGGGTTAAGTCTTAGCTCATATTTTAAACAATGCTTTAGTACCAAGTCAAGATCTTGTACATGTTGCTCTGATATTTTTGATTTAACCGTGATGTCGTCTACATAGTCATTGAGGGAGTTGAAGATATAATCACTAAAGATAAATGTCATTGATCTATGATATGTAGCCCCAGCATTCTTGAGGCCGAATGGCATCATCGTGTAGCAAAAGGTACCCCATGGTGTCATAAAGCTCATCCTAAGCTGATGCTCAGGGTTAATCCGAATTTGGTTATATCCCAAGAAGCCATCCATAAAAGATAGCAAGGCATGCCCAGTGGTTGAATCAACAAGTTGATCAATGCTAGGTAGGGGGAAATCATCTTTTATGGTTGCAATGTTGAGGTCCCAAAAGTCAATGCATAAGCGAATGCTTCTGTTCTTCTTTGGGACAATGACCATGTTGGATACCCAATCAGAGTAGTCAACAGCCTGAATGAAACCAGCTTAATAAAGCTTGGTGATCTCAGTGTGAATTGCCATCGCTACCTCAGGCTTGACCTTACGTGCTTTTTGTTTCACTGGTCTTAACTTCGGATCGAGTATGATGTTGTGCTGGACTATTCGAGGGTCTAGCCCAGGCATGTCAGTGTAGGACCAAGCGAATTCTTTCATGTTGTCTTTAAGCAGCTATGCTATGTCATTGGCAAGTTGTGTGCTCAATAATGTACTTAGCTTCAGGATTTTGACTTCGCCATCCGACATAGTTATGGGGACTTCATCCAAGGGGTCTTCGGTGATGTTATCGGTTTTTAGGTCCAGAGTCTTGGTCATTCTTTCAAAGCAATCTAGCATTTGTTGAGTTGATGCCACAAAAGTGTTGTATGTTGTTGAGTCTAAGTCAATGGATTCTATGTTGATTTCTCATGTAATCGTTTCGTGTGGTCCATTGATAGACAGTGGTAAGAATAGTTGCTTGCTGTCCATAGTGTTTGCTCCTGCCAATAAACAGTGAGCAATGTCAGCAAGTTGGTTTTGCTATTTTCTCATATAAGTAATTTATACATTTAAACATGACTAAGGCATGCGATGGTAGTTTTCATCATACTCGGATGCATGGCAATTTAAGGCCATACCGGGAGTCACTGCAGTTTAAGGTCATACCGGGCTGTCATGACCTTTTGATGATTGCTTGTTTTATTTTCAGTCCATATTTATGTTTAGAAATGTGTGGTTGGGGCCTATGTTAATATACTTCTTCTTTTATTATTATTATTTTTTTTTCAAAATTTAAGCAAAAGCAATCAATGTGAGAGAAANAGGGGGGGGGGGGGGGGGGAGCGGGTGGCGGTAAGTAGCTTTGTACTGTATGCCTATATTTTATTATTTTTTTTGGTGAAATAAAGGGGGTCAGCGTTCCTAGAATTAGGGGCAATGTTGTATATTTTATTTTATTATTATTTTCCTTTTTTTTGTTTATTTTATTCTATTATTTTTCTTTTTCTTTTTGTTTTATGAGTCAGCGTTACCCAAGGAGCCAACATGTGTACAACATAATTCGAATTAAATTTCTATTATTTTTATCCTTAGTAGGGGGTTCAAGATACCTGTAATAAGGGGCAACATGTATACTCTATTTTGTCATTTTTATTTTTATTTCATTGTTTTCATCGTTGTATATATTTTTTGTCTTCAGGGGCTTGGGTGTTTCACGCCCATGNACCCAAACAAAAACATTGCAGCGTGAACCAAACAAAAACATTGCAGTGTGAACCAAAAAGAATTGCAGTGTGAACCAAAAAAAAAAACATTGCAACGTGGACCAACAAGAATTGCAGCGTGAAGGCCTTGAACACCAGATCTACACACGGTTGATCCAGATCTGCAACTGTAACATTCAGATTTCCAGCGTGTAGAGTCAGATCTACAATTGTGGCGTTTAGATCTATGAGATCCACGGCGTTCTAGACTCGATTTGCAGCGTACGAAGCCAGATCTACCACGTGTAAGGCCAGATCTGCCACATCTAGAGCCAGATCTACATAGATCTGATTGTGAACGTTTAGATCTACTTACCAGTGTCCAGATCTGATCCGTAGCATGTAAGATTTGTAGCTTCATGGGGTAGATCCATGCATCGGTATGCTTCCGTTACGCTGTTTAATTCATGCTTTTTCTGCCATTTTTTAGTTACTGTTTTGATGTATATATTGTGAATGTCCATGTGCAGCATGTGCGTGTGTAGCGTGTGTGTCTTAGGATAGCGTGTGTGTGTGCATTTTGGGCGCTCACAGTGTTCGTTAGAAACAAGGTCTGTTTTAGAATAGATTTTTTTTTATGTGGAGATTTTTGATGTATTTGGTTATGGGCAGAGTATAGACATTGTATGGCTAGTAGGATTTGGATGCACAACGTATAGGCATTATGGATGTTATATTTTCTAAATGTTGAACTGGTGAACTGGCAGCGTATACATGAAAAATTTTCTAAGTATGGAGCATGCAGCGTATACCTAAAAAATTTTCTAAGTATGGAGCATGCAACGTATACCTAAAAAATTTTCTAAGTATGGGGCATGCAGCGTATACCTAAAAAAATTTTCTAAGTATGGGGCATGCAACATATACCTAAAAAATTTTCTAAGTATGGAGCATGCAGCGTATACCTAAAAAATTTTCTAAGTGTTAAACATATGAAGTTAAACGTTATGTAAACTGGATGTTAATGCTAACTGTTGATCATGGGTGATCTACACGATATGTCCACTGGGGTCTTATGTTGTATGCTTATAATACGAGTTGATTTGCATGTTTATATAGAGGCATGATGTGTTCTACATACTTTAGGTGGTGTGGGTGTCAGTTTATTGTCTTAACTCTAAGAAGGATGACAGTTTAAGGCCTTACCGGGCTGTATGTTTTATGTGTATTGGATTTTATAATATTTTTTTTGTTTTCCAATTAATGCTCTTTTTTGTCTTTTTTACTAATAATTTTTATTTTATTTTTTGTACTTTCTGTCTTTTTTTTTAAAGGGACATGATGATGATGATGGTGGCCCCAGTGGACCGGGCCCCGATGATGCGGATGAGTTTGGGGACCAAGCCCCTCTTAGCGCTGATGTTTAATTTAACTTGTCATTGTTGTTAGCTTAGTTTGATCATTTTGGGTTGTAATTTTGTGCACTATGTAAACTATTGATGAGATGTGATTCGCATGAGCCGCGATATCGCGTCGTCCCTTGCGATGTCGCGTACGCGATATCGTGGTCCGCTGCCAAATCTATAAATAAGAGGTGGCACTCCCCTTATTTCTCATCCTAGGCTAGAAGTAGGGAAACTCTGGTAGTTTGATCACTCTAGAGATAGAATATTTTCCATGTGCCCGCAGTAGGAGTCCCCAAGTGAACAGATCTTTATTCGAGCAGCTTTGTACCTGAACACAAGTTGTGTATGACAATAAAGACGAGCTTTGAGGATAAACCTTGCAGTGCATGGAATAGGATTTATTACATGTTATTTCTTACTTGTCATTTATTACCTGCATTAGCGTGGCATGAGGACGACTTGATTACGAGCATTGACGAATGTGTACGGCTAATCAAGGAATCGGCCGCTCATCGCTATTAGATTCTCTCACCCTTATCTTCTAGAACACGGGATGAGTACGACTTGATTACGAGCATCTACGGATGTGTACGGCTAGTCAAGGAATTGGCTGCTCATCACGTTTAGGCTAGTTAAGTGCCTCAGTACGACCAATTCGAGGACGTGCATTACATGTGGTGATCCTAGTAATGATTAGCATTTGGTAGCCACAATTGCATAGTTTAGGGTGTGTACAGTAAGTGGGAACGGATGCTGACGCTAGTTAATTTATACTTAGTCCTTAGTTAGAGTTAGTTAGCTTTCTCAACCCTTCGCTCTTAGCATAGAAAACATAAATCATAAAAGACCATAAAAATCATATACCTCGGACTTACTTAACCATACACTGTGACAACTACAAGTAAGTTTGGGAAGACAACGAATGATTAACCCCAGGTGTTCCATGGGGCGTGTAGGCATTTAGTTTGCGGAGTTCGACCGGATCGCGCATGCTACGCTTGTTTCGTATGGTTGAGTGTAGGCGTACCTCACCACTCATCAACTATGAACATTGTTAAGATTTAATATTATAAACTTATACATTTATACATTTTTTTGTTGTTTTTGTTATATCTCCTTTTTTTTTGTTTAAGTTTTAAGTTTTGTTTAAGCTTTAACGACAATTGTAAACAAAGGTGGGAAGATAATTTTTTTTTTTATTTTTTTGTTTTCTTTTCTGAGTCTTCGGAAATAAGCGTAACTATGTTGGGAAGAATAAGACTGTAAACGAAAAGTAAATGAAATTATAATTTGTAAACAAAAAGCCAACCGAATTTGAAATGCAACACGTTCTAGTTTTAGGCCATTTTAGGCCCCATGCACTAGTTTAAGGCCATTTCGGGCCACAAGGAAATAAAAGGGATTTGACCTATTTTAGTGGATTTTCCAATGGATCGGCCATTTCTGACCGTGGCTAGTTTTATGTCATTACGGACATGTGATAGTTTTATGTCATTTTGGACGAATAGTAGTTTTAACGGTTGAGTAGCTTCTTTAATTTGTGAAGATTGACTTGGTGTGTTGGGTTTGTCGGTGTAATCGTATATTCAGCATCTCCTTCACTAATTATGTTAAACGGTAATTCTGACCATAAGATGTTTGGAGGAATAACTCCTATGTCAGCATGCTCCGATGTTTCCACATTTTGTAATGTTTCCATATCTTCTGGGGGATCACGGTTTGGAGATTGGTTATCACTTTGGTTTTGAATGGGTGTTGTGTCCTATTTAGGCTCGAGAGTAGTGTCCTCTTGTTTAGTCTCATTGATTTCGATTGCTGAGCCTTGGTTTGTGCCTACATGTGCGGAGGTGTTGGATGTAGCCGCATCACCATGTATAATGATTTCACCACCTTCATAGGGTAAGTGAATCTCTTGGTGGATGGGTGAAGATACCACCTTTAATTGGGCTAACCATAGTTGTCCTAATATCAAGTTAAATCCTAGCATCTCATCTATGACTACAAACTCGGCTGACGTGGGGAACTGGTTCCCTACTATGAAGTCCAAAGTGAGTGTTCCTTTGACAACCACGCGTGATCCACTGAACGATTTCAGGAATGTCATGGAAGTTGGTTTGATTTGTTCAGTTAGCCCTAACTGTTCAATGATGGGGTATGGTACTACGTTCGTGGCTGCTCCATCATCTACGTGCATCCTATGTATTTTAAATTGATTTACTTGTATAGTTATGAACATGGGTGCAGTGGTGGCTTCTCTTGTTTTTTCATCTATTTTTATATTATCCGTGTTGAAGCTTAGTGATGTAGCCCTTGATCCTTGACATGGAGACATTATCGCATGAATGGAAGGTTCATTTACAGGCAAGTCTTCGCTAACTGGGATTGATGTTAACATGCGTACTAAGGCTTCACGATGAACTTGAGAAGTCAACATGAGGTCATACAAGCTTAAAGATGTGTTTTTTTGTTTAAGTGCCTGTGTGACCTGAGTTAGGACACTGGCCAAGTCTTTACTATTTGGTGTGCTCTTGTTGGTTGAGACTTGATCCATTGGACCCAACAGTTGTATCTCTTGTGAAATGGTTTTCATGTGGTCTAATGTGGCGGTTAGGTTTGACGTATATGGGATTCTTGATTTTTTGCTTTTGTGACTCGTGCTTGGCTCATCAGTTGTTGGAGCCATAGGTACAACATTTAAGGGAGTGGGTATCGGTGGCCCTAATTCAAGACTTCGAAGTTCTTTTTCCAACCGTTCCCTAGTAAGTCTGTCGGCGAGGCATTCTTGCGAAGGTCATGGGGGAACCGTTGGAGCTTGAACATCAGGTTGTTTTGGGACCCAGATTACGAATGGAATGGGTTGGAGTTGCGATTGAACAATCGAAGATGGTTGTGTGTCAGGGTGTTTAGGCACCCTGATGATGAATGGGGTCGGTTTGGTTTGTGGTTGAGGAGTAGGAGGTTGAAGATCAGGGTGTTTGGGCACCCTAATTACGAAAGGAGTTGGTTGGTTTTGCGATTGTACCTCCATGGTTGCAATCATAAGTGGCACTCAGACTACAAAGGGAGTGGGCCGGGTAGGCGGTTGCACATTTGCTATTGCATTGGCAGGGGGTACACGAATAATAAATGGTTTTGTCAGTGTAGGAGGATTGTATGTGGGATAGGAAGATTGTGGGGGTGATGTTGATGTTGTAGGAGGAACACGAATCACGAAAGGTTTTGTGGGCATACTCTGCTCATTTTCAACATGTATCGTGTTAATAACGTAAGGAGCTTCCTTAGTATTAAGGGGATCTTTGTACACGCCCATAGATTGATTCTATGGTTTAATCGGGTTGGCATCGTCAAATGTTATTTCACCCCTATCAATCATACGTTGTATGTCTTGTTTGAGGGTGAAACAATAATTAGTACCATGCCCATTCCGTTGGTGGTACTCGCAAAATTGATCTAGTCTAAAGCCTCTTGGAATAGGAGGCTCATTTGGAGTTTCCAAGCTTGGGTTTTTGGCCAATTCATAGAATCAGACGTGTCTCTGGGCTGCCGCTGGAGACAATTGCTTGTGTTTAATGGCCCTAGCTTTCAAAAGTTGATCTAACAATTGGGAAGGCTTCATGGGGAGCGGTGTGTATTGAGCAGGGTCTTTCCTCTCAAACGTACGTGCATGACTCATGTTAGTAGCTTGCATGGTAGATGATTCAGGTGTGTGTGCAGGAGCAGTTCTCTCATAGTTAACGGGAGCAATAGGTGGTTTGCTTTGTTGTCCCATGTTAGTAAGTTGAGTCTCTGCTACTGTGGCTACCGTTGCTTTAGCCTTTTCTTTATCTTTTTTAGTGTGTTGATTTCTAAATGCTAAGTAAGTAGGGTCATGGCTATTTTGGGCCGCTTCTTCTATGTTTTTAATCTGTACAAAAGCTTGGCTTAGAGTGTGTGGATTTAGATAGTACAGTTTTGATTTGACAAAATCATTCACTGCTCCCTTAAGAATCATAAGAAGATATGTTTCTGGGATTGGCTCATGAAGTTTGTTGAGTGCGGTACTCCATCTTTGGATAAATTTTTTGTACAGGTTCAAGGGGTGCTTGTTTTACCTGTATTAAACTATCCAAGGTTGCTTCAGGTTTCAGGTTGTATTTAAACCTAGTAACGGACTGGTGTAAGAGGTCCTTCAAAGAGGATATGGAGTTACGAGGCAAGGCTTGGTACTAGTCTAATGCTCTGCCAGTGAGGGACATGGCGAACACATGCAAGATTGCATGGGGCCAAGCCTGAAGCAGTAGATATTCTAGTCTAAATGTGACTAGATGGGCGTTGGGGTCTCCTTCCCCATTGTATTTGGTTAGTTGAGGCAAAGAAACTCCTTTGGGCAGGGTTAATGGTGGTACCGAAGAGCTAATAAGATCTTCTTGGTAAAATTCTAATACTTTAAGCTCTTCATTATTGGCCATTTTGAGGTGCTTTACTTCATCAGTGAGTTCTTGCATAATCTTTTTAGCTTCGGCCCAGTCTTGAGCACTAGGTGAAGCAGTAGGTTGGTCATGTTGTGTAGTATGCAAGTTAGATTGTTGTACAGTGGGAGGGAAAGAAGAAGGTTGAGTGGTTGGAGGTTGCACTTGTGGAATATTTATGGTGGGTGCTACTAAGGGCGGCATACCGTAAGGGGTAGGTTGTTGTTGTTGTTGTTGTTGTACTTGAGGGATGTTCATGGATGGAATTGTAGGAGGTGGTATGCTGTAATGAGGGGGTTGATGCGGTTGCATGCCAGTCGCGGCCCATTGTCCAGTCATGATTTGTGATGTCCAGTCATGATTTGTGAGGGAACGCCCTGAACTTATTGAGTTGAAGTGGTGAAGGGTGTCCCTTGGATTTATACTCATGGTATATAGTGAGTAGATATAGAAGCAGGTATCACTGATGGCATCCCAATCACTTGGGGTGGGAAGGTCACTCCTACATTAGTTTGAGAGGGGGGTTGTTGGGGTTGTATTTGTAAGAGAGGGGATAACGTGGTGACCAAAGGAATAGTGGGGATGGGTATATTGAATTGAGTATCGGTCATAGGGAGATTGGGAATAAGAGTGGATGCTTCCTGTTGAGTCACATGTGCTTGAGTGGTTTTAAATGAATGGGGGGACATGGTCTCCCCCGTGAAAGGGTGAAATAATGGATTTGCATAAGTATGTAGACTGAGAGTATGGTACAAATCCCCGTGTTTGGACTGAGCCACAAAATTATCTTCCTCATCTTCGTTTTGAGGTTTTATGATGGATTGCCACAAGGTTTGACTCCTTGCCATGAGGAGTTGGGATAGGAGTTCATGGTGGGATTCAGTGAGTGGGATGACATCATAGGCGGTGGGGACAAAGTCATGACCTCCCTTGTGTATGAGTTCGAAGTGTCGTTTCGCTTCCATCTTAGAATGGTCAACAACTAAGTTGGCTTGTATTTTAACGCATATAAAGTTATACTGCTTGGGAGTTAAGATGGTGTAGATGGGGTCACGGCCCTGCAATCTTAGTGACTGACGAGGTGGCCCCTGAGGATTGACCTCACCATGAGTCACTATGCTTCCAGTGGTGGTCACAGGGTATAAGATTGATGCGCCGAGGTTAGAGATGAGGAGAGTAGAAGTATTGGTGTTCATAGGGTCCATTTTACATGCTTTAAGTATGACAACATAAACTAAAAAAAAAAAGTTTGGTTAAGTGTTGGACTGGAAGCAAACAAATTTTCTAAGTGTTGGAATAGCGTATACAGCATAATTGGAAGAAAATTTGGCTAAGTGTTGGAACAACGTACACAGCGTAAACGGGAGAAAATTTGGCTAAGTTTTGGAACAACGTATACAGTGTAAATGGGAGAAAATTTTTCCAAGTGTTGACAGCGTATACAGCGTAAACAACAAAAATTTGATTAAGTGTTGGACTGTATGGTGAACAACGTATAGGAGGTAGCGTGTACACAGGACGTGCAATGTGTACATAAGAGACAAAGTGTATACACAGCACACACATTGTATAGTCAGGGGTTACAGCATACAGGAAGCACTGGCAGTGTACAGGCAACACTGGCAATGTATACAGAAGGGTGACAACATATAGAGGAGGTGAATAACAGCGTATGATGTCAAAGGTAAGGAAATCAGAGTATAAATGCTAACAGAAGAGATGAACTACAGTGTATACAAGAAAAACTGAAATTTGGCTAAGGGAAATAGTTAAGATGCAACGTGTACCTGGTGAAACAACGTATGGACACTGGCTATTATGCGGATCTGCAATTGTAGGGCGCAAATCTGAAGGAATAAGATGCAGATCTATGGTAATAGGGTGTAGATCTGCAAAAACAGAAGGTAGATCTACAGTCGTAGAGTGTAGATCAGATCTACAGCAATGGAGCATAGATCTGGGATGTAGAGAAGCAGATCTGAGCAGATCTATGCGGATCTAAGTGAAAGTAGCCCTCCTTCTAGCGCCATTTTCTGTACCTTCCGAAATCGTCGGTGCAAGGCTGGAATGAAACAAACACCGGGAGATCCTCGAAAGAAATACAGAAAACCCTACCTTCGCTTAAGGGTAAGCTGGAATGGATGAAGGCAGGGTGCCTTGAATGGTTCGCACGTGGATTAAACGAGGACTTCCCCAACGTACGCACTTTGCAATGCGTTGGGTTATATGTAAACGATGCACATTAAATGTAAACCATAACGTAAATGGGCACAAAATGTAAACGGGAATATAAACATAAACTGGAAAAATAAAGAAAACTGCAATAAATCTAGGTGAAATGTAAATTGTTTTGTATTGAAAAATGATTACAGTGTGCATCAGTCAGAACGCAGTTGTGGATTGATCACAAGGCAGACGTTTAGCCTCGGTGGATGATGACGGGTGCTGGAAGATGCAGGTTTTGGGGTTGTAGGGAAATGCAGTGTCCAAGTTTGATGCCCAGCGTGTGGAGGTTGATGCCTAGATCTCCTAAGTGTCCCAGATTTCAATTTTTTGTGTCTCTTTGTAAAAATTGCCAATCCAAATCTAGTGAAAAATTAAGGTTTTTATGAGATCTTGGGTGTTAGATTCGGATTTGGAAGGAGATGAGTGGCTGTGAGGTGAGAAAAATTTGGATCGGGAGATAGGTGGTGCGTTGACCGAGTGTAGGATACGTTACAACTGTACAGCGTATACCAAGGTGTGCTCAACGTAAATAGGTGAAAAATGGCCTGTTGGAAGCCCAAAAATGAAGTTTTTGAAGCCTGTGACCTTGTAGGATTGTTACCCATGTCTTGAGGATCAATTTCATGCTAAAAATTTTCCCGAAAGTGCCTGATTTTCCCTATTCTTGGTGGTGTACACTGGGCTATACGCTAGCCAGCGTACAACAAGATGTACCCAGCATACACACATAAAAATGCATTAGTTCAAGGTTAAAACTTGATTTTCAGGTGCCTGTGATGATGTCCAAAAGTTGCCCTACCTTTAGGAGTCAATTTCAGGTAAACATCTTGCTCTTTAGTGCCTGTTTTAGGTTGTTTTTGGTGGTGTACGGTGGGCTATACGCTGGCCAGCGTACAACAAGATGTACCCAGCGTACACACATAAAAATGCATCATTTCAAGGTTAAAACTTGATTTTCAAGTACATGTGATGATTCCTAATGGTTGCCTTACCTTAGGAGTCAATTTTAGGTGAAAATATTGCTTTTTGGTGCCTGTTTTGGGCTGTTTTTGGTGGTGTACGCTGGGCAGTACGCTGGCCAGTGTACGGAAGGATGTACCCAACATACACACATAAAAATGCATCATTTAGGGCCCAAAACTTGATTTTCAGGTGCCTGTGATGATGCCCAATAGTTTCCCTACCTCCAGGAGTCAATTTTAGGTGAAAATCTTGCTCTTTGATGCTTGTTTTGGGCCATTTTTGGTGGTGTACGTTGGGCTATACGTTGGCCAGCGTACAATAAGATGTACCCAGTGTACACACATAAAAATGCATCATTTAGGGTCCAAAATTTGATTTTCAAGAGGATGAGAGCTGCTGGGGACCTTGGGGAAGGTCATGGGGGGTCCAGATGCTCAATTCTGGCATGTTTTGACTCATTTTTGGAGCCCAAAAGTTTCCATACGCTGGTCTATACGCTGGCCAGTGTACAACCTAGTGTGAACAGAGTATACTTGGTCAAACCCAAGTATTTTGAACCAAAAACATGAAATTCCTGATGCTGGATGCTGATGTAGTCACCTGTGTGTCTCGGGGAACTCTTTCTTGTTCAATTATGCTCCATTTGATGCTGTTTTTGAGGCTTTCAAGCTTGGTCATGCTGGGGATCAACATGACTTAGCTCAATTTCTGTCTACAAGTGTTACCCAAAATTTTTGTGGTGTTTCAATCCAGTCAGTAACGACATGTGTTAACATAACCATGTGCGTTAACCTCAACTTTTGGTTTGAAGGAGGCCCCGAAGCTTTACTTGGTAGGGAGGTGTTCAGATGTTCAACCGCCTGTGATGGTGAGGGCTTGGTTGGATTGTTGGTTCTAAAGAAAGATCTTTTCTGCATAAGGTTGTTAGAACCAACTGCGGGTGGAGGATTCACAGCCCTCATAACATTGGGTTGCTACGGTTAAGTGGGGAGTATCCCTTGCATTGGTGGAGTGGGTGGTCTTGGAGCTATTAGTGTGAGAGTGGTGAATGGATTTGAAGGATGGTATGTATGTGGTGTGTCTCTCCCAGGAGAAGGAGTCCTATAATACTCTCGAGCTTGGTAGTGACATGGTGATGTCACACAACCAATAGAGTCACATGGAGAGATTAGCTAATGCACATAATAGCCATATGGGTCCGGTTGTCGGTAAGGGTATTGTTGCCTTGGCGGTGGCATCCTCCATGATTGTGGGTATTGCCACTACTGATGTTGCTCAATAGGTTGTGGTGGAGTTCCACTTGGATAATACGTTAATGGTTTGTGGAACTACCTTGGGTTACCTTGGGAATAAGGTAATCAATGGGGTGCTTGCCGTTTGTTAAGTCTTGGGTTGAGTGCATACACCCTAGACTCTTATAGATGTGAGATTATTGGAAAGCATCCCTTAGGATGGTCATATTGGCATATCTCACATCCACCGTCATTGTCTGTATCTGAATCCAAAACCTCTTCAGTGATAACCATTTTACCCTTACCTTTGTTACGTGCACGGTCCAAATCCCTCTTGTTCTCTTTATCATAGTCACTACCTCGCTTCTTAGACTCCTCTATGATTTTTAGAACAGTTTCAAATCTGTTGTCTAAGGAGTCCCACATTTGGTCTACCTTAGCTGACACTTCTATTGTTAATTTTTGTAGCGGCAAGGTTTTCCTATGCACCAACTCTTTGAGTGGTGACTCTTCCTCCTCCTTATAGAATCTCACTCCCCTCTTTTGGAGGGAAGGATCGTAGTTGTACTCTTCCGCACTTTCTTTGATAATGACGGTTTCTTTTGGAGGGAAGGATCGCCTTAGCTACTTGCTCCAGCAATCTATGTACTTGATGGGACCTAAGCTCTGATAATCTCCCTTGGGCATACGTTCCAAGGGTTCTCTAGGTTTTGTGCCTAAGTCCATCTATGAGATGGCGTAGTTGATCCCATTGTGCGTAGCAACGATGTAACAGTGCATAATAACGGTCCATGGCAGCATCTAAGGATTCATGATTTCCTTGCTTCCATCCTTGGATTTGCTTTCGTAGGTTGGACACTCAGGAGTACGTTTGATACTTATCATTAAATAGTTCTAGCATCGTACTCCACCTCCTAATGGTTTCCAGTTCTAAGGACCTATACTAGCTTTCTGCTTCTTTTATTAGTGTCCTTAAGAATAACTTTAGTTTTTGCCACTCATTCTCAATGTTCTGCAAAGCACATGCATCATGAAATGCTTGTAGATGGTTCTGAGGATCAATGTTGTATCCCCCCTCAAATCATGGGATGTTATTCATGTCTAATCTCTTGATCCTGCTATCTTTCTAGTGCCTTGTAGGAATTCTCACAGCCTCCATTATGTCTAACATGCTTCGGGTTGCAAGTAGGGGTTCTTCGTTGTCATTTCATTCATAGCGTTTGTGATGTCTACATGGTTCCCTACTTTCCCTTCTTCCATGCCTAATTATTTCGAGTGCCCTTGTCCTCTTTCTTGACCCTCTCATTGAGGTTTCTCACTATGTTTACCCTTATCCTCACGGTTAGGCTCCTTATGATTACATCTTGATACATAAGGAGAGGGTGAATGTGACGATGAAGGGGAAGAAGAAGAAGAACCATCACCATGACAATGTTCCCTACCTTCTCTTCAGTGGTCCCAGCTTCGATCATGATTACGATCAGAATGCCCATCCTTGTCATGTGTTTGTGTTCCCTCATTGAACACTTGGTGTTCTTGGGGATCAGAACCAGGGCTGTGAATCATGGAGCGTAGGTTCTGATACATCACCTCTTGACCATCGTTAGGAGGGGGAACATCATTTTGTGGAGAACCTATTAAAATAGGTTCACCACCATCAGTTTCTCTTAAGATGGATGAAGTGTTATGGGGGCCTTTACCCTTCAACGATGTATAGTATCTCTCCTATTGCAAGTCCCGTTGACGCTACGCTTCTGTGGGATGGTAATTCCTTGTGTTAAAACTGCATGCAACGTACTCAACGTATAATTGTAACATGCCTATTCGTGCGAGAGCACGAAGGAGCATGTTGGGGATTGCTCGGTCTGGAGGCAACACTATGTTACCCTCCAAGTCTCTCCAACACAGTTGCTTATCTTAATGGAGAATAAAAGTAAAGTCAAGTACATACTCATCGAGATGAGTATATATCACCCAGAATTGTTGAGGAATTAGTGGATCTGGGTTACTTGTGTTGTACCATTAACTGTCTCTTGTGTTGTTCCTAGGCGGTGAAGTGCTTTTGTGTGAAGAAGAAGACATGTTTGTCTTTTTTGGTGTGCTATTTACCGTTATCTTATTTTTCTCCTAATTAACCCTAGGGGTTCGTTCTAGCTTCCCAACGATGTGGATGATTTCCTATGTTCTACGTAGCACACAAACAACTAAGTCCCCGGAAACGGTGCTAATGATGAGTGGTGAGGTACCCCTACACTCAACCATATGAATATGAGCATCTCATGCACAATTCAATCGAACTCCAAGGAATAAGTGCTTATGCACCTTAATGGAACACTTAAGGTTAATCAATTGTTATCTTCCCAAGCTTACTTGTATTGTCACGGTTGTATGGTTAAGTAAGCTTGAGGTATGTGATTTTTATGTCTTTTATCTTTTTAATGCCTATGCTAATAGGAAGAGGGTGAAGAGACTAAATAACTAACTTTCATTAACTACTTACTAACTAAGTTCTAATCATCCTAGCATTAGTATCCATTCCCACTTGCCGCACACACTCTAAACCAGTGCAACGCTGCTAGGATTACCAAACACTATTCGTTACTAGGTTACCAAGCGTTACCCATGTGCTCGAAGCGGTCATACTGAATGCACTTAACTAGGAGAGTTAAGGGTTGAGAGAGATTTAATTATCTAAGAAAGTATTTAAACATTTAATAATAATTAAATCCTATTTAGCTTAGTCCACATGCTGCAAGGTTTATCAGAAAGTTCGTCTTTATTTTCATACACAAATGTGTGCTCAGGTACAATTTGCTCTAATAAAGATCCGTTCACTTTGAGACTCCTACTATGGGCACATGGAAATTATTCTATCTTTGGAATGGTAAAACTACCAGAGTTTAGCTAAGGGTCTAGATCTAGATTGAGAAACAAGGAAAAGTTGCCTCTTATTTATAGAACTGATGATGGGCTGNAGATCTAGATTGAGAAACAAGGGAAAGTTGCCTCTTATTTATAGAACTGATGATGGGCTATGATATCGAGTATGCGATATCGTAGGGCAGGACGCGATATCGCGTCCCATCACCCATCAAATATAAAGGCTAATTGAGGTGGTGGCAAAAGAAGGAGAGATATGTAAAGGAGAGAATGTAGAGAAATATAACTTTAGATCCAACTCTTCAAAAGAAAAGGATCCATATCTATGATGAAGAAAAATAGGCAGCTCTCAATGAGGTGATTTCACAACAAACCTTGCTATTACAAAAGTTTATTGATGAGCTTGAAGAAAAGCTAGATAAGATGTGGGAGTTGATGAATATAAAGTTACAACTTACATAAAAACCTTAGAGGAGGATAACACAAAAAGAATAATGTGATCAAAACGAGAAGAGGAAAAAGAACCAAGAAACCAGTAGGAACACTTATCGACAAAAAGGGAAAATTATTGTAGTTGAAGAGGTTATAGACTCAACCATAGAAGATGATGATGCATGTAACATCTACCTATATGATCATCCAAAGGGCTATTGCCCATTCATGGTACATCTACATGAGCATTAGGCTTTTACTTTGAATCCTAAACTTGTACAAAAGCAAATGTCTAGGAAATTATCTTACTCATAAGGTAATTATAGACAATCTTACAAACAACCATACTATCTTAGTGGGACTTCTTATTAGCCTCAAAACTACTATCAATCATAGTGGCAAAACCCACAGTCGTGGGAGAGGCCATCATCAAACCAGCACTACCCTTATTGCCAACCAGAATTGCATGGATATTATGTTCAATAACCTATTTCTCCAACTAGTTCTACTTCCACTACCTCACATCATTACTACCACTCTCCTAAATACCATCAACGTGCAACATCTTCTATGGGATCACCACCTCACACCTTTCATCCTCCATCATACCCTTAATATTGTCATACTTCCCTCCACCATATGTAACTGCCAATAACACAAGAAGGTTCCACACCACAATATCAATGAAAGAATGTCACTTGTGCTGTGAACATACACGGAAATGATAATGCTAGTAGATCTCAGCCACAACCTCAAAAATGTGAGCAGAAAACTCATAGGCCTACTGGCACATCAAAACGAGCATAAGGCTAATCTGCTGTAACATCCTTCCTCTTTGGAATAATGTCTCCTGATCATACACAAAAGCCAACAACCATCACCACTCCAACATAAGACATAAAAGATAAACCTATCATTATGGAAAAACAAAAACCTCCATGCATCACTACTGATAATAAGGGATGCAGTTGTGGGCTTGAAGTTTAAAATATCAACACAACCCCTATATTAATCCACAACAAAGTTAGGGAACAAGTGTGTGAGCAAAAACAAGTCTATGCAATAGCCACTAAACCAGAGAACACATAGTGGCTTGAAAATGAGAGTACAAAACTATTTAAAAGATGCATGAAACCCTCTAATCCACTTATTATTTTTAGAATTAAGAAAATGGTCCAAAAAGAGGACTTAGACACAGATATCTTACACTCTGATTATACATCGAAAAAAGATATTAAACACGAAGACCTAGAAATTAAAACAAAAAATCAAGAAGAAGAAGCAAATACATCTAGACCTCCCAAAACACAAATACCTTTAAGTCCAAATGAAGATACGTCTTCAAGTGATCCAAATGAGACTATCACCAATGTTAGATGTGCTACCATGCAATTAATTAAACTAGTAATTATGATAGATGGGAAATCGATGATGTATAATGAAACACCACAAAAGTTTGGCCTAGCACTTTTAGATGATCCAAGTTAAGTCATGCAGCTGCCCAAACATGAGTACAGCATGACCAAACTTGGACGCCTTCGAAACAACTCCTGATGGTTCATGATTCAATAGGCAAGGTCCCCTTGGGACCCACAGGCAACTGCACCAGCTTTTGGCATCTAGAATCAAAGGTTTCGAGCTCAAAATACTTCGTCTTCACTGGGTACACTTTGGTTACATTTTCTTACGCTGCACAACATAAGGCTCAACGTCACCAACTTTTGGAGCCCCGAAACTGAGCCAAAACAGGCCAAAATTGAGCACAAGGACCCCCCATGACCTCCACTAATGGTTGCCCAAGGTCCTCAGCCCTCAGAATCCTAATTTCGGGCTCAAAAATACACTATTTTCACTACTCACGCCCAGGTCACGCCTAGCTCACGCTTACGCCCAGGTCACGTCCAGCTCACGCCCAGCTCACACTCATGCCCAGGTCACATCCAACTCACGCCTAGCTCACGCTGACAGTGTGAGCCCAGCATGAGTTGCCAAAAATGGCCCAGAACATTTCAGATGCATGCTGAAAACATGCCAAGGTAAGATCCAGCAGCCGATCCAAGCGAGCCGAAATCAAATTTACCCGGTATAGAAAGTAAGTTTGCTTGGATCCATTTTTCTGGCATTTGGCAACCACTGATCTGATTCATTTCTACGCCTACGACAAGTAGATAAATACCCTGTTCAAACACATAAATAAGGTTTGGAATGGGAAAACTTCGGAGTAAGAAAATAAGCAATCCTGAGCCCAGATGCACGTGATTCCAGTGCCTATAAACACCACGCATCGGGGCTTGATGTCTAACTTGCCATGCAACTACGTTTTGACTGGTGCACATTTCATTGATTACTAAAACATTATTCATTATTTTGCTATCCATTGTCTTATTCTGATTTATTTTCTGCATTTTCTATTCCATTGCATCTTCCTACGTACATTCTGTTTACGGTTACATCCTGTTACATTCATTACGCTCAGTTACATTCATTATGCTCTATTATTTTCTTTACGCTCTGTTATGTTATCTATTTTATGCTTGTGATGATAACCCCAACGCAGGCAATAGTGTACGCTCGGGGAAGTCCTTAGTTGATCTGCATGCAGACCATCCAAGGCACTCTGCCTTCATGTTTCCAATGTGACCTCATGTGAAGGCAGGGTCGTCTGTATCTCTCCGAAGATCTTTCGGCATTCGTTTCCTTCCAGCGTTATGCCAACGATTTCAGATAGCACAGAAATTGGTGCTAGAAGGAGGGCCACTTGCTTACCGTTTGATAAAACCTTAGTCACCCCACAGTTCAAAACATTGCACAGATTAAGCATTGAAACCAAAACCCTTGTTTACGCTGAACCTGTTCTTGCTAGACTTGCTCACGTTGTAGATTTTTACACCCTGAGCTTGGTTACGCTCAGACCAATTTTACTCACACTGAGCTTGGTTATGCTTAGACCAATTTACTCATGTTGAGCCTGGTTACGCTCAGACTAGTTTTACTCATGCTGAGCCTGGTTACGCTCAGGCTAGTTTTACTCAAGCTGAGCTTAGTTACACTCAGACCAATTTTACTCACGCTGAGCCTGGTTACGCTTAGGCTAGTTTTACTCACACTGAGCTTGGTTACGCTTAGACCAGTTTACTCATGTTGAGCCTGGTTACGCTCAGACTAGTTTACTCACGTTGAGCCTAGTTACGCTGAACCCAATTTACTCATGCTGAGCCTCGTTATGCTTAGACTAGTTTACTCATGCTGAGCCTGGTTACGCTCAGACCAGTTTACTCACGCTGAGCCTAGTTACGCTCAGATTAGTTTACTCATGGTAAGCCTGGTTACGCTGAACCCAGTTCGCTCAAGCTAGTCTTACATACGCTGCTTACATAAATTCAGCCAGTTAAACTAGTTATACACATGGAAGCTTCCCAGATCAAAGCAACATTGCCCATCTCTGACCTAGATGCTGAAGTCCCAAATCCTGTGACCGCAATTGAATCCATAGTCGCCGTTGGAGAGATGAACCTTCAAGGACCAACTTATCGGTCACTTAGGTTACAAGGAAAAAACCCCGCCTATACAGTTCTCACCCCGGAACAATACAATTTCGTCTGTGTAAAGATCCAAGCCAATCTACCTACTGATAGCGCAGAAATAGAAGCAAAACGACATTTTGAGCTCATCTATAAGGGAGGTAACAACTTTATCCCCTCAGCATATGATGTGATTCCTCTCTTAGAATCTCATCATGAACTTATAACCCAGCTCCTCATGGCAAGGGATCAAACCTTGCAGCAACCTATCGAAGAGCTTCAAAACAGAGATGAGGAGGACGATTTCGCAGCTCAATCCGAACACGGGGATTCGTACCATACTCTCAGTCCACATACTTATGCGAATCCGTTATTTCACCCTTTCACTGGGGAGACCATGTCTCTCCATTCATTTAAGACCACTCAAACACACATGCCCCAACAAGAAGTGTCCAGTCTTATTCCCACTCTCCCTATGACCAACTCTCAATTCATTATGCCCATCCCCACTATCCCTCCAATTACTACCTTACCCTCCCTCTTACAAGTACAACCCCCCTCTCAAATTAATGTAGGAGCAACTTTGCCACCCCAAGTAATTGGGATGCCATCCGTGATACCTGCTACCACATCTACACACTTCATCCCACGAGTACAGATTCATGCCACACCCTTGTCTCCTCCAGTACAACACTAGGTACAAAGTCTTCATGCACAACCCACAGTTGGGCGATGGATTGCCCCTGTTGCTCAACAACAACAACAACCCACACCTTACGATATGCCGCCCTTAGTAGCACCTACTATAAATATGCCACAAGTGCAACCTTTGATCACTTAACAATCATCATTCCCACCAGCCATACAATAGTCTAATTTGTATGGCACTCAAACTAACCAACCTCCCCCTTTACCTAGTACCCAAGATTGGGCTGAAGATAAAAAAATGATGCAAGAACTAGCCGATGAGGTAAAACGCCTCAAAACCGCTAACAATGAAGAGCTTAAAGTACTAGACTTTTACCAAGATTATCCTATTAGCTCTTCAGTCCCACCACTGACCTTCCCCAAAGGAGTTTCTTTGCCTCAACTAACCAAATACAACGGGGAAGGAGACCCCAACGCCCATCTAGTCACATTTAGACTAAAATGCTTGTTGCTTCAGGCTTAGACTAAAATCTTGCATGTGTTCGCCATGTCCCTCACTGGCAAAGCATTAGACTAGTACCAAGCCTTGCCTCGTAACTCCATATCCTCTTTGGAGGACCTCTTACACTAGTCCGTTACCAGGTTTAAATACAACCTGAAACCTAAAGCAACCTTGGACAGTTTGATATAGGTAAAACAAGCACCCCTTGAAACTGTACAAAAATTTATCCAAAGATGGAGTGCTGCACTCAATGAACTTCATGAACCAATCCCAGAAACGTACCTTCTTACAATTCTTAAGGGAGCTGTGAATGATTTCGTCAAATCAAAACTGTATCTAAATGCACGCACTCTAAGCCAAGATTTTATACAGATTAAAAACATAGAAGAGGCAGCCCAAAATAGCCATGACCTTGCTTACTCAGCCTTCAAAAATCAACACACTAAAAAAGATAAAGAAAAGGCTAAAGTAATAGTAGTAGCAGTAGCAGAAACTCAACCTACCAGAATGGGACAACAAGGTAGACCACCTACTACCCACATTAACTATGAGAGAACTGCTCCCGCACACACACCTGAATCATCAACCACGCAAGCTACTAACATGGGTCATGCACGTACGTTTGAGAGGAAAGACCCTGCTCAATACACACCACTCCCCATGAAGCCTTCTGAGTTTTTAGATCAACTTTTGAAGGCTGGAGCCATTAAACACAAACAACTGTCTCCAACAGTGGCCCAGAGGCATGATCGATTTTGTGAATTGGTCCAAAATCCAAGCTTGGCAACTCCAAATGAGCCTCCTATTCCAAGAGCGTTTAGATTAGATCGATTTTTCAAGTACCATCAACAGAATGGGCACGGTACTGATTATTGTTTCACTCTCAAATAAGACATACAATGTATGATTGATAGGGGTGAAGTAACATTTGACGATGCCAACCTAGTTAAACCACAGAATCAATCTATGGGAGTGTACACAGTTCCCCTTAATACTAAGGAAGCTCCTTACGTCATTAACACGATCCATATCGGAAATGAGCAAGGAATGCCCAGAAAACCGTTCGTGATTCATGTTCCTCCTACAACGTCAACATCATCCCCACAATCTTCATATCCCACATACAATTCGCCTACACCTACAAAACCATTCGTCGTTCGTGTACCCCCTGTCAATGCAACCGTAAATGTGCAATCGCCTACTCGGCCCACTCCCTTTGTGGTCTAGGTGCCACTCGTGGTTGCAACCACGGAGGTACCAACACAAAATCGTCCAACTCCCTTCGTAATTAGGGTACCCAAACACCTTGATCTTCAACCTCCTACTCCTCAACCGTAAACCAAATCGACCCCGTTCATTATCAGGGTGCCTAAAAATCCTAATACATGACCACCTCCAACAGTTCAACAGCAATCCCGACCCGCTCCATTCGTAATCCGTGTCCCAAAACAACCTGATGTTCAAGCTCCAACAGTTCCTCCACGACCTTCGTGAGAACTTCTCGCCGACAGACTTACCAGGGAACGGTTGGAAGAGGAACATCGAAGTCTTGAATTGGGGCCACCGAAACCCACTCCCTTAAACGCTGTACCTATGGCTCCGACAACCGACGAGCCAAGCACAAGTCACAAAAGCAAAACATTAGGAATGCTAGATACGACAAACCCAATCGTTACATTAAACCACGTGAAAATCACTCCACAAGAGATATAGCTGTTGGGTCCAATGGACCAAGTCTCAACGAACATACCGAACAGTAAGGACTTAGCCAGTGCCCTAACTCAGGTCACACAGGCGCTAAAACAAAAAAATACATCCTTAAGTCTATATGATCTAGTGATGACTTCTCAGGTGCACCGTGAAGCCTTGGTATGAATGCTCACTTCGATCCAGGTTAGTGAAGACCTACTTGCCACTAAAACATCAATTCATGCAGTAATGTCTCCACAACAAAGATCAGGTTTCGCATCACTAGGCTTTCATCCTGAAAACATTAAAATAGATGAAAAAATAGGAGAAGTCACCACTGCACCTATGTTCATAACTATACAAGTAAATCAATTTAAAATACATAGGGTGCACGTAGATGACGGGGCAGCCACGAACATAGTACCATACCCCGTCATCGAACAGTTAGGGCTAGTTGAACAAATTACACCAACTTCCATGACATTCCTGAAATTGTTCAATGGATCACGCGTAGTTGTCAAGGGAATAATCACTTTGGATTTCATAGCAGGGGACCGGTTCCCCACGTTAGCTGAATTTGTAGTTGTAGACGAGATGCCTGGATTTAACTTGATATTGGGACGACCATGGTTAGCCCAATTAAAAGCGATTTCCTCACCCATCCACCAAGAGATTCACTTACCCTATGAAGGTGGTGAAATCATCATACACGGTGATACAGCTACACCCAACACCTCTGCACACGTAGGCACAAACCAAGGCTCAGAGGTCGAATTCAACGAGCCTAAACAGGACGACACTACCCTCAAGCTTAAACAAGACGCCACACCTATCGAAAACCAAAGTGATAACCAATCCCCAAATCGTGATCCCCCAGAAGATACAGAAACATTACAGAACATGGAAACATCAGAGCATGCTGACATAGGAGTTATTCCCCCAGACGTCTCATGGTCTGAATTGCCGTGTAACATAATTAGCGAAGGAGATGCCAAATATACAATTACACCAACATGCCCAACACACTATGTCAATCTCCAAAAACTAAAGAAGCTACTTAAATGTTAAACTACTAATCGTCTGAAATGACATTAAACTACAATCGTTCGAAATGACGTTAAAATACCACGTGTCTGCAAGGACATAAAACTAGCCATGGTCAAGAATGACCGGTTTAAAAAAACAAAACCCACCGAAACAATTTAAATTTCTCTTGTTTTCTTATGGCCCGAAATGGCCTTAAACTAGAACAAGTTATGATTCCATTTCTTTAAAATTACATTCATGTTTGCATGCATAGTTACATCCTTGCTCTACAAATTATTATTCCCCTTACATTTCTTCTACGATGTTTTCATTTCAGTCACATTCACATTTATATTTACAAATAGTTAAAACAGCAAAACAAAAAAAACAAAAATAAAATAATAATAATAAAAAAAAATCTTTTGCATTTACACTTGTGTTTATTAAAAGTTTGGAGAAAACTTAAAAATTGAATAACATAAAAAGAGCAAATATATATATATATATATATTAGTGGATAAATGGATGATTTCAAATGTTTACATTGTATCACATGTTTGCTCTCATACAATCCACAAATTTCAACAAAAAAAAACATAACTAAGCTAACAACAATAACAAGTTAAATTAAACATCAGCGGTTGGAGGAGCTTGGTCCCTAAACTGCTCCACATCCCTGAGTCTCGCTCTACTGGGCCAGCCTCATCATCAACATGTCCCTGCACCAAAAAAAAATCCTAGGTAAGTTAAAATTTGTAAAACACACAAATGAAGGTAACCATCAACAAAACATAACTATATCTTCCTTCATCAACCCGAAATCGTTCAAATACAGTGTGACAGATTTCGGATACAAAACTGAGACTTATTTTGAAAAATGCATCGTTCCCTTAGGAGATGCATGGATGGAGTACACACGGACGAAAAAATTTGGTCACCATTGGTCCTTATGTGTAGGGTATTGCTTATAACATGATCAGAAATGGTGCTGGCCATGTTCAAACAAAAGAATATACATAAAGAAGGTGTACATGTGCTGGTCCACTATATATAAATGACTATATATCAAGATGCTACTGCATATGCTAACGCCTCAAATGCGCTAACTTGTTAATCATATCACTGGTAACTTAATCGTGTATCAACTATCCATCGCGTAGTATGAGTGAATGGTTAGCGCCGCTTGGTCCTGAATCATGGCGCTAACCTTATGGTGCCCACCATATATAAAGACATTCTTGGAAGTTGTATAGTGATACTGTCTGAATAAAATCAGATATAATGCCGTGATCGATTATTGACTGTGGTGTACATTTAACTTATATAAAAGGGAAACTTTTTATATGACACACGGACCAACCAAATTTCTAGCGCCCTCCTTCCATCATTGATAAACATTAGTGTACCGTTTCGTCTAGGCTTGGGAGTTGATTGATCGGACACAGTACCGCGGCCTTGGTTACGAATATTTTCATTATGCGTTGTCGAATGCTTCCCGATCCAATGCACGCATGTTGTGAACCTACAGTCTTGGAATGAATACTTTCCATGATGTATCGCAAACTTAAGCTGGCCATAGCTCCAGCATCTGTTTCATGGCCTCTCTGATTCCAATGTGAACAGATTTTTAAAATAGTTGAACAAGAATCCATCCCGACTGCATAATTCCCCCGAAAATCATGAATTTACCCCAATCCTGATTGCCTTACGCTTACCTCTGCAAAACCGCACGTTTCTACAAAAACTGAAAAGGAAAAGTGAGATAAAATAAACAAAGTGATTCACTTCAAGTTTTTGCGAGGGCATGATTATATGGACCAAATAATCCATGGTCATTAAAATAAAAATAAAAGTAACTTCAAAATCTTTGCCATAAAACGACAAAGTTGGGGTTTTGGGCGGAGGTCCCGTTCGATTGCATTAAATTGGATTAATCTCTTGCTGTGAGAACAGGGCTGTCACGCTGTTGACACTTAGTAACTCATTTTACACTATTATTTAAGTTAAAATCGTACAAGACTTTTTGGAAGAATTTTTGGAGATAGTGCTGTTGGATGGTCTGCACTTGATGAGGACATAGCAACTGTATCGGTAGCATGGGCAGTAATTTAACTGTAACTCGGTCATCTGGTATCGCGAGAACTTGTCTTGCTCAACGTTAGTGTATTTGATCATGATTGTTTAAGAAACAGTATATTTTTGGCAGTAAGAAGCTGTTTTAACTATTTGAAAGATCGATAACACCATCATCGCACGCGTTGCCAAAATTTTCTGCCGGATTGCAGTGATACTTTACCCAAACTGAAAAAAACTCACGCTACGGAAACAGAGGCAACAACCCAAGACTCATGCTGCAAAACGGCGGCTGACTCACGCTGCGAAATAACGGCTGACTCACGCTGTGGTGGATGACTTACACTGTGGATGGCGCCTGACTTACGCTGTAGACTTTGTATCTTTAACCTTTGGGCGTCAGTTTACAGATAACCCATAAACATCGAAAAGATGTTTTTTTAGCGCAAGCATTGTTAGTGGATCAACAACATCGATTTTTGGCTACGGCACTATTCACGCTACTCACATTGTAACAAGGACGGTTGCTTACGCTATCCTTGTCCAATTCACTCGAAGGTTACTCACGATGCAGAGGGAATATTCATGCTAAAACGATAAATTTCACACATTCTGCAATTAAGTCAGCAGCTGCTTCTGTTTCAAAACGAAAAAAAAGGAAGCCCTCGCGCTTGTTCATGGTTTCCAATTTTTTCCTTCCTTCGTGCTTTACGCAAACCGAATATTTTACAAACCCTTGCTCCATAAATCCTGTCCCGTGCAGGGAATGTAAATGGATTAAGTTTAATTAGCAGTTCTAATAGAAGGTGGTTTGAAATTGTTCGTGAAAATTATATAATGAACTATTTTGATGCTTCTTCGGCGGAGACACTAGAGAATATAATGCATCTTAATGGTATCACTGGAAATAAGAATTCCGGGTTAGCAGTTGGTGGCACTGGTAATCCAGAAATGTCATTTTCTGGTGTAAACTCCACAATCTGCAATCAAAATGACACGGGCAATATTTGTTCCTGTTAATGTTGGCAATCCAACGTTTGTTAACTCATACATAACCAGGAAAAATAATAAAAGAAAACCAGGAAAAAAAATATAGGAAAATCACGGTTAAAACGCACAAAACAAAAAAATTGCAGTTCCTGCAACTCATGTATGAAATGCAGTGAAATACCCTGCAACTAACGTCGGTCCTCCCAACCCAAAACGCAACCAACAATGCTCGAAACATGGCAGTCCCTGACAGTCCCTGCAACTCATGCGGCCTATGGGCATGCCCCTTGTTGCTCACGGTAGCCCAGAATCAGAATCAGCAACAGGAATCAAGACAGTAGCCCAAATTCAAAATGAAACCAAAACGCATCAAAACATAACTGAAACCGTATCAAGACTGCCACAAAACTCCACTAAAGTGCTGCAATTTTAAGGCCACTCACACTGCAATCAAGTTAAGTTACTCACGCTGCCCAGGATAAGTTGCTCATGCCAGAGTAATTCACATTGTCCTGCCCTGCTACCCACGCTACGTTGCCTGCCTTGTTGCTCACGCTGCCATGCTATGTCTCTGTAACTCACACTGCACCCACCCTACTTTTTTTTGTTTTTTGTTTTAATTCCTTTAGCATGTTAGTTCATCTTATTTCTCTTCTCTTCTATTTTACTTTGTTGTGCCTTTTATTTATTTATTTTACTTTATTGTATTTTCCATGATTTCAAGATAGTTTTTTGAAGGCATAAAAGAAAAAGAAAAAAATAAAAAATAAAAAAAAAACCATGAAGACCGAAAATCTACGAAACCATGAACATCATTACATTTTCATGAAATGTGAATACAATGAATCGGCTCGATATGGCCTTAAATTGCCATTACATACCACAGTTTTGTTAAACTAATCATGTAAAACTTAAGCCTTCCTCATCAAGAAAATGTTGTTTAAATTGGTAGGAACAAGCATATGGACAGCAAGAACCTCTTTTCAACGTTGTCTATCAATGGACCACATGGGGCCATTCAACGAGAAGTCAATCTAGAATTCATTGATCTAGATTCATCATCAATTTATGACAATTTCGTGGCATCCACTCAAGGAACACCAGACTACCTAAGAGATATGACTAAAACTTTGGACTTAGAAGCAGACACCATCACTGAGGACCCCATCGTCGAAGTCCCCATTACCATGTCTAGTGGCGAGGTTAAAACATTAAAACTAAGTACTCTACTAGATCCGCAAATTGCCAATGACATAACACAAGTGCTGAAGAATAATATCAAAACATTTGCTTGGTCGTATACCGATATGCCAGGGTTGGACCCTCGCATCATCCAGCATAACATCATCCTCGATAAAAAAATTAGACCAATAAAGCAAAAAGCACGAAAAGTTAGGCCTAAAGTAACGTTGGCAGTTCGTAACGAAATCACGAAGCTCTATCAGGCCGGTTTCATCCAAGCTATTAACTATGTCAATTGGGTATCCAACATTGTTGTAGTCCCTAAGAAGAATGACAGCATTCGCATATGTATTGACTTCTGTGACCTCAACGTAGCCACTATAAAGGATGACTTCCCACTACCCACTATCGACCAACTCATTGACTCAACCGCTGGGCATGCATTATTATCCTTTATGGACAGATTCTCGGGATACAACCAAATCAGGATCAACCCAGAACACCAACTCAGGACGACCTTCATGACACCTTGGGGCACATTCTGTTATACAATGATACCATTCGGTCTGAAAAACGTAGGTGCCACATATCAACGGGCGATGAAATATATATTTAGCGATTACATGCTTGATTCGCTCAATGATTATGTAGACAACATCGCGGTCAAGTCCAAAAAAATCGAAGAACATGCAAAACATTTAGACTTGGTACTCAAACGTTGTCTTAAATACGACCTTAGGCTTAACCCAAAGAAATGCATCTTTGGGGTTAAGATGGGAAAAATGCTTGGCTTCATAATCTCCGAAACAGGTATACGAGTAGACCCCGATAAGGTTAAAGCAATAACTAGCATGCAACCACCTAGGAACCTTACCGAATTACGTGGTCTGCAAGGTAGACTGCAATTCATCAGACGCTTTATCGCAAAACTAACAGATAAGCTAAAACCCATGTAGCACTTGCTACGAAAGAACGTCCATTTTCAATGGACTCAACAGTGCCAAGAGGCCTTTGAAAGTATAAAGATGGAATTGGCTCAATTGCCAATAGTTCATCCCCCACAAAGCGATAAGCCTTTTTACATCTACCTCGCGACATTCGATACATCTATTGCATCCATGCTTTGCCAAAAATGAGAAGATGGAGCCGAGATCCCCGTTTACTATTTAAGTCATGCCTTGGTTGCCCATGAACAACGATACAACGATGTGGAGAGATCATGCTTCGCCCTTGTCTTTTCCTTGAAAAAGTGGCAGCATTACCTCTTCCGCAACCAAGTCAATATCATTTGCAAAGAGAACGTGCTCTGAGCTATCACCAACAACATCTATGAGTCAAGTAGATTAGCTAGATGGAAGGAGATGATTGCAGAGTTTGACCTGCGTTATGTTGCCCAATCCTCTACTAAGGGTCAAGCAATAGCCAATCAGTTGACCGCATCACTGACACGAGGTCAAGCAATGATCAACCTTGAATTCCCAGACGAAGACATTAACAACATAGACGTAGTGCCCGATAACTATGATGCCATCCTGTACTTTGATGGAGCATCCACCTCCTGAGGGGGAAGTGTTGCAGCCATCATAACGTATCCCTCAAAAGAAATTCACCCCTTTGCCTATCGACTAAACTTCCCTTACACCAACGATGTGGCAAAGTATGAAGGTCTTCTTAGAGGTCTTATAGCGGCACTAACTTCGGGAATCACACATCTTGTAGTTCGAGGTGACTCACAATTGGTAGTTAATCAAGTCACAGAGATCTATGCATGTAAAGCTCCACATTTGCAACCATACTATGACCTAACTAAACACTTGTTAAAATGACTGATCAGCGTAGATGTGCAACATATTCCTAGGAATGAAAATACCATTGTCGATGCACTTGCCACACTAGCCTTGAACATGACACCTGAGATGCTCCATGTGTTGCCTAGTTCCATAACAAATTGTGCCAAACCCATGACCAACGCCCTCGATGAAATACCCATAGCGTCCATCAGCACTACACAAGCAATAGAGTGGTACGATGACATAAAAGAGTACCTTCTACGAGGCGAACCGCCACAACATTTGACAAGTGCTCAAAAGGATGCGGTGCAAAAACGCTCTAGGAAATATGCATTAATAGGAGACACCTTGTGTCACAAGTCCTATGAAGGCATTCTGTTGACATGCGTCAGTAGCATCGATGGCCAAATGATCGTAGAACAGGTTCACGAAGGATTGTGCGGAGGGCACATAGCACCCAAAGCAATGGCAATGAAAATAAGACGTTGGAGTACGATTGCTTCTCTAGGGTCAAGAAATGCAACATTTGCCAAAGACATGGTAAACTAATACACGTACCACCTAATGAGTTACATACTGCGCAAATCACATGGCCATTCCAAAAATGGGGATTAGACATTATTGGCCCTATAACACCACCATCCTTAGCAGGACATAGCTTCATCATCACTATGACCGAATACGTCACAAAATGGGTAGAAGCTATTCCCCTTAGGAAAGCCATGTTTAAACATGTCTGCAACTTCATATTGGAAAACATCGTAACCCGCTTTGGTATCCCAATGACCATACTCACCGATAATGGGCCATAGTTTAGTAGTACAAATACTAAAAGCTTCTGCGAAAGCCTAGGTATTAAACATTCGTTTTCATCACCTTATTACCCACAGAGCAATGGCCAAGCAGAATCTATGAATAAAACGATCATCATGGTGCTCAAGAAAATGCTGAATCAGAGCAAAAGACGATGGCATGAGTAGTTAATCTATGCACTATGGGCATACTGAACAACGCACCGAACGTCCACAGGTAAAACACCATATAGCCTAGTATACGGATCTGAAGCTGTCTTACCTTTGGAGTTACAAGTTCCCTCGTTGTGGATAATGCTCTCTAGTCTCCTTGATGAAAGCCAGAACAACGAACTGCGCATCACTGATCTTGACTCGGTGGAGGAAGAAAGGGTATGAGCACTTGATCAAATCGAATGGTACTAGAGACAGCAATGGCGATGTCATCAACATGATCCACATAAGTGGCCGATCAAGGAAGGTGACCTAGTTCTCAAGGCGATCCGCGAACACTCAAATAAATTCTCAGCCAACTGGGAAGGACCTTACTTAGTCACTAAAGCCTATGACAATGGGGCATTCAAGCTCGCCGACATGGACAGAAACGAATTGGCCAATCCTACTAATCACATGTACTTGAAACCATTCTACGTCTAATGATCCCAAGGTACGTAATGGTCCTGGCATCATGACCTAAAACTGATACCACAGAATGGTCCTAGAGCTATGAATTAAAACTAGCACCACACACGGTCCTGGCATCATGACCTCAAACTGATACCACAGAACGGTCCTGGAGCTATGACTTAAAACTAGCACCACACACGGTCTTGGCATCACGACCTAAAACTGATATCATAGAAAAGTCCCAGAGCTATGACTTAAAAATTGCACCATAGAACGTCCTGGCATCATGATGGTAAACCGACACCAGAGAGCTCTGTCTGACATGACACTAAACTATCACGTTCATTTACCAGAGTCCACTAAGACTATAAACTGGCTAGCCTCTTCATAGTCCGCCACAACTATAAACTAGTATGGCATCGTCTGCTTCGACGCTAAATTGGCAACGTCCAACGGGTTATGACGTAAAACTAATCCATGAAAGTCTGCCAAGACTATAAACTGACAACTTCTTCACTAGCCTACCAATATATAGCTGAAGTCAAATGACATGTCATCATCAACCTGCTCAATGAATTCATCACATGGACTCCGACAATATCGCTGCTGCTCAATCTTGTTTACCTACGGTTGCACGTGGTGTTCCATCCCATCAGTTGCATCCATGTTTAAAGTGTTAAGCTAACTCATTCACTTGTGGTTTTCGTGTCTTCTTGGAGTTGTGTTTGCAGGATGACACATAGAGATGTTCGTACACGAATGCACTTCATCACGACGACAAGGTACCACATTGTTCTTGATGCATGTAACTAGGTTAATTAAACCGTTCACAAGTACATTTCCAATTCCCCGAATGTCTCTCATTCCCTAGCATGTTCTCTCTACTCTGTTCAGTTACACCCCCTTTGATACATCCCATTCATCCCCAAAATTCTAGACGCGTTGTTGCTCACTGTAACTCTACAACTAGTGGCAACACAAAACGATGCATAACACATGACACAAACACAAGTACAAAATTGACAGCAAGCTCTTTCCAAAAGATAAAAGAAAAAAAAAAAGAAAGACTCAAAGATAAAAATCCATCACAAGACCCATTGACACTTCCCATATAAGCCCTAGGCGGGAAGGTACTTGTCTTGGAAGAAAACATTCGTGTCTCAAAGAATCATGTTGCATCCCACCGTGTGGCTTTGGTTGTGATAATGAGTTCTCTTAAATAGGATACAAGAGTCTCGTTCCTCCAAAGGATGCACATCCCATGCCTTGGTCCCAAGTTCGCTAGATATTGGCTATTGACAAGGACCAACATGAAGTGTCCACACAAGAGCATTCCTCTTCCCACAGTTAAACAAAATCATCCCTTCATCAATCCCTGATCTCACAGTAACACACCTTCTCCCTATGCATCTCAAAACCTCATTTCCCAATCCAATGTACTTCTAAACACAGTGCGATGACATCTGGCCAAGTGCCGATGGACAATGCTTGATACCCGATTGCTCGTGGTGTTTTGTACTTCTTTGTTGACGCCTCTCGGATAGATTCCTCCAGACATCAATAAAGAGGGACCAATGAAACACCACAAAATTTTGGCCTAGCACTTTCAGACGATCCAAGTTAAGTCATGCAACTGCCCAAACATGAGTACAACATGACCAAACTTGGACGCCTCCGAAATAGCTCCCGATGGTTCATGATTCAACAAGCAAGGTCCCCTTGGGGTCCACAGGCAACTGCACCAGCTTTTGACATCCAGAATCAAAGGTTTCGAGCTCAAAATACTTCGTCTTTGCTGGGTACACTTTGGTTACATTTTCTTACGCTGCACAACATAAGGCTCAGCGTCACCAACTTTTGGAGCCCCGAAACTGAGCCAAAATAGGCCAAAATTGAGCACAAGGACCCCCATGACCTCCACTAATGGTTGCCCAAGGTCCCTAGCCCTCAGAATCCTGATTTTGGGCTCAAAAATACACTGTTTTCACTGCTCACGCCCAACTCACACTCACGCCCATGTCACGCCCAACTCATGCCCAGCTCATGCTCACGCCTAGGTCACACCCAGCTCACGTTGATAGTGTGAGCCCAGCATGAGCTGCCAAAAATGGCCCAGAACATTTCAAACACATGCCAAAAACATGCCAAGGCAAGATCTAGTAGCCGATCCAAGCGAGCCAGAATCAAATTTTGATTGCAAATTCATTATAATTTTTATTGTAAGCTTCACCATGTATGAGCTTGTCAAGCCCTTACGTTGCTTCCATGGGCATAAGCTAGCTTGCGTTGTAAAATACAGTGCACCTGGTCTAGAACGTAGTTTGCTCATGTACACCTATCATGCGATCCATTTTTCTTGCATCTGGTAGCCGCTGATCTGATTCATTCCTATGCCCAGGACAAGTAGATAAATACCCTGTTCAAACACATAAACAAGATTCAGAATGGGAAAACTTCGAAGCAAGAAAATAAGTAATTCTGAGCCCAGACGCACGTGATTCCAGCACCTATAAACACCACACATCGGGGCTTGACGTCTGACTTGCCACGCAACTATGTTTTGATCGGTGCACATTTCATTGATTAATACAACATTGTTCATTATTTTGCTATCCATTGTCTTATTTTGATTTATTTTTTGCATTTTCTATTCCATTGCATCTTCTTGCATACATTCTATTCACAGTTACATCTTGTTACGTTCATTACGCTCTATTATTTTCGTTACGCTATGTTATTTTCTTTGTTTTACGCTTGTGACGATAACCCTAGCGTAGGCAATAGCGTACGCTTGGGAAAGTCCTTGGTTGATCTGCGTGTAGACCATCCAAGGCACTCTGCCTTCGTTTTTCCAGCGTGCCCTCACGCGAAGGCAGGGTGGTCTCTATCTCTCGGGAGATCTTTCAGCGTTCGTTTCCTTCCAGCCTTACGCCAACGATTTCGGATAGCACATATAACTAAGGGATTGTGCAGTCCATCTCCGAATGTGAGGCCATAAGATTAGTCGTGGAGAAGATGTTCCATCTTGGTTCAAGAACTAATAAGTGCTTTTCACTTTTTTGTTTTATAATTCTTTATCATTTTTCTGTTTCTTTCAACATTTTTTGATTTTTAATATGTTTTCCATTTCTTAATATTTATCTTTCTTTTCTTTATAATTTTATCTTTTCTTAAGTCATTTTCTTTATATGTTTATCAATGTCTTTTATGTTTTTGTTAATAATATTGCCAAGTCATGATGTAGAAGTCAATACTACATGTTGGGTTTTTGTGTTATGCTATCAAGATGATTGGGTAAGTAATTGTGTGAAGTAATGAGACCACCTCATCCATTTCTCCAATTCTCTAAATAAAAAGGTCTTTTATCATGAAAGAAATTTGGTTCTTCTTCATGAAACTAAAATTAATTAATGATCGTGATGCCTTGAAGAAAGAGGAAAATACCAAGTGGGAATGGTAAAGGGTGTGACCTCAAGGGTTCTTGTTGGGTTCTCTTCTTGACTTCCTTCATGTGGTTTATGATTCCTTTAGGAATGTATCATTACTCCTCTGTCAACCAATAAATAGGAAGTTATGTCTTTGCATGGTGTGGTTTCCATTTAGAAAAAATATATAAAATTATAAAATTCAAAAAAAAAGAGGAAAAAAGAGAAAAGAAGCAACAAAGAAGAAAAAACAATAATGGGAATTCAATGCACATCCCTTAGATACAATAATGGGCTACAAGCACTGGTTATGGGGCTGGAAAGACATGTATCCATGTCTAAAGGCTCCCATCTAACTAAGGCCCTTCCTTCCTTCTTCTCTTTTCTTCTCTTTTTGGAGTGATGATTGTTCTTTGTGGTGGTTGTGGACTCATGATAATTGGTAGGAAGGAACACATTAATGCAAGGTCATTGTTAATGGTATGGACTTGATCTAAAACTTGGATAGATAGATATGCAGATCCTTTTAATCACATTTGACACAAGAACATGGTAAAGCACCTTACATCCCCATCTCTGCAATCCCTTCTCATTCCATTATTCACCTCGCTGCTGTGTGCAATCATGCACCTTTTGGTTTTGTTTAGTATAGTGCAACATTCCAACCAAGGTAGTTGTGTGTTATTTAGAATAAAGGCATGGTCTACATTTAGCTTCTTGGGTGCCCCATAGACATCTATAGAAGTGCTTATATAAGGGCATTATGGTAGGAGCTTGCTTTGGGGAGGATCCACTAGCATAACTCTTGTTGATCATGGCTTTGAACTAACCTTCATGATGAGTGGTGAGGTACCCTACACCCAACCATATGAATCACAAGTGTTCATGTGTGATTCAGTCAAATTCTATGGACTGTGTAGTTTCCAGTGCACTAGTCTTCTAGGAAGTAAATTTTTGCCTTAAAGTCAATCATTGTCTTCCTNTCTTCTAGGAAGTAAATTTTTGCCTTAAAGTCAATCATTGTCTTCCCAATTACACTTGTAACGTACACTAGTATGGTTAAGTGTAATTGAGGCATCTAATTTTTATCATTTTTTATTTTATGGGTTTGGTATTTAAAGGGAAATAAAAGTAATTGCATTAACTAATTTAAATTAACTAATTAACTAGTGTCTAACTAGTCCTAACATAAATATCTGATCCCACTTTCCGTTAACATCCTAAATCCATGTATCCACTGCTAGGTTACTAAGCACTACACTATTGGGCATAGTAAGCAATAACATAGCTGGGATTACCAAGCGAATATGTGTTACACTCAAAGTGGTTATACTTTTGTGTTTAAGCTATCTTGCTTAATTGCTTCATTAACTTAATTACTAGAAAATATTTAATAAATAATTGAAAAAATTTAATAAATAATTGAAAACATTAAATGCATAAATAAAATATTTAATCTATTTAGAATGCTGCAAGATTTATTACAAAGTTCATCTTTATTACCACATACATTATCGTGCTAAAGTACAACAATGCTCGAATAAATATCCGTACACTCAATGACTCTTGTTGCGGGCACTCGGGAGAAAAATTCTAACTCTTAAATGAATAAACTGCAAGAGCTTCATTGCTACTAAATCTCATTTTTCATAAATGTGGTTGGTGGACACATATTTATAGCCGAATACAACATTATGTTAATGAGGCCTCGTCAACACATGATATGATGCATCAATGAGGCCCAGTCGATGAGGCCTCATCGATGTAGCCAATAGAATTATAACTCATCATACCCTCATGATTGAATGAAAACTCATCCTCAAGTTATTTACAAAAATTGGGAAGGTATGAAATTATTGATTGACCTTTCACAAACAGAAATAGATTGACTTGACAAAAAATGGAGTGCCCAGGTGTACGAATCAACAAATTACAAAAATGGTGGTGTTCAGGATACAAAATTGAACATGATGACATGAATCTTCAAAATTAGATAGCACATTCCTTGATGGCATGAAGTTTAGTAGAGAAGATCAAATAGTCCTAGGCGATGATGGCTCTTGAGGTTCTGAGGGATCTTCTCTAGCTTCATGTGTGTGCAACGGTCGAGGTGGCTATGGCTATCCTACTGCTGCTACAACTTATGGTGGGATGTGGAAAGAATCTAGTAGTAATTTCATTTTCTCCTCCTTACTTATGGTATCATGCATCATCCATGTAACTTCGTTGATGTGGGTCAGAATGGGCACATCCCAAGGACATGGTATTGCTAAAAACAACTCATTCATGTTGATGAACTAGGCAGTAGATTGTTTGCATTAAATGTTGAACGCTTTGACCATATCTTTCAGCTCTTGGTAATCACTCATCCTTTTAACTAAGTTCTCAGTAGTTGATCATTGATTTGTGAAGTGTGCTCTAAGAACTTTGAGTTCAGCATTTGTAATCTTAAGCTTCTACTTGGTGTCTTTATGGTGCTTGAACTTTGCCTCATATAGTAAATACAAGCTAGTCACTTATTTCTCTAACTTTGACCATGGTCGTCCAATAGTTAGCATAGTCAAGTTCACATAATAGAGATTGGCTAACTCAGTGTACTCTGTCATTTCTTCTATCTATAACTCCTTTAAGTGGATCTCCACTTTATTGTAGGCATCAATCCCATCAACGATGGGCTACCGAACTTCTCTTCCCTATTAGAGATACTGAAGGGCTTCATTTATTTTTGCCTTCGTCATTTGGATGTGTTTCTCATTGACTTCCTTCTATAGGCCAACTTGGTCTCTATAGCGAGCTTTAACTTTTTCGAACTTCAAGGCTTCATTCTTCCAAGTGGCAATTTCGATAGCAGATTTCTAGCACAAGGCACAAACTTTCTAAATTGATAGATTTCGATTCTCTGCAACCAATCTCCTCTATTCAGTATTCAACCCAGTTAGCTGCGCTTGTTGTTGATGAATAAATTCTTGCATTTGTTCCTTTTGGGCATCAACATTGCATAGGTAATGATTTTGGGTAGTTAGAGTCTCATTCTCCTGGCGCATTTCAACCAAGTCCTTGTAAATTCAGTACGGTTTTGCTTCTACTATGGACTAGTTAAAGATGATCATTATTTCCTCCTCCATAGCCTTTCTAAATCATTCTTAAAGTTGTTAAAAAGCTTCATCTTTGGTTGTTGTTGGGATAAGGATCGTAGTGTCTGCAAGGCAGGCACGTAATTCAGCAACTTCTACAGCCATGCATTGATTTTGTGCTTGAGCCATTTTGAGTTGCCCCTCCAAAATGATGCACTTGCCCCTTGCGTTTAGAAGCTCCAATTGGGTTGCGGTGATGTTTTCTGGAAAATTGAAGATATTTGGAATCAATTTCCTGGTCCCCACCAATTGATCCAACAATTCTTCATGTTGGGCTGCATTCAGTTTTCCACTAACTATGCCTGTGGATGTCTGCAAATTTTGAAGTGCAGATATGTCTAGTATAGATGTTGCAGGTGTATTTAGTGCTTTAGCTACATGGTCAGTGATCACTTCAGTTGCTATCTCCTACCCTTGGTGTTGCATCACCAAGACAGTTGCTCCTTTACCTTCCTCCAATCTCATTGAGAAGGTGGTGGCATTACTAGAGATTTCTGAGAATACATGGTGTTGTGATAAGGATACTATCACCTCTTGAGCATTGGGATTCGACCTTGTAGGCAACTACATTTTTTGGGTAGAGAATATTGGCCCATCCCTCTCGATCTGACTAATTATTCAAACCACCTCATTAAAGTGACTCGTTGCTGGTCCGTACACAAAAGGATTTGCATTAGTCATTTCTATGCGTTGCTTTTGCTCACTCAAGAGCTACTCTCAGAATTTGTGCAGTTGCTCAATGGCTGCTGATGAAGTGTCAAAAAGTCAATGCGTCGACTGGGCCGTGTATATGTGGCTGTCTTGATGCGGGCTCGTCGATGTAGCCACCCTATGTTGACATGGCCCCGTTTACATAGCCACCCTTCTTGACCTATAAATATGAGGGCCTTCCGCCTCATTTAGGCATCTTTTTGAGTATTTATAGCAAAGCTCTTGCAGTTTGCTCCCGCAAGAGATAGAATATTTTCCAAGTGCCCACAACAGGTGTAAGAAAAGTGATCGGATCTTTATTCAAGCGTTGATGTATCTGAGCCCATTGGTGTGACGGCAATAAAGACAAATTGTTCAAGCATACCTTGCAGCATTTGGACTTAGTTATTTTATGCATTCAATAGTTTAATATGTTTATGCTTTATTAGTTACTTATTGATTATTTATGTTTTCATTATTATAATTTCAATAATTATTGTTAATTCATAGTCTGTTAAAGACATAAGTACGACTATCTTGAACGTAATCCAAACACTTGGTAAGCCCAGTGACGCTTAACGTCTGGTGACCTAGTAGTGTTAGGAAATTCTCAGAACGTGCTCGGAAGATGGGATCGGATACTTATGTTAGGAGTAGTTAGAATATGAACTAGGATAATTAGAGATTAGATAATAGTTTATTCCTTACTTCCATACCTTAATTAGTTGCTGAAAAGATAAGTAAAAAGATATAAAAATCATTAGCCTTAGTCTCACTTAACCATCGTAAATAGAACCTAACAAGTGAGATTAGGATGACAACGATCATTCTAATCCAAGGTTTCATTGGTCAGAAGTTTGGTGTATGTTAAGTGCTTACAGTCTGTAGATTTCGACCGAGTCGCACGTGAATGCTCATGATTCGTATGGTTGGGCGTAGGGATACCTAGCTATTCATCAGTTGTGTAAGCCTCCAGTGTTATTTCTTCAATGAACAATTAATGAATTGTGGTTTTCTAGGCCTTGATATCAGGTACACGATATCGCAGCCTGGATATGATATTGTATACACGATATCGTGACTCCTATGTTAGCTTATAAATACAACACTCAAGCACACAATGAGAAAACAGTGAGATCATTAGTCAATTCTTTTTGTTAGTCTTTAGTCAATTTTTAGTTTTCAGTTCTTTCCAAGTGCATGCCCACAATGTGATGCTTATACTTGTACGAAACCTTTGTTTGAGTGTGATGTACTTGGACACGCACGATTGACAATAAAGATCGAGATTACTCCATCATTGCAACATTCACTTAGATTTTAATTTTTTTAAATTATTTATTATTTATTACTATTTTCTTAGTTAATATTTCCTTTATCATCATTTACTATTCCTATTATTAACGTGGAATGAGTACACCTTAATCACAAACATTTAAGTGTAACTACATGGTAACCCAGTAGTGTATCAAGTAGTGCTTCAAGTGATGTGTGCTTGGTAATCTCAAAAGTAGTACACAAAGTCCAAGATGCGTATGGATGATTAGGGATACATGCTCATTGCACTTAGGCTAGCTTATATCTTATTTTCTATTACCCATTAGCTTAATTAAGTTATCTCTTATTGTCCTTAGGAGTAGCATAGTAGTAGGGATCCCATCATACACCTCACTTTGGACTAAACCATATGTGACAAAGAAATTACTAGTCCAAGTGGAAAGACAGTGAACTGTGATCAACGTATAACTATCTAGGTTCCACAACTAGTTCATCTACGAAGTTCACCTTGATCACGTGTACACGCTCGTATTCGTATGGTTGAGCATAGGGGTACATCACCACTCATCATTGGCACCATTGCCAAGGATGGTGCTAGTTATCTAAATTAGTTATATTATATAATATTGTTGTAACAAGGAATTAATGATATATCTTTCAGACAAAGAAATTAAATTCAATTAAGTCAAACAAAATTCATGACAAGTCTCTTTCACAAGACAGCGATAACGCAACATCTAGCGAGACAATTCATTGGAGAACCAATGAGATTTATGATGAAGAAGAAGTTTGGAGTACTCAATCTTATGTAGGAGTTTCATATGATCATAGACACCCCAATGATACTCAAGGACTTTTGTCATCTAACTTAGACACCTCTAGCGAAGATGGGACATCTCCTAGAACAAGGGGGCCTGTAAAGGCCTAGGACTTTCTCAATGGATAGCAAGAGTACATCAGGGGATGATTGGGAGACTTACAAAAGTCATGACGAGTCTTTTAGTTCTCTCTCTTCCTCTACTCTTTCAATGTCAAGTTGTGTTACAAATGACTATTCCTTAAGGGGTTGACATAGAAATAGAAATCGAGCCCATGGACAAAATTAGGAACACTAACATGAACATAGATAACATCGTCCCAACTCGCGAACTCACAACCTATTTAGTGATGATGAACCCTTGCTAGTGACTAAGAGCCTAATGCATATAACAGAGGCCATTCAGGTATCTTGTAGGCATGACAAGAAAATTTGTCTACCCAGGCTTGATTTAAACAACTTTCCTAAGTTCTCAGGAGGCTATGATTTAGATTCACAACATCATTTACAAGTCTTCTACAATGCTTGTGTATGGAACAACATTGAGAATGGATGGCAAAGGCTTAAGCTCTTTCTTATGCATTCGTTGGCCAAGAAAAAGTTTGGTATAGGTCTTTAAAACCAAATTCAATTCATTGTTGGCCTACAATGGTAAACCTCTTCAACGAAAGACATCAAACCTGTGTAAGAGTGTTGGCCTTGAGGAGACAAATCCAAGAATGGAAACAAGGACAACATAAACCCTTGGACATGGCCTTAGAAAGATATTACTCTTTATTAAATAAATTCCTAGGCCATGGGTTCTCTAAGGAAAGGCTAATGTATCACATCATGGATGCACTCCGTAATGAAATAAGGGAGACCCTAGGGATGTATGCCCCATGTCAACTATATGAACTACGAACCCATCAATTCCAAGAGCTTATTAAGCATGTAGGAAAAGAAGAAGGAGAAATAGCAAAATGGGAGAATGTTGAAAAATCTCAATAGGACCAAACTCTTAAAATAACAAAGATCCATAATCATGAAGAGGAGAAATCAACTCACCTCGAGGGGGTGAAACCGTCTCCATCTTTGCCAATACTAGAATCACTAGATGAAATCGAGGCAAAGATCAACAAGTTGACAGAGTGGGTACATGAAAACTGTGAAAAATATGCAGAAATTATTAGAGGGAGAACCACGCAAGATAACTTTGACGACCAAAACAAATAGAGGGTACTAAACCTAGAAATAGGACAAAACACCATTCAAAAATTAGAAAGAAGGATTGAGGAAAATAAGGATAGGGGCTCAACTGCAAATCATAAGTATCAATGTGATGTTTACTTGTACAATCACCCCAAAGGCCAATGCCCAATTTTGTTACATTTGCATGAGCATTGGTGATGAGCGTCGAGGTACCCCTATGCTCAACCATACGAGTACGAGCGTTTCACGCGTGATCCGATCAAATTCCAAGGACTAAGTGCTTATGCGCCCTTGTGAAACAAGGACAGGTTGGTTGATCGTTGTCTTTCCAAGCTTACCTGTATGTCATGATTGTATGATAGCTTGAGGCATATGATTTTTATAGCTTTTATGTTTTTATGTCCTACGCTAGTCAGGAAGGAGAGAGGTAACTAAGTGACTAATTTAACTTAACTACTCATTAACTAAGTTCTAACTAATCCTAACACTAGCATCCGTTCCCACTTTCCGTAGACATCCTGAACTAGTGCAACATTGGTGGGATTACCAAATGCTAATCGTTACTAGGTTACCAAGTGTTGCATGCATGCTTGAAGTGGTCGTGCTTGTGTAATTTAACGATTTTCTTAATTGATCAAAATGAATTGCTGTGCTAATAACAAAAATGTAAAGTGCATAAAATAAAATAAATGCATAAGAAAATAAAATAAAAGAAATGTGTAAGAAAAAAAATCTCAAGTGCTACAAGGATGAATCAAAGAACTCGCCTTTATTACTGTACACAAGGTGTGCTCAGGTACACAATGCTTGAATAAAGATCCGTCCACACTTAGACCTCCTATTTTGGGCACTTGGAAAATACTCTAACTTTCAAATAGACTACAAGAGTTTCGCTACTTGACTGCTCAAAGACTTCTTTCGAATTGTGCACTTGGACACTGTATTTATAGGTTTGGGAGCAACTACTCTAATAATTAGAGTAACGACTCT
>MNCI01025131.1:0-27787 GCA_015680685.1 Gnetum montanum | reverse complement strand
ACACAAGGTCTAACTACATGTAGAGATTATGGACCATGAAAAGTATATCAATCATAGCATGCAAGCAATGTGCTAATGTGACAAAAATCCAAAGGTGCCTATACACAACAACCACAAAATAGGAGGGCACTCAATGGCTGATAGCTACACTTGAAAGCAGCTCAACTCTCTAAATGGAACAAACTAAAAGCCTTATGAGTGCCTACATTGAAGGCATGAATTAGATAGAGCAAATCCATTGCCAACTCTCCAATGAACCTGGTGACATCAATTGGAGAGAGTTGGAGATCTCTAAAAGCTTTAAATCATAGTTCCTTGAATTAAAACTCTATTAGCTGGAATGAAATATATTTTTCTGAAAAATGGCAATCCAGTCATCATCAATGCCAACCTTGCTCCTATGTAGAAAAAAAAGCTATTGGAGGTGGTTAACAAATGGCCAATAGTCTTTTCCTTGTCACATCATGAGATGACTAGAATTGATCCTAGGATATGCTAGCATCACATCTACACATATGCCTCCATTAAGCTAAAGAGGTAGCTGTAGTAGTAGTTGAACCCCAAATTGAAGCTGATCATGAAGGAGGAGATTGAACAACTCCTCAAAGTAGGCCTCATCTATTCCATTGTGAATAGTGAGTGGATTAGCCCACTTGTGATAGTGTCAAAGAAAGGCAGCAAATGGAGAGTCTAAATTGATTTTGGGTTATTGAACATTGCAACCTACAAGGATCATTTTTAGTTGCCATTTTTGGACTAGGTGTTGGACACTATTTCTAGGCATTGCTACTATAGCTTTCTAGATGGTTATAGTACCTATAACCAAATTTAGATAGTACCAAAAGATCAAGCAAAAATAACATTCATGAGTTCCTGGGGAACTTTTGAAACACCATAAAATTTTGAGGCACTCTTGCTTCACTAAGGTCTTGGAACTGAGGCAAGCATTTCCACAAGTGCTACCTCATGACTGCTTGCCAAGAAATGAATGCACTGAGTTTAGACTGTCCAGTCCGGCAAGTTTTCTACCTCCAAAGTTGACAGGATCGATGGACTCTCTGGCCTACCCACCTGGACAATTCACCTAGCTAACAGTTTACTTAGAAATTGTTCTTGGAGTGGTCGACGGTGCTCGGGATGGACAAAATAGTTCGGCAAGTTTTCTAGTGAAGAAGTTTGTTATGCTATGCTACACTATGTAATGTAGCAAGCCTCAAAAGATAGTTTCTCAGGCAATCAAGTGCAAACTATTGTAGAAAGTGCTATGCTACGCAGTGTAGCATAGCGTAGCAAAGGCAAATCAAAAAGGCCCATCTTACCAAGTGATTCCAATTACACTCGGCAAGCACTCCAGCCTCCGAAACTAGTTTCCTTGTTCGACTTCAAGTCCTTTAGCAAAGTTTCTTACTAGGAAGTCTTGGATTGAGCAAAAAGCAGGATATGTCAGCTGCTACACTGTGCTACACTACATAGTATAGCATAGTGTAGCAATAATACAAGAGCAACAAAAGGTGTTTCAAATGCAAGTTCAGCAAGTTTGAAGGTTTCCCTTCGCAACAGGCAAAAGTTGTAGTTGTTAGCATGGTCAAAGCTTCAAACAAGCATTTGCAACTTCAACACGACTTGCGGATAAAACCAACTGCTATGCTATGCTACGCTACATAGTGTAGCAAAGATGCAAAACCAAATGAAATGCTTCAAAAGTTAACCCGATGTGCACCAAGGCTTCCAGCAGATGCAGTCAACTTCAACGCAAGTTTCTTTTTCAAACTGGTAGCTACACTAGGCCAACGTGCTATGCTACATAGCGTAGCAGGCGGCTCTGCTACTTCAATGTGCTTCATTTCTCATTTGCATTGTTGGCACACTTGATTCCAACATCTCCAGTTTCAACAACATGATGACAGCGTAGCAACTTCATGACCAGCTTTGCACATCCACACTGTACGGGCACGTCAGCATTTCGAGGGTCTAAGACACATATCATCCAGGCCTCATTTCTCACGTGCTCCTGGCCCTATAAATCCCTCGATCAGCAACGCTCAAAGAGTTGGCAATTTTGGTTGGCTTTTTTGCAAAAAGAATTAGCATTCTTGCATTAAAAAGAGCAATCAGCTATTGGTTGGTAAATTGGCAATTTTTTTTGGTTGGCAAATTTTAGCAGTTGGCAATTTGTTGGCAATATTGACAAGTTAGCTTTTAGCATTTTGCATTGTTGGCTTCTAAGTCTACATTCAAGTGCATAGCTGGCATACTTTGAGCATTCTAGTTACCTTTTGGATCTTTGTGCCTCCCAATGTTGCACAACCGATTGTATCCATCTCAATAAAGTAAAGCCGCAATCTTGAGGCGATGCATTTTCTAACTCTAGTTTGATTTACATTCCTATTCATTATCATCGCATTTTACATCGTTTTTGCCTCATTGCATTTAATAATGGTTATATTACGCTACAAACATCACTTTCAAATTAAACATTCATGTAAGGTTAAGTTACACCAATTAAGTTCCTATCTGATCGACCAAACCATTTAGGGCACCTCGTTTCTATTTTCTCTAGCATGGCCCTCGCACGAATTCAGGGTTAAACTATTCGCCCGGCAACCTCTCAGTATTTCTAGCCACTGATGTTTTCGGTCACTACAGTTTCTGGCACTAGAAGGAGGGCCTTTTTGGTGCCTTTCCTGTGATTCAAGGTAGTCCTGCACACTTTCTGTACCATGTCACACACTAGCATAAACATGACACCCTTTGCAGTTGTTTATGCATTGTGTGGTGCAGATCGGTTGCCGCGACAATTCCCTTGGAATCCTGCACAACAAAAAGCCTCCGATCACCACTTGATCTCTTTGTTTTTCTCGTTTGCAAACCATTTTTAGCCTTACGAAAATGATTTCCTAAAGCACCGCAGTTACCACCGCTAACGTTGAGGTTCCCCTCTCGGTTTAGGGCATCATAGGTGATGAGCAACCACTCAGCCCAATGTGAGAGTTATGCTGATCTCTCAGGATCCAAAATCGATCACCTGAGAGCTGGGCACAGCAAATTGAGCAATACAATTTTCTCTACGCTAAGGTTTAGGAAAATATGCCCTTAGATGCACAAGAACTCGAAGACAAACGTAGCTTCGAGTTTGCTTATTATAACAAGAGGAAATTTATTCGCACTCCTGGCATTTCTATTCCTTTGACACAAATGCATCAGTGGATCATAGATCAGCTAATGCAGACGATTAAACCTAGGGAGCCATGAGACATGGCGTCTCACTATGACGAGGTGTTCCAAGATGGACAAGAGGACCTGGATTCCCAATCCAAGGGTGGGGGTCAAACCAACCTTGCCACCATCCCTCCCACCCCATCTTTCTGGACAAACCTGCTCTCATACCACTACTCCCTTTATGATCACGTCCACATCGTCACAACCCATAGTTTCATCGGCAATGAATAGTCATGTCATGCCCTCGATGTATCAACACGCCTATTCCCCTGTCTCATTCTCAAGCACTACTCCTCCGCAAACTATTTTCTAATCCATTCTTGCATCGCACCATGCACTGATCATGGCTACCCTGCCTTACGTCCATGTCGTACCTACATTGCAACTGCATACAGTTTCCACATCCATTCCAGTGTCTACACCTATCCCACCATTAGTGGTGGGCCCAGTCCTGCCCACATGGTGGACCCCATCACTTCTCCTCCTGCTTCACAACCTTCGCAAATGTCCCACTACGCTCGCCACCAAATGTACTAGGTCCTGCAAACGGTACAACCAATCACGGGACTATGGTCTGTCCCACCGACCACACAAATGGCCTACCCCTTGGCACAACCAGCAGCTGCTGCTCCAACAACACCACCTACCAAGTGGTGGATAGCACAAGTAGCACCTTTCATAGGGGCCGTCCCAACAACACCGCCTATGGGTCCCATCATTGCCCATGCCATGCAACAAATGGGAGCTACCCTTGCAGCTCCCTAACCATCTGCATCATCCCCTAATCTGGATCAAGCATTCCAGCTTATCCAGACCCTTATAGAGGAAATCAAATGCCTCAAGGCTGCTGGTTCCAACACAATACAAGTCATGGATTTCTACCATGACGATCCCATTAGCCCGACAATCCCCATGCTAACGTTACCCCCGAGATGCCACTTTCCCATTTTACAAAATACAACAAGGAGGGTGATCCCAACGCGCATCTTGTTACATTTAGATCTGAGTCCCTTCTTTTGCAACAATGGCCGCACACAATCATTAGTGTCTTTGCTATGTCTGTAATGGGCAAAGCTCTGGACTAGTATCGCACACTCCCATGCTCCTCCATCTCAACCCTAGAGGAGCTACTGACCCAGTTCGTAACGCGTTTTAAGTATAACTTGAGACTAGAGGTTACGCTGGATCAATTAATGAGCGTCAAACAAGATCCACTCAAACCATTCTAGAAATTCATACAACAATAGAGCGCCACCCTTAATGAGATCCACGAGCCCATCGTAAAGGCCCATCTGCTAGCCATCTTAAAGGGTGTAGTGAATGACTTCATTAAGTCCAAACTGTACTATCTCACTCCATGGACTCTTAGTCAAGCTTTCGCCCAGACCAAGAGCATACAAGATGCAACCGAGGTGAGCAAAGACCGGGCCTATGTTGCATACAAGAACACATTTACAAAGAATGACAAAGATAAGGGCAAGTCTACAACAGCCATAGTGGCCATTGTGGCAAACGAAGCCAAGCCCAAAAACAATAACAACAAGAAAGTAATCACAGCAGCAACTAACCTTGCACCCAACTAGGGCAACGTAGCCAAACCCTCGACATCGGCACCCAAAGCATCCACATTGCCTAAGCCTAACTTTGAGTGTAAAGATCACTCTAAGTATACCCTGCTACCCGTCAAGCCTTCAAAACTTCTGAAGCAATTACTAGGAGCGGGGTATATCCAACACAAGCAGATGTCAAAGGAGGAAGCCAAAAAACATCAATGGTACTATGACTCATTGGCCTTGCCTAATGAGCCCCTAGTTCCTAAGAATTTTAGGCTGCAGTGGTTCTGTGACTATTATCAACAGTGTGGTCATGACATGGATTACTGCCTGGCGTTAAAGGATGATAGCAAGGGAAACTAGTTCTAGATGAAAGCAACCCAGTGTGTCCTGAGAATCAATCTCTGCATGTCTACATGGATCCACTTAATGCCAACAATGTTGGTTACATCATCAACACTATCGATGTTGATAGTAATCCTAAACTACCCCAGCAGCCATTTGTGGTTTGTGTGCCTCAGCGTAACGCACCAACACCACCAACGGCTAAAAAATTTCCTCAACAACCATTTGTCTTAAGGGTCCCTCCTCAGACATTTGCCCCTACACCGCCTATTAACAAGACTGCACCACCGCATGTACTAATACTAAGAGCACCATTCGTCATCAGGGAGCCAAGCTACTCGACCGTCCCCGCCCTGCATAGGATGGCACTGCAACCTTCTCGTCCAAGGAAACGAGAAGAGCATTCGACAAGAAAGGAAACAACGGAACATACCGCCCCAAGTCCTTCCATTTCTATGCCCTTGCCCTCTGCATCTACATCCTCACCGCCAAAAGATAACGTTGCTATGCATGCATGGTCATTGCCATCTCACCCGAAAGGCTTTGACCACAGACCTAAAACTGTCCCTCCTCGGGAAATTTGTCTCCTAGGATGAATGGAAAAGGAGAAAGGTAGTAAGCAACAAGAAGGTGGCCCAAACCTCTTAAGTGCTCTCACTCAGGTCAAGCAGGCCCTAAAACAAAAAAACACAACGTTGAGCCTGTACGACCTGATTATGACTTCTACTGCACACAGTGAGGCTCTAGTTCATAGGTTAACAGCAATACCAGTTGATGAGAACATGCTAGTAGAAGAGAAGGCAATTCACTCAGTTATGCTTCCTTTTGCGCCTGCAGAACCACAGCCATCCCAATTGACATTCTGCGATGATTCCATAAGGGAAGACCCTGAAAAGGGTCAGGTGATTATAGCACCTCTATTCATCACAATTCAGGTCGATCAACATTAGATCCGAAGGGTACATGTTGATGATGGGGCTACTACAAATGTCATCCCATTCCCCATTGTCGATAAGCTGGGTTTGGTAGACCAAATCAAATCCACGACGATGTCATGCTTGAAGTCATTCAATGGGGCACGGGTTGTGGTTAAAGGCACTGTCCACATCGACTTTGTGGCAGGGGACTAGTTCCCACNGGCACGGGTTGTGGTTAAAGGCACTGTCCACATCGACTTTGTGGCAAGGGACTAGTTCCCACAAATGCAACGTTTATCGTGATGGAAGAGATGCCCGGGTTTAACCTGATCTTGGGGAGGTCATGGTTAGCGCAACTTAGGATCATCTCTTCATCCATACATCAGGAGATCCATCTACCCTATGCAGGTACGGAGGTGGTGATCCATGGTGACAAGGTAGCAACGCAAGCAATAAATAATGTAGATATGGAACAAGGTTCAGAGGTCATAACCTCTGAGAACAAAGTGCTTGTCTTTGTAGACACTAACTATTTAGCGAAAGAGTCGGCCCAACATGCTGGCTTAGAAAACTAGAATGCATGAGCCGAGTTGCCCTTCCAAGTGGAGAACAACGATGTAGACGAATGCCGCAGCAAAGCTTCTCGGCCTTATGTCTCACCAAATCCATGATGGGTTAGGAAGCAATTACGTATAGCATAGCAACCCCACTACTTCCTGCCCAGTTAACACTCGTACATTTATCACTTATTTTCTTTGCATTCATCCATCTACGCTAGGTGCCTAACAAATCCTTTTAAACCGTTCACATACCCCTTCGTTTACATCATTGCCATGGCCCAAAATGGCCTAAAACTACATTACAGCCTGCTAAGGCTTAAAACTGGCAAAATTTTCCATTCATCTTACATAACGGCCCGAAATGGCCTAAAACTACCGATGGCCCGAAATGGCCTAAAACTATCCGCGACCCGCTAAGGCCTAAAACTGGCAGAATCATTTATCCCACGTTTACACAATGGCCCGAAATGGCCTAAAACTACCGATAGCCCGGAACGGCCTTAAACTACCGTTGCAGCCTGCCAATGCCTAAAACTGGCCATTCGAAACAAAAAAAGCAAATAAAAAAAATTTATATCACATGACCACGCCCCAAAATGGCCTAAAACTAAGATGAAAAACATAAAAATTGATCGCATAGATAACACGCAAGCCAGAATAACACCAATATTTTCATAATTCATTTTTCTTTCAAGGTTTCAATCAAATAATGTTTGCAATAATTCTTGCAAAAATACAAATCGAAAGTCCTTGTTGTCATACATCATCTTCCCCTACATCATCTTCCTCTACATCATCTTCCTCTACATTATCATTTCCGCCCTCTAGGGGCCCTACTTCTTCATCCAGAATCTGCATCATAAAATATGAAGTAGTCAGCTAGAATCACATAAAAGCTAGAATAACATAAATTGTTGCAACGCAGAAAGTGGCTAACCCGAGACGGCCTTGCATCTATCTCAGGGGGTATGCGATTCAATCCAATCCCAAGGCATTGCTAAACCTCCTCCTCTGTAATATCCGCCCAGAGCCTATCACTCAATTCAAGGTTTGCTGCAACTTTCTTCTATTTGATGGCCGTCCATCTTGGCGGTCCCAAAGAAAAGGAGTTAGTGGCAGTCTCACCTGTGGGAAGATTCACTTCCCGCTTAGGGGATTCACTGACCGTCACTTGTTGCATGAACTTGTTGTAGGCCTCAGAGGCACCAATGGCATCTAGGAATGCTTCATGGTTATACAACTTCACTGAAGCATCCCGGTGTTATTTACGGTAGGTGGCACGTTCCAGTTTATACATATGCTTGTGGTTTTTTTGGGACTAGCCCCACTTATAAACTCTTGCGCTATAATCCTTCCAATCCTAATTCTTATGGGCCAACAAGTCCATCTGCATCCACTGCTCAATTATCTCGAGAGTGGCCTCATTGTTGTGCCGCACGGCCGTCCAGTATCTTGCATAATCTATGATGGTCGTGCGTCAACTACCATCATTGGTATCACGGGCCAATAGGAACTCATTCCTGGAGCAGAGGTCTCACACCTCGATAGTCAAATTAGCCTTCTCTTTCTCAAGCCTCTGGACCCATTTCCATAGGTCTTCATTCACGTGCCTACCCTCCCACAGGGAGCGTATCGAGTGCAATGCGCATTTGCTAGTCTCGTCGTATATGCGAGGAGGCACCTTGATGACTTCCGATGGGAATGAAGGCACAACGTCCACCTTCACTACTTGTTTCGGGTCCCACTTGAGGCGAGAGGCTATTACTACACATAAAAACACATTAGTCACAGTATTGTAGCAAAATTCAGCAATCCAAAAGGTGTAGCGTAGCTACTTCACTTACCCACTTCCAAATTGACCTACTTGAGACGACCAATCATGTCGTCGACAACCCCTTGCATGAATGCAAACTTGTCAAGGGTCTCGGCCCATGGTTGTAGGTGGATCAAGGAAGGTCCTACAGTGTCAATAGCAGTGTCTACCATATAACCAAATGTGTCAATCATGAATGACATAGACTACAATAAAGCTGATGAGTAACGCATATGATAGTGTAAGGGCTCCTACCAAGCAAATCCTCAGGGGTGATAGCGGGGGGGGAGGGAGGGGGGGGTCACCCATCGACATACTATCGAATATACGGTCAAACTCACCAGCATCTAATTGTAGCTCCCCTCCTTGCTGGCTTAACACTATGGTAGCACCCTCTGCATTCATTTGCTCCTCCAGTGCTAAATTGCATTCAGCAAAAGGATCATCAGTAGAGGTCCCTTCCCGATAGACACGAGCTTCCTCTTTATTCACTGGGGCCTTTCTTTTTAAGGTGCCAGCATCCTCCTCATCCATAGAAGAGTCCTTCCCATTAGCAGAAACATCCTCCTCATCAATAGGAGCATTTTCCTCGTCAACAGGAGCCCCTTCCTTTGTGGCGGGAGCTCCTTCCCTCTTGACCGAGGCCCTTTCCTCTATGACTGGGGCCCCTGCATCTTTATTAGCCGTCCTCATTTCAGGGGCCGTCACCTCTTCGCTACCTTCTTCTTCTTCCTCTTCTTCCTTTGGCAACAAAGTGAGTTCGCATTAGGCCATAGCATGTTAACTTAAAATCAATGCTACGCTATGCTACACTACCTAGCGTAGCACAACATAGCAGGCATTAACCAAACAGGCAGAGAAACAAATATAGAGAAAAGCATTTACCAATGGGAGGCTATATTCTGCATAACTTAAACCACAGTGTTGACCCCCCTTCTTTGTCCAAACGAGGAGGCTCCTCAACCAAACGAGACCTTTTTTGCCGTAACTTTGTGGCCACCGTCTCCGAGATGAGACGTTTCGCCTGTGATACGCTACCCGTAGTTGCACTGGGCATCTCTCTTACATTGTCTTCGCCGCAAAATTTGAAGGCCACTCGATCCCTAGTCGTTATGGAAAATGACTCCCAAATAGCTTCCAGGAGATCCTAGGCTCGGGTGGTGCGGAAGACTTAGCAGATCCATGGTTTGGAAATCTGGTTACGATTTTGCATAACCCAAACTCCATTCTCACGAACCACCAAGAATTCTGTGAAGCACCGCAAGCAGGCTACATAAAAGGCATGATGCACATTGAAATGGGACTCAAGCTTCTTATGAAGCTTGACCATTTCAGCTTGCAGACCTTTGCATAGATGCTTGGCCTAGTTGTAATTGGCCCCCTCATCCATGACCTCTCTCATCACCCAAGCTTGCTCAATCTCAATGACCTTTCCTTAGGAAATCATGTGTACAGAAGATGGGGTAAACCTTTTTGGCCACTTTCAATGTAGTTGCTTCAGTGGGAATCGCCTTTTGCCCTTTTGCCACCCCTAGCTACCCCTCAATGTCCCCTTGATGGTTTGCCTCCTTTTTGATCTTTTCTCCCACAGGGAGACCATCAGCAGGGACACTGAAGAGGTCCATGAATAGTTGGTCACTGACCTCAAGGACCACTAGCACATCGCGCACACATGTGCAGAAGCGGTCTGCCTTTTTAGAAAAGGAGTCAACTAGGGCAAGCATCTCAATGGAACGGATGCTCAGGTTCACAACTAAGAACAATTCCATGAGCGTAGCATCCGGAAGGTTGTTGGTGAGCGATTCTGAAGCCCCATTACAAAGCCAGCGTTGAGTCTTGTCTACCTCCTCGTACTTGAAGTAGATGTTGGCCTCGTGATGCCCAGAGGTGATCATCATCAACTCTTGGGATTTCTTCACCGTTGTAGCAATTCACAAAAGCAAAAAAGAAAAAAAATTAGACAAAGCAGAAATAGCAGAAAAATAGAAACAACACTTGAGCATGCAAACAACTCACAGTCTAGTGTACCAGGTTTGAACGGTGATGGGAACGGTGGAAGATCCACTGACATGTCTTCGACGGTAGTCGACTTAAAGGGTGCCCAATCCCCATCCAGCCAACCGAACTCCTTGCATCTATCATAGAACTGGGAATATGGGGTTGGATAGGTTTTGTACTCACCCCCGCATTGGCCTATCACACATGCATGCATATTCTCAATAGAGGAAAACTCCCGCAGCGCCATCTGTGCCAAGGCCAACACATCCGTATCACCATGAAGTCCACTCTTGTTGATGAAAAACCTAGTAACAAAAACACACTATTAACATTTGCCTAGCGTAGCAAGCATTGCATAACGTAGTGGAATATGTTTACAGAACTCACCCATCAGCACAATAAATGGTTCCTGGTGGGTTCTAAAAGCAAGTTCCCATGTAACAGGCAATGAACAATGTGTTGTACATATGGTAGCAATTGTATTTGGGCATTTCCTAAATCCAAACTAGATGCCCCAAGCTTTTTGATTGCTAACTGGATCCCTCTACTTGCCTGCTCGCAATTGCACCATCAATCACGAATTTTAGAATACCTCGATTTGCCCCAGGCAATAGGATTTCTATTATTACAGCTATTACCTCCTCTAATAAGTGTGATCAAACGGTCACACTAAAGTGCTGGAGGAGAAATTGCAGGAAGTCCCATGCACCTTCCCAGAACCAGACCGCCTGTTGTCCCACACGTGCGTGGGACAGAGGAACATTGGCCACCAATTCGCTTAGGCAGCACAGGACCCCTACAATTTCTAGGACAATTAAAATTGGCCTTAGCATCACCCTGCACAACACAACGACAAACATTAACATCATGTTCGAGTGGAGTTCGCATATAGCGTAGCAGGATTGGCAATTAGCAAATAGCATACATAATTCGTCCCTTGCATGTAGCGTAGCAAAAGCACAAAGGCAATAGCGTAGCAGAACTAGCATAGTGTAGTGACAAAAAATTGAATACAAATTTTTAAAAGAGAAAGAATTTAATGCACTGTAGTTGTTTCAACAAATCTTTTTCCTAAAAAAATGATTTTCATTATGCCGCGATAGACACGTGTTATGCTGTCAAATCATGTGTAAGGCCAAACCCTCCCAAGGGTTGTACGCTACGCTATTCGCATGCTACGTTGCTAAAATCTTCTAAGCCTTTGCGACAAGGCAACCACAGCAATGGCAATCTAGGCAACACTGCATGCAACCTTAGCGTAGCATCCGTACACCCGTTGTGATCAAATCGGCAACAGTGACGGTGCAATGGCCAAAATGGCAATAAAAGCAATGACAGAAAACATAGATTTCAAAATGAAAACAAAAATGAAAAAAAAAAGCAGAAGTAATCATAAATAAAGGAGAGTAGCGTAGCAATTTACCGAGCCAACAGAGTTTCCTCCCGCACTACGATGCACGCCTGCAATAGATGCCCTAGGGTGTCCTTTACCTCATCTACCTTAGCGAGCGCTAGGTATTTGCGTTCTCTCTTAGGTGTCATCGTCTCGGTTACAGATTCTTTCTTGGTCGCTACACTAAATCACCTTGTTCTTAGTTAGCACAACTGCTCTACGCTCTAAATGTGGGGCTCTATGCTCTTACAGTGAAAATGACGAGTTTACCAAGGGTAAACCCCTATTTATAGCCAACACGGTGAAAGGGAACTCACCATTTTCTCTCCTGGATTAATGTGGGATGTTCTGTACAACGTAGCACTTTCGCCATAGCATAGCAGCACTGTTTGCATCATGGAAGGTGGGCCAGACCAAAAACTTCAACCCACCTTAAACTAGCCATTTGCCTTCGCAAGAATAACAAGTTAGCAGTTTTCAAAGACCTTAAACTAGTGATTTTAACTCACAACTTCAACGATTTAGTAGTCCGCAAAGACCTTAAACTAGCAGTTTTGATGCATAGATTCGATCTCGTTGACGGTCCGCAAAGACCTTAAACTAATACCTCGTAGTTTTGCTAGAATAGCTTGTTAGCGGTCCGCAAAAACCTGAAACTAGCAATCTTGACCCACAGCTTCAATCTCGTTGACAGTCCGCAAAAACCTTAAACTAGTACTTTTAACATAACTCGTTAATGGTCTGCAAAGACCTTAAACTAGCAGTTTTGATTTTTATTTTTTTTATTTTTTTTTTGCATTCAGGTGGTCCGCTACGACCTTAAATTGACAAACTACAAACTTTGTATCATATTTCAAATTATTTAAGTTTTTCATATTTCATTATTGCTTTGCAAATGTTTGTTGTGCGTTGTTGGTACAAACAGGTATCCCTTGATTTGGCATTTATCTCATTGTGGTAGGTTGAGCAGGAATGGCAATGCATCAGAATCTTTCTTCACCTCTAGCCTTAACAGGTCCACACGGCGAGCTTGCAAGACAACTAAACCCAGAGTCAATAGACTAGAAATCATCTACAAATAGCACTGTAGCATCCTTAGAAACATCCCTAGACTAGCCCGAACATCTGGTCCAAGCCCTAGATTTAGAGGCCAAGGATGTAACCAAGGATCCTCTCATTGAAACGCCTATGACCACATCCAGGGGGAAATAAAAACGTTAAAACTTGGCTCCCTCCTAAATTCGCAAACACATAAAGATGTATCCAAGATACTGCAAGACAACATCGAGGTCTTCGCATGGTCATATAATGACATGTCGAGCTTAGATCCGAGGCTTCTACAGCACAACATTGGCTTGGACCCGCATATAAAAGTAGTTAAGTAGAAGGCTCACAAGGTTAAACTAGAGATCGCACTAGCTGTACGTGATGAAATCACTAAGCTGTATCAAGCTAGTTTCATCTGGGCAGTTGATTACTCAAAGTGGGTGTTAAACATCATTGTGGTTTCTAAGAAAATGGGAGGAATACGAATCTGTATGGACTTCCAAGATCTAAACAAAGCAATGATCAAAAATGACTTCCCACTGCCGAGTATTGATCAACTCATCGACACTACGGTTGGTCATGTTCTGTTATCCTTCATGGATAGTTTCTTCAGCTATAATCAAATTCACATCAACCTAGAGCATTAGTTAGCAACAACTTTCATGACCCCATGGGGTACTTTCTATTACACTTAAACGACTACATCCTAGAAACATTAAACAACTACATGGATGACATAGCGGTCAAATCTAAAGAGGCCATTGATCATCCAAATGATCTAGGTGTAGTCTTCAAACATTGCGAGATGCATGACTTATGCCTCAACCCAAAAAAGTGTGTCTTCGAGGTGAGAACTGGATGCATGTTAGGATTTGTAGTATCGAAGGCTGGAATATGAGTGGACCCTAACAAAGTTAAGGCCATCATTAATTTAGCACCCCCTACAAACCTTAAAGAACTGTGCAGGTTGCAAGGTAGAGTACAGTTTATCATAAGGTGTATAGCAAAGTTGACTGACGAGTTACACCCCATGCAACACTTACTAAAGAAGGGATTAACTTCGAATGGACAACACAATGCCAACAAGCCTTTGTTGATCTGAAGAAAGAGCTTTTACACCTCCCAACTATTTACCCACTGCAGAGAGATAAGCCTTTCTTCATCTATCTTGCCACCTTGGACACGTCTATCGTGGCACTATTATGTCAAAGACGAGACAATGGCTTTGAGATTCTAATGTATTACTTAAGTCATGCATTGATAGCGTATGAGGCAAAATACAATGAGGTGGAGAGAAATTGCCTTGCCCTAGTGTTTGCATTAAAAAAGTGGAGGCATTACCTATTTCGTCGCAAAGTTAACATCATTTGCAAAAGCAATGTACTCCGGGCTATCACAAATAATCTATATGAGAGTAGCAGGATAGCCCGGTGGAAAGCCATAACTGTGCAATTCGATTTGGATTATGTGAGCCAATTGTCGAAAAAATGATAAGCTATAACTACGCAACTCACGACCTCACCCATCGATGATCGAGCAATCATAGATCCTAAATTCCCTAACAAGCATGTTAGCATTATCAACATTGTCCTGTCACATCTAGAAGCTACCTTGCATTTCTACGATGCCTCGACCACACGAGGAGATAGTGCAGCTACCGTCATTACGCTCCCCTCTGGGGAAATGAAGCTATTTGCTTATCGTTTTATGTTCCTTTGTACAAACAACGTGGCAGAGTATGAAAGACTCCTCTAGGGCCTCTTAGCAGCCCAAGCATTAAGCATTCAACATCTAGCAATTCGCAGCGATTCATATCTCGCTATGAATCAAATCACTGAGGTCTACGCCTGTAAAGTTACTCACTTGCAGCCCTATTGTGACCTAGCAAAAATTTTTGTTAAGCAATTTGTGACAACGGACGTTCAACACATGCCGCGCAATGAAAACAACGTAGCAAATTCCCTAGCCACCCTAGCGTTAAATGTGCCACCACACTTGTTCGCAAGTTTGCCCACTTCGATTACTAAGTGTACAGAGCCTATCACTCAAGTGGTACACGTAGCCTCTGTAAGCACTGCGAACACCCAAGAGTGGTATGCCAACATTAAAGCCTACCTACAACATGGCGAGCCCCCATGCGGATTGACATCTACCCAGAGAGATGCGATCTGCAAGCGTGCTTGGCAATATGTGCTCATGGGAGATAGCGCCTTATGCAAATGCTCATATGACAGGATATTGCTGACATGCATAAATGAGGAGCAAGCACAGAAGGTTATTAATGAGGTACACGAGGGATTGTGTGGTGGACACATAGCACCTAGGGCCATGGCTGCAAAAATCATATGCCTGGGGTACTACTAGCCTCACATGGAGCACGATTGCCTAGCCAAAATCAAGACTTGTGATACGTGCCAAAGATATGAAAATCTTATACACGTTTCACCTACAGAGTTGCACCCAACACAGATCATGTGGCCTTTCCAGTGATGGGGACTAGACATCATAGGACCTATCACACCTAAGTCCTCCATAGGTCATAGCTTCATCATCACTGCCACTAAATACTTTACAAAGTGGGTGGAGGATATTCCCCTTAGAAAGAAGACATCCCAGTAGGTTTGCCACTTTATATTAGAGAACATCATGACAAGGTTTGGGCTTCCCATGACTATTGTGATTGACAATGGACCACAATTTAGTAGTGTGGAAACCAAAACCTTTTGCAGCAACCTTGGCATTAGGCAATCGTTCTCCTCGTCATACTACCCAAAGGCAAACGGACAAGTAGAAGCTACAAACAATGCCATCATCAACTTGCTTATGAAAATGCTTAACAACAGCAAGAGGCGATGGCACAAGAAAATCCTCTATGTGTTGTGGGCTTCCAGGATGACTTTCAAGATGGCAACAGGTAAAACTTTTTATAGTCTTCTTTACGGATCTGAAGTGGTGTTACCTCTTGAGTTGCAGGTATCATCACTTCGAATGATCCTGTCGAATGTTGTGAGCAAAGCCCAGAACAACGAGTTGAGGATCATCGACCTCAACTTCATAGAGGAGGAGCGTGCATAGACACTTGGTCACATGGAGTGTTATCAAGACAAGCAACGGTAGAGGCATCATGCAAACCTACATCAACGGCCAATAAAAAAGGGGAACCTCGTTCTCAAGGCTATCCATGAGCATGTGAAGAAATTCTCAGTAAACTGGGAAGGTCCATTCATGGTCACAAAAGCCTACGGGTACGGGGCCTTCATGTTGGCATACACGGATGGCAACGAGTTCACAAATCATGTAAATCATTCGTATCTCAAGCCATACTACATATGATGCATGAGCAAGGTAAGCAAATGTCCGCTACAATGTAAAATTGGCAAACCAAACGTCCGCTACAACGTAAAACTGGCAAAGAAAATGTCCGCTACGACGTAAAACTGGCAAAGCTTGTCTGCTACAATGTAAAACTGGCAAAGGCAACCCGCTATGACTATAAACTGGCATACACCATCCACCATGATGCAAAATTGGAAAAGCATGTCCGCTACGACATTAAACTAGCATAGTGGTCTACTAGGACCTTAAACTAGCACAATGCTTTACTAGGACCTTAAACTAGCACAGCAGTCTGCTAGGACCTTAAACTAGTGTTCACAGTTTGCTGAGACCTTAAACCAGCACATCAGATGGTCTACCATGACCTTAAACTAGGTTTGCGACATGTCCTTAGCATGCATCCATGATCATCAGAACAAGCGAGTGTGCACTGTGCCAACATGGGGTGGAACGTTGTAGATCTAGAATGCAATTCACGATGCTAAGAAAACATCCTTGGGAATATGTGCAATGCCACTACCCCTAGCATCTTGCTAATCCTCTGGAGATGTCATTTGACATCTTGCTGACCTTCCAGAGCTACTGCCACCATGGCCCGTCGCCCTGGCAATAGCTTATGTTGTCAGCACCTACTGCTAGAGTCCCAGCACTATTGTGGCCCAACCACAAAGTTGCTACCCTCCAGCCCCTGCCATCGCCTGAGCCCAAAAGACATTCAACTGTTGGGCATCTCACCCTATACCTAAACTGCATGATGTTTTCCTTGGGCAGGGATTACTAAGCACTCGCATCACCACAATTCCTAGCTGCCTCAGTGCCGACACCTCCATGCTGATGCTACCAGAACCATTACTAGCCTTTCTAGTTTGGACATCAAATGGCTCAACAACGTCCGTTGTTCCAGCAGCGTCCAAAGCAAGCAAGACCTTTACCTTCATTTTGCATCATGGTTGTTTCTTCTGGTTTACTCTCTATTGTGTTTGCAAGATACATGCTAGAGGGGCATCAGTCAAAGATGCATTTTGCCATGGTGGCAGGACACTACATCGTTCCAAGGTGGTTGTCCTAACTAGCTTAGCTACTTAGGAGAGCACATCTTGTCATCCCTCTTAACCTCCTTACCTCATTTCTTACACCCGCAATTCTCTTTTTCACACCTCTTTTATGAATTTTTTCCTATGCCTATAAATCCCTCCCATATGCTCAACCACAAAGTCCATGATGCGCACAACACAACTCGTCACATGGGAAGCATATGTAGGCAGGTCAAAGCCCCACGTGGATGTAACGCAACTCATCTTGGGAAAGACACACCTTTCTTGCAACAAGGTTGTTTGCAAATGAAAAATGGCAAAACAACAAAAGAAAAAGCATAGAAGAGCAAAAGCTCACGTAAAAAAACATGCCTAACACAAATGGCACATTAGTTGTTTCACAGTGACCATCTCTAAGTATTCCGACAAGAGTTCAAAGGTCAGTAAAAGAAAAGATGACCACACACACAATTCTCTCACAAGCATTCCAACAAGGGACCCTACTAAGTTTCATCTTTACCTTTTTCCAAACCTACTCCCTCCAGTTTAACCTTTCCCCTTTCCCTACACAGCTATCCTAGCACTCTCAAGCATGGCTAAGCGACATCTTGGCGATTACCGAAAAGCAACGTTAGCTTCCTATCTGTCGTGGTGTTTCATATTCTTTGTTGGCATCTCTCGGGTCCACACTCCAAATGTTGACAAAGAGGGGCCAATAAAACACCATAAAATTTCGAGGCACTCTTGCTTCACTAGGGTCTTGGAATTGAGGCAAGGATTTCCACAAGTGTGGCCTCATGACCACTTACTAGGAAATGAATGCACTGAGTTTAGACTATCCAGTCCTGCAAGTTTTCTACCTCCAGAGCTAACAGGACCGATGGACTCTTCAGCCTGCCCACCTGGACAATTCACCTGGCTAACAATTTACTCAAAAATTGTGCTTGGAGTTTTTAGCGGTGCTCAGGATGGACAAAACAGTTTAGCAAGTTTTCTAGTGAAGAAGTTTGCTATGCTATGCTACGCTATGTAGCGTAGCAAGCCTTAGAAAATAATTGCTCAGGAAATCAAGTGTAAATTGTTGCAAAAAGTACTACGCTATGCTATGCTACGTAGCGTAGCACAGTGTCGCAAAGGCAAATCAGAAAGGCCCAGCTTACCAAGTGATTCCAATTGCACTCGACAAGCACTCCGGCCTCCAAAACTAGTTGCCTTATTTGACTTCAAGCCCTTTAGCAAACTTTCTTACTAGGAAGTGGCAAATTGAACAAAAAGTAGGATATGTCAGCTGCTATGCTATGCTACGCTACATAACGTAGCACAACTTAGCAATAATACAAGAGTAGCAAAAGGTGTTTCAAATGCAAGTTCAAAGTTTTCCCTTCACAAAAGGCAAAATTTGTAGTTGTTAACATGGTCAAAGCTTCAAACAAGCATTTGCCAGTTCAACACAACTCGTAGATAAAACCAGCTGCTACGCTACGCAATGTAGTGTAGTAAAGATGCAAAACCAAATGAAATGCTACAAAAGTTAACCCGACGTGCACTAAGGCTTCCAGCAGATCCAGTCGACTTCAACGCAAGTTTCTTTTTCAAATTGGTGGCTATGCTGTGCTACGCTACGCCAACGGGCTACGCTACATAGCGTAGCAGGCAGCTCCACTACTTCAATGTGCTTCATTTCTCATTTACATTGTTGGCACACTTGATTACAACATCTCCAGTTTCAACAACATGGTGACACATAGCAAGTTCATGACCAACTTTGCACATCCACGCAGTACATGCACGTCAGCATTTTGAGGGTGTAAGACACGTGTCATCCAGGCCTCATTTCTCGCATGCTCCTGGTCCTATAAATACCCCGATGAGCAACGCTCAAAGGGTTGGCAATTTTGGTTGGCTTTCTTGTACAAAGAACTAGCATTCTTGCATTAAAAAGAACAGTCGACAATTGGTTGGCAAATTGGCAATTTTTTTTTTGGTTGGCAAATTTTAGCGGTTGGCAATTTGTTGGCAATATTGACAAGCTAGTTTTTTAGCATTTTGCATTGTTGGCTTCTAAGTCCGCATTCAAGCACATACTTGGCATACTTTGAGCATTCTTGTTACCTTTGGTATCTCTGTGCCTCCTAGTGTTGCACAACCGATTGTATCCATCTCAACAAAGTAAAGCCGCGATCTTGAGGCGATGCATTTTCTAACTCTAGTTTGCTTTACATTCTTATTCATTATCATCGCATTTTACATCATTTTTGCCCTGTTGCATTTAATAATTGTTATATTATGCTACAAACATCACTTCCGAATTAAATGTTCATGTAAGGTTAAGTTACACTGATTAAGTCCCTGTCTGATCGACCAGACTGTTCAGGGTGCCCCGTTTCTATTTTCTCTAGCACAGCCCTCGCATGGATCCAGGGTTAAACTGTTCACCCGATAACCTCTTGGTGTTTCTAGCCATCGATGTTTTCGGTCGCTACAACTTTCGCATACCAAAAGATACCATTCATCTTGTGCAATGTCCCTATCACATTCCAACACCTTGTCTTGAGCATCTTCCAACAATAAATTGATAGTGAGATGCAAGTCTTTATGGATGACTTCTCTACCTATGGGGCTATGTTTGAGCAAGCCCTAGACTATCTTAAGAAAGTGCTAAAAAGGTGTGTGGAAATAAACCTTAGGCTCAATTGGTAGAAAAGCCACTTGATGGTCTAGGAAGGCATTGTTTTAGGGCATAGTATTTTAGAGAAGTGGATCGAGGTGGACCCTAAAAGAATAAGGGTCATCCAAGGAACTACCAAATAGTTAGAAATAGTTTAAGATGTGAGGTCATTCCTTGGACATAGTGGCTACTATCAATGATTCATTGAAAATTTCTCTAACCATTGAGGAGTTAACAAAGAAGGATACTCCATTTGTCTAGACCAAGGAATGCAAATATACATTTTAGTAGCTCAAAGAGAAGCTTGTGAAAACTCCAATTCTACTAGCACCTAATTAGTCCAAGCCCTTTCACATCATGATGGATGCTTCCAATTATGCCTTAGGGGTTGTGCTCATGTAGTTGAATGATAAAAAACATACTTACTATACCCACTATTGAAGTAGAAGCATTGTGGGTGCATAGTTGAACTACATCACAACAGAAAAAGAATTAATTATAGTGGTGTTTACCTTGGAGAAATTCAGGCACTATGTGCTTTGGTACAATGTGTTTGTACACATGGACCACAGTGCAATATAGTTCCTAATGAATAAACCAATGGTAAGGTCCCATGTCATATAGTGGCTTGTGATCTTGCAGGAATTCTATCTCATAATGATAGCTTGAATGGAAATTAAGAACATGATTGCTAACCACTTGTCTCAATTGAGATGGAATAATAAAGAGGAGGAAAGCCCAATTTTAGATTAGTTTCTTGATGATCTTCTCTTTGTTAGGACTATAATTGAAAAAATGCCCACTGAACCCAATTGGTATGATGGCATTCTTATGTATCTTCTCACTCAAGAGATGCCACAAGAGTGGAACTATAGGAAGAAACAACAATTTCTTCACTAAGTGAAAGACTACATAGAAATTAATGGAAACCTTTACAAGGTGTGCACTAATGGCCTAATTTAGTGGTGTGTGCCTAATGTTGATCAACTACATGTTCTCCAAGATGCTCATGAGGGCCCTTGTAGGGGCCACTATGCTAGGAGATGCACAACCATTAAGATCCCCATGACAGAGTATTATTGGCCAACACTTTTTAGGGACACTCACCACTTCGTCCACTCCTGTGAACACTATCAACATGATGGTGGAATAACTACTTGTATGGAGGGACCTTAGTAGTGGATCCAACCATTGGAGACCTTTGACATTTGGGACATTCATGGGTCTCATCACATCCATGTCAAATGCAAAGGTGTACATCATAGTCGCTATTGACTACTGTACAAAATGGGTTGAAGTTGTAGCCATCATTGATTGCTCATCTTCTATAGTTGCTTGATTTGTATAACAATATGTTCTAAACAAGTTCGGGATGCCACGTGCACTTATTTTTTATAACAGAACTCATTTTATAGGCACTACCTTTCAAAAACTCATGCAACACTTGGGGGTTAAACATAAATTAACAACACCCTACCATCCCCAAGCCAATGGTCAAGCAAAGCCTACAAATAGGGAAATCACAAAAATACTAACAAGAACCATTAGTAAATATAGAAGGGATTGGAGCATGAAACTCAATGATGCCCATTGGGCCTATTTTTGAACTTGAAAACTTTCTATTTACTACTCTCTCTATGAGATAGTGTATAGAAAGTTACCAACACTTCCAATCCAAGTGGAGATTTGTACACTATCAATAGCTTGTGACCTTGACCTTGATGTAAGTCTAGCACAAAAAGAAAGATTAATGAACCTTAACTTTCTAGACAAGAATTGAGTGGTAGCCTTGTCAGCTAACAAGTTACACAAGGCATCCAATAAACAACACCATGATCATAGAATAAGGAAAGTGAAATTTCAACCAGGAGATTGGATCCTATATTGGAATCCCACATGTGCCATAAAGAACTAAGTTTCAAATGTTGTGGAAGGGACCCTATATTATCTATGAAATCTTTCCTTCTAGGGCCATGTTAATATACAAAGCTGAAAGCTCAAATAAAAAACTAATGATCAACATACAAAAAATCAAACATTTTTATGAACCCAAAAGAGCCAGTGCACATGCACGATCAATTTTTTGGATCTCCTCCTTCCAACTTAGTCATGGGGGATATGGTCATCCATTCTAAATTAATCAAAGTGGCTCCTCAATTTTTCACTTTTTGTTTTACATTGTTTTAGTACATTTTTTTCTTTCTTAGATATTTTACAATTTCTTCTATATTTTACTTTATTTGGTTTGGATTTTTTTTAATCATTTTTCATGTTTTTTTCTTTCTTTATTATTGCTAGGACTAAGTGCAACTGTAACTATTGATTGATGATGGTTTGTACTATAATACTATTTGATTACTAGTGTCTTGATTCTATCTTTCAATTTTGGTGTTGATAACTAAGACATGGTTTCTTTTTTATGATAATAGGTAGTGAGCCCATGTCATCTAGCCGTCCACAAACTCTCTTGTGTTCCCTTGTTTTGGAAATATGAGGTCCCTTCTTTAATAAAACTTTTAAAGAACTTGTGACCTTGATAGTTTTCAAACTTGGGAAGGATTAAATGGATAGACAAGGGTGTGACTTCAAGGGGATTTGATGCTCTTTGTACTTGCCTATCCTCTTATGTACATGAGTATTTTCATGGATTTTTCATCATTCCACTATCGACCAATAACAAAAATCTAAAGTCCTTGCATAGTGTGGTTCCCATCCAAAAACTCACAAACCTCAAAAATTAAAAAAAAAACAATAATGGAAATTCAAAACACATCCCTTAGATGAAATAACAGGCTACAACCATTGGTTATGGAACTAGAAGGACATGCTACCCATGCTTGAAGGTCCCCTCTAACTATGGTTCATCTCACTTCCTACTTCTCTTTTCTTCCCTTTTAGGAATGGTAATTGATCTATGGGGATATTCTTATGTCTTGAGGGGGTGGATCAGTCTTAGATTGTCAATGCAAAATCACTAAAAGTTGTTGACCTTAATTTAGACTAAGGATGGATGTTATTGGGTCATATTAATCACAAAATCCACAAGAGACGTCATGTGACAATGATATGGGACTCCATTCCACTCTCCACCTCATCCATCTTTTCTTTCCATATCTCACCTCACTGCCTCTTTTCATGTTTTGTTCAATGTCTTACTTTGATGCGTCAAAGTTTCTAGATAGTTTCTTTGGTGATTTGATCCTTAACTAACATTAACCATTAGTCACCCATTGGGCCCACAAACTCCTTGGTTTGAGAGCATGCAAGGGCATTAAGGGCATGAGCCTACTATGGGGAGGATCCACTTGCATGCTTCTTGGTTGGGCTAGTTAAATTCCTCATCCCTTAGATATTTTCATATTCAAATTATTCACTTCCACATTAGTTATGTCCAATTATGCACTCCTTCATGGAATTTCTTCATCATTCTCCCAATAAAATATCTTTTCTTTTTATTTTTTGCAAAATATCTAGCCCTCTTCATGCATTTTCATTGTGTTCTAGGCTTCTTGGAATTCATTTCAATTCTAATTCCATGTTAAAATTCTTTATTTTCCCTTTATTTTTGAAAGTGAAAATTTCTATTTTTAAGTCCCATCAACATAGTCGACCACATCGATGCTATCCTGTTGATGGGATCCCATTGCTGCAACGTAAAAATCCTATAAATAGTGCCCAAAACTTCATAGATTTTTGTCATTTTCTCTCAAATGGAAAAGAAGTTTTTGCAATTTTTAGACACCAAAATCTTCTAGAAACCATATCTTTCAAATTTCTTGTTCAATTAATCTCATTTTTCATTCTTGCAACTATCAAAGGTGAGCTCTACATTGTGGGGGCCACAAACCTTAGGTTTTTTATGAAAAAAATTTCAAATTTTTTCTAACTCCCATAAGGTTTAACTGATAAAATAATATTAAAATCACTAATTTAAGACAGTTAAACCTTTCCAATGAACTTTGGTAGACATTAAAATGAAATAATATTAAAATAATCAAACCTACCATGATCACAACTTAGCCAAGTGTAACTAATCCAAGGAGATAAGGCACTCAAGTGTTCCAAGTTACACATCAAACACTAGTCCTTGATCATGTTGTGATTATAGATGGTACCAAGACCTAAGCATCTATGGGAAGGAGGACTATCTCAACCAAGGGACAAGTGGTCCAAAACTTAAAGGGACCAATAAGAACAACCCTAGGAATAAGTAGTAAAACCCCATGCAATGGGACAGCTTCGAGAGGAGTCCAAAGTGAAATCTGTCCATCAGATTCCCTAAGCTAAAATATAGTAATTCCACTAGGATGAGGCACTGGGACCAAAGCCAAGCCTTGAGGTCGCATTGACAAATACTTACCTTAGGCAAATTCAGTCTAGAAATATCCAACATTCAGTTCTCCAAGAATTGAACTATGCTATGTTCGTAGAATTTACCCTAGAAGATGTCAAAACTTAGCTACAAAGCTCTCCCATGTGGCCCATCATCACTTCTAGCAGGGAGTGGTACATCGGAGAGACATATCTCTTCTAGAATAATAGGTAGGCTAATGCCATTGTGAAGATCAAGAACATTAGTGTATCTTACTCCATCGAGGCCATTTCTTAGGCACTTAGGTTGCTAGAAATTGGGACAACCTTTGTAGAAATTTCAACACAAGTAGATTAAGAGGTGAAGAAGAAGTGGATTCGATGGTGCTATGGAGTTGACTATAAGAAGTATGATGCATTCACAACAACAGAACATGCATACTTCAAGATAGTGGCCTACCATCTTAATTTGATGGTGAGGCCCAACAAGTAACAACCTTCTCTGCTTGTGTGTGCATCACTATGAGTAGGAAATTTCTTGTTAATCTCCCATAGTTAATGTATCTTGAGATAGAGAAGCACTTCAAGGAAAACAAGTGTGGGAGAAAAATCCTCCCCTTTCCATGCCTCATCTGGAAATTATGCAAAAGGGGAGGAATAGCCCACTATTTCAATGATAACATCAAACATCCTCCTACCACCTCTTGGGCAAAAATGATAAAGTATAAAGTGCTTGCCAAGGTGCTAGAAGAGGAGTAGCCACCACCACCACCACCCACTCATGAATCAATGATGGAGGCTCATGTTATCATGAAGTGCATGTAGATGCTCAAATAACAACTCTTATAGTAGTAGCAAGATGGTCCAACTAGTGACCTATCTTTCTACTAACCAGCCTTAAGCCATCTCAACAAAGTGAAAAGATTAATTAGTAGGATGGAGGGATCGACGCCAATGTCTTCAGCCTAAAGAATGTAGGTGCCCGCAAGATCGACTCCTAGCACTCGAGAGGTAACGATATCCCTCTCTCAACAACAACAATTCCTAGAAATATCTAGGAATGTCACTATCTTTTTGATGTATTTGGAGGATGGCAAGGTGGACAACTATTTTGATGATACACCAAGGATAGGAAACAACGACAGAGGTGGTTGTTGACAAAGTGGCTGATGCACTCAACACCCCTTATGGCATTTGTACCAAATGTAGCTACACTCAAAGATTGCAGGTATCTATAGGAGTAGGAAGTGGAAGATTCAGTGTAGCCTAGCATGAGAAATTAATGGACCAACTAGTAGGAACTAGGCAATCAATTCTAGATATCTTTAATTTTTTGAAAATCATTTTAACAAACCAATCAGAGTTGCTTTAGGCTAATGACAAGGTCCTCACTACAAATGCCCAACTTGAGGTAGCCATTGTTGAAATTAGTGTTTGGTTGCTGAAGTTGCAGAAATTAAGGCCCACCTCACTGATCCCACCCTACTCAGCTAGAACGTAGCATGAGACGAAGCCTTTCAACAACTTCAAGCAAAACTTCAAGAGGCTGAGTATGTAAAGGAGTCAGTAATCTTTGACCAATCCTTAGTAGATGCTAATATATACAACATTTAGAAGGACTTGTTATAGGTTCGCCATGAGAACATCATTCTGATCCAATTGAACCATCACCTGTAAAATGTTAAGATGTAGAAGGATCAAATGGCAAAATTCATTTGACAACAGTAGGAGTAGCTTGCTAGGGTGAACATTGAATTAAGGAGGTTGGCTATAGAAAATTGAAATCTCTCAATGAAGGAGGTGTGTGCCTTATGCTAAGAATCTACAATTGAAACTATCACCTAGAAAAAAAGGCCCTAAAATTTGAAAGGATCAAGAACCATTATAGTGACTAGGTTGGCTTGCTAAAATCCATCTCAAGGAGCCGCACATTCATGAGATGATTGAATACATGGAACTCACCAACCTTCAGCATGTAAACTTGGCAATGCTTACTGCTAGAAGGCCAAGGTCAAAATTGGAGAAATAAGTGACCAACTCATACCTTTTGTACAAGGCAAAGTTCAAGTATCACAAGGAGACCAAGCAAAAGCTAGAAATGACAAATGTTGAATTCGAAGTTTTCAAGGCAAAATTTACAAATCAAAAAGCAATAGCTGAGGACTTGGCTAAGAGAATGAATAACTAACAAAACCTATGAAATGTTGTTAGGGCATTTGATGTCAAACACAAGAAATTTGTTGTTTGGTTTCTTAATGCCATGAAGTTATTCCCTACAATGCCTTGTCTGTGGGATGTTTCCATATCGATCCACATTGGTGATGTCGTGTGAACCATGTACAATCCCTAGAGTAACAAGGAAAAGATGAAAGAATTGTTGGATGCTTTTTGTTTTCCACCAGTAGTTGTAGTTGCAGCCGAATACCCACAACTACAACCTCAACCACAACAACTGCATGCACAAAGGTAGGAGAAGATCCTTCGACACATTAGGAACCTCAACCACCTAGGACTATTTAATTTCCTTTCTCATCTTAGAGCCACCAGAGGAGTTGTGTCATCAATTTTTGTCATGGTGTTCAATTTTGTTATCATGAACACCAAATTTTGTAATCATTGTAAGATCCATACAATTGGGAACTTAGTGTTTATTTGTGTCAATTTGTGTGTTAGTAATTAGTTAATAATCTCATACCTTCCCAAAATTTCATAAGAAACTTGTTCCTTCTCTTGTTCACTTGAGGACAAGTTTACATTCAATCATGGACATATGATGAATTATTGTCTTTGAGCTATGTCAACGGGATCTCGTTGATGCAGTCAGATCAATGCATGGTTTACTATGTTACCACATACACATTGATGTAGTGTCTTCTATTGCCTTTATAAATGCATGCACAGTCACATTTATGGCATCCATTCATTAATTACTAGCCAAACTCTTGCATTTTTATCTTTCCAAAGTTAGAATATTTTTTAAGTGCCTGCAGTAGGAGATGATAAGTGTACAAATCTTTATTTGAGCACTAATGTACGTAAGCACTTTGGTATGACTAGTAATATAGACAAGCTTTCTTAATAAACCTTGTAGCAATTGGACTTAGTTTAATGTTTACTTCATGCAATTTACTTTAATGCATTTAATTAATTAGTGCACATAAGTACGACCGCTTTGAGCATGTGTTCATGCTTGGTAATCCCAGTAGCACTTACTACTTGGTAACCCAATAGTGTTGCAACGTGTCCATGATGTGTACAGAAAGTGGAAATAGATGCTTATGTTAGGGTTAGCTAAGTATTAGTTAGTTATTAGATTAATTGAACATTTAATTACTCTATTTTTTAAATTTAGGCAAGTTAAATGAAAAACCTAAAAATTGATAAAAATCATATGACTTAGTTATACTTAACCATACCTTTACACTTAACAAGTGAAAGTGAGAAGACAATGACCATTAGATTCACTACCTAGACTTAGTGTACTTAGAAAGCTAAAGTATACAAAATTTGATCGAATCACTTTGTGAACTCTAGCAATTCGTATGATGGGGCATAGGTGTGGACCTTTTGGAGTGTTTTGGTGTGATCAAAAC
>MNCI01025128.1:697312-798255 GCA_015680685.1 Gnetum montanum | reverse complement strand
GAGGACACTCGTTGGCGGTCGCGTCCCAAACGGTCGCCAACATGAGCAAAACAAGAAAAGGAAAATGAACAAAGTAATAAGTAGGAACACTTATAAGCAAAAAGGAAAAATAGTTGTAGTAGATGAGGCTATAGACTTAATCACAAAAGAGGATGATGGATGTAACATCTGCCATTATGACCATCCAAAGGACTATTGCTTAGTTATGTTACATCTACAAGATTTTGGGGCTTTTGCTTTGAATCCCAAGTTCATACAAAAGCAAATGCCTAGGAAATTACCTTACTCATAAGGAAATTATAGACAATCCTACTGTGACATCCCATTCCTGGATGTCGTAAAAATATGAATGCTTAATTTATTGCATTCATTATTTTCTTGGATAATATATCAGAAACATTATAAATATTTAATGAATGAATTAATAGGTAAATAAATAATTGGTACTGAGAATGAAACAAGAAAAACAAGATAGAAAAATTTTATTATTAGAAGAGAGTACTGTAACACCCTCTAGGTTGTCTTCCTATGCCACTTAAGTCTTAGAGGTACTCTGGCACTGCCACCATGATTAGAATATCCTACCAAAGGGATGATCAGTTCCTTTCTATCCTGCTTCACCCAGCTCCCATTACTTGCCTCTCCTAGCTTCACAACTCCATGCTTGGCACAACCTCTAACCTGAACCTTAAATGGCATAGGCCAAACCCTTTTCGAAGGGATACATGAATAATCATAACTACTCATAATAAGGTACCCCTTAATTTGAAGGTTAATTACATTGTTTACAATTTTTTCCATCCTTAACAAGGGACATGACATTACAATCTAGCCCCCTTAGGCATCTAGCTCATCGTCAAGCACTTCCTCTATATCTAGCTACTCCACTACTGCTTCATCATTATGCTTCTCAGCTTCAGTTCCTTTATTTTCCTCATTATCATCTATACAAATAAAAGATTAGAAATTATAAAACATAATTTATTACATCCATAATAATTTCAATTGATCATTCAATATCATGATGATAAAAAATTTTAGGGTAAGTATTTAAAATAAACTCCCTATTTTCCCAAGTCTATTGATCACAATTTGACCATTGAACAAGTACTTTGCTGATAGTTTTATTTTATAATTTCTTGGTTCATTGGTTCTTAATAGTAATGGATTTAACTTCAAAGCTGGTGTTGGATCGTAATGGCAAAGTGTTTCAATCCAACACATATGGTACATCATTTTCATGAAATTACTTTAGCAAGCTCCCATGAAAAAATGGATGAATTTTTAAGGTTGTAGAAGGATTCAACTAATATGCTACTTTGCCAATTCTTTCAGAGATTTCAAAAGGTCCACAAAATCAAGTTGCCAATTTAGTATATTTTCCTAGTTTAAGAGAACTTCTGGTAGGTTTTACTCTCAGTAATACTTGATCTCCTACTTGAAATTCTTTTTTAAGTTGATGTTGATATGCATATCCTTTATATTTATCTTGGGAAACTTGAAAATTTTGTTTAACTCTTGTGACAATGTTTTCCATTATTTTCATTTCTTCTTCCTTCCATTCCATTCTTAAGGTTGGATCTACCCTAGTTAGTGGTGTATGACAATTATTTCCATATACTACTTCGAATGGTGTTCGATGTATAGAACCTTGATAATTGTTATTAAATGAAAATTTTGCCAAATGCAAATAATTCTCCCACGTTTTTGGTCTACTCCTGGCACAGCTTCTTTAGGATATCTTCTAATATTCTATTTACATGTTTAGTTTGTTCATCATTCTTAAGGTGATAAGCTATGCTAAATTTCAACTAGGTTCCAAGTTCTCTAAAGAAGTTTTTCAAAAATTCGGATATGAACTTGGGATCTCTATGTGAAGTCATAGATTTTGGATAACCATGCAATCGAAATACTTCATGTATGAATTTTTGAGCTACTTCTACTGTGTTTGTAGATTTCAAATCTATAAAATGTCCCATCTTTGATTGATGATCAACCACTATGGAAATTGAGTTATTTACCTTTTTGGTTATTAGCAATCCCACAATGAAATCCATAGTGACATCTTCCCATTTCCAGGTGGGGACTTCCAAAGGTTGTAAGAAGCCACCGGGTTTCCTCTAGTCATCTTTCATTCTTTGACACATTGGACAATTTTTAATGCATGAGGACACATCATTCTTCATTCTAGGCCAAAAATAAGATTTGCGAATTATCATATAGATCTTAATATAACCTGGTTGTCCTATGTATAGTACTTCTTGTGCTTCACACCACAACCTGAGTCTCCAATTTTCTTTTCATCAATAAATTGTTGGAGATAGGTTGGTATCGAGGCTCATAAGAAATATTGGTTAAAATCTTTTTAAAATAAGGATATTCTTTTATTTGCTCCTTAATTTCTTCTTCCATAGGGGTCATTACCACACCTATCATTAAGTTCCACATTCAACTAAGGGAATCGGCTACCACATTTTTCTTACTGGGAATATATTTGATTTCAAAATCATATTCAACCAATAATTCTATCCATCGCCTTTGACCAGTATTCAAAAATAGGGTATCTTTGCAAATATTTTAAACTTTTATGATCTATTTTTAGTATAAACCTTTTTCCTCAAAGATAATGTCTCTAAACTTTCAAAGCATGGACAATTGCTAGTAATTCTAAATCATGGGTTCAATAATTTACCTTGGCTCCTCATAATTTATGAGATTCATAACATACCACTTTATCTTCTTATGAAAGAACTACACCGATTCCTATTCCACAGGCATTCGTAGATACTTCAAATGGCAATTCTTCATCCGAAATTCTCAAAATAGGTCCTGTTGTAAGTAGCATCTTTAATTTGAGAAAAGATTCTCTACATTTTTCATCAAACTTGAACACATTTCTCCTACAAAAGGTCAGTGAACGGGGCTACCAAGGTAGAATAATCATTAATGAAACATCAATAAAAATTGGCTAAACCTAAGAAGTTGCGAACCACTATAACATCTTTTAATTCAGGATACTATCAGATTGCACTAATTTTTGTTGGATCTACTTACAATCCTTTGTTAGAAACCATATGTCTTGAATATGAAACTTCTTCTTTAAAGAATTCACATTTACTCAATTTAGCTTTTAGGTGATTCTATTTAATAATTTCTATTGTAATTTTCAAATGTTTAACATGTGCTTCTCTTGACTTAAAATAAATAACTATATCATCCATAAATACTATAAAAAATTAATCAAGATATTCATGAAAAATATTATTCATTAATGTCATGAATGTTTCAGGTTCATTAGTTAATCCAAATGACATCACAACAAATTCATATAACCCATATCTAGTTCTAAAAGTAGTTTTCTCAATATATTTCTCCTTAATCCTTATTTGGTGATAACATGATTTTAAATCAATCTTTGAAAAATAACATGTACCTGTAAGTTGATCAAAAAAATCATTAATTCTAGGTAAGGGATAAGTATTTTTAATTTTCACTTTATTTAGTTCTTTATAATTGATGTGTAATCTTAGTGTACCATCATTCTTTTTAACGAATAAGACTGGTGCACCCCAAGTTGATACACTAGGTCTAATTTTTCCTTCTTCCAATAATTGATCTAATTGTACTTTTAATTCTCTTAATTTATAGGTAGAAAATCTATAAGGAGCTTTTAAAATAGGTTGTGTCATGGGAAAAATATCAATGGCATGCTCGACGATTCTTTTTGGAGGTAGTTCTCTAGTTTTACCAAATACTGGATCTTTATATTTCTTAAGTTCTTTTGGGATCTTAGTACTTGAAGATCTCTGAGGTTGGGTTACTTTGACAACCAAAATTGTAGCACCTTTTTTGATTAATCTTTTAGATTGCTTAAGAGTTATCAGAATATTCTTTCCTGTTCCTACCCCCCTTAGAATCCTGACTCCGTCAATGGTTAGGACTTTTAAAATACAAGTTCCAAAGTGGGCAGTAATATCAAATTTTTGCAGGAAAGACATTCCTAAAATTGCATCGACATCACGTAGTTAAAATTCAAAAAATTCATCAATGAAAGGCATGTTTTGCAAGGTAAAGTTAATTTCTCCATACTTGGTATGCTTTCTCACAATCGTTCCATCTACTAGTTGTATCTTACTAATTTTCTTGGAAGGTAAACTTAATTTGAATACATTAATTAACTTTGGAAAGATAAAGTTATTACTAGAACCACTATTAATAAAAAATTTAATTTGTTTACCTTTAATTGAACCTTCAAAAATTAGTAAAGTAAACTAAAATTTACGCAAACCTAATTTAGTTGATGCAGCTATCTTCTTCATAGTTGTGATAGTGGTTGGAATTTTTCCTTTGTTCATGTTTGGGTTGGGTTTTTGATTTCTAATTTGGTTGGTCCTTTGTATTTTTTCTTGAAATTTTGGACAGTCTCGTTTGAAATTATCTTTGCCACAAATGAAACATCCTGATCCTGAGTAACCTTTTTTGGTTGGTGTCTCTGCTACCATTGCTTGTGGAAAGGTAATTTGTCGAAGAGTTGCTTATTGAAGGATAACTCATATCTGATTCAATTCCTCATAATCCTTAGCAATTCTATATGCTTTGTCAGTAGTTTGAGGATTATGGGCTTGTGTTTGGGGACATAGTTGAGCATGTAGTCTTCCAATGAATTTTGAAGCTAATTCTCCCTCATCTTGGTAACTTACATACTGAAAAAGATCACAAAATTCCTTATAGTAATCATCTACGGATCACCTTTCCAACCTTAAGAAATCAAATTTCATTTTACACTCTTTGAAAAAAGAATCAAAAATGAATTTTTATTTAAAATCTAGACAAAAATTAAGCCAATGTGTAATCAAACCTTGAGATCTCAATCAATTCCACCATGTTGTTGCAAGTCCTCTTAAATACAAGGAGATAACTTCTAAATGTTCATGGCTTGACAAATTCAACATATTGAAGTAATTTTTCATTATATCAAGCCAATCCTTTATCTTAACACTAGATCCAGGGGCTCCATCATAATGATCTAATTTTACTTTCTTAGTATGAACTTGTGTCAACAATTCTTTAGGTAGATTAAGCCAGTTCCCATATCCCTCACCTTTGGTTTCAATTCTACTTCCTATATGAGGAATTTTGGTATCCTGTTCACTAGTAGATGGAGGTTGTGTTTGGTGTGGATCCTTAGGGGGAGGTTGATCTTGATCTTGATATTGTTCCCCAGGTAGATCGTGGGTAGGATTTGAAAGCTAAATGAGATGGTTAGATAATTGTTTGATAGAGTCTGTAAAGGAATCCATATTTCCTTGCATGTTTGATTATTTATCGTCTAAACTCTAGGATAATTTCCTAATTTCCTGAGACATATTTTGCATCTCTATCTTGAACCGCTAGTTTGAGTGTTGAAGTTCTTCTTGAACACTCTTGATCTCATTAATTTGATCTTCAAGGACATTCATTTGATCATTGACTCGGGCTTCTATTTCTCTCTAATTTATTCTTTGGGTTTTGGATATTAGTAATTTGAAGAAATTAGGTATGTTGAGAATCCTTAGCTTTTATGGCCCTTTTTGTAGATCTCAAAATTGTTAGTTAGTTGCAAAAAAAGTTGAAACTGTCATAGATTTCTTATGGAGTACTGAATCATAATTATTTTTGGGACCTAAAACAATGAATTAAATACTAATTTTGTATAATCTAAAAGCTAAATATGATAGTTTCATTGAGTCCAGAAGGTTCAAATCTATTGGAATCAATTTTTTTTTTGGTTGGAAATGGACTCAAGATTCAAAAGTTATAGCCATTTTGAGTTTACAAAACTTTCACGTTTTCCAAGACTTCCCAAGAGGTCACCCATCTCAGTTCTACTCCAAGATGTGCATGCCTAATGATAAAATTTTTATTTCTCTTGTTATCATAGCACCAGTTTGAATTTTTGTAAATAATTGAGCATGTTTTCTATTTAAACTAATAATTATGAGTGCAAAATTTTTTTTGAACTTTTTTTGTGAGTTGATGAGAATTTTAAAATTCCCATCAGTTGTCAAAAAAAATTTCGACTTTTCAGTCTATTGATGGATGATCCATTCCAGGGTCTACATAGCAACGTTGGAGGTGATGATTAATGACACTAGAGGTAGTGATCGGCAATGCTAAAGGTAGTGGTCGACAGCATTGGAGGTAATGATTAATGGCACTGGAGGCAGTCATTGGTAGTGTTGAAGACAGTTATGGGTGATGCTGGAAGCAATGATGGGTGGTGTGCATGGTAGGAAGTGGGTAGCAGGCACAGTTTGGTTGCAAGTGTAGGCATGGTGTGGTGTGGCGATGAAGGTGGAGACAAGTATGTGCAAAAGGTAAGGTAGAGCAGTGGTGGTGGTAGCAAGTGCTATGGGACTGGTTGTTCGACTATGTTGAGCTTGCGAAGCTGCTGGCTGGCATCATAGCTTGCCATAGTTGCCACTAGATCCAAAGATCAGGGCCACTACATAGAGGCAATAGATAGAAGGGTTTCTATATAGGGAGAATACATGTGAAATAGTAGCAACGACAACAATGAACTCGATTATGCAACAGCACAACAAAGGGTTTACATGGGTCAGTCAGGTTTGACGCGGTGTAGAGTAGAGTGGTGATAGTGGAAAAGGCATGCAGACAATGAAATTAGATCAGTGCAATGTGGTGTCCTTGGGTACTTAATGCTAGCATAGCTTTTCAGTGCCCTTTGGGGTTGGCCTAAGGGCCAATCTCTTACAGCTGCTACCTCATTATGGTTGGTCGCGATCGATCATAGAAATTTTTTTATAAGTATTTTTAAAAAGAAATTATTGGGGCTTGGGTTTGAACCTGAGACCTTCTACTTGATTTTTTTTTAAATTAAAAAAAAAACAATTTTATTTTTTTAAAAATAATTTATATATTTTTATTTTTTAAACTACATATAACTTGAGAATTACCGTATCTTTTAAATCATAAGTTGGATTTTGATGAAATTAGTACCATTTAAATTGTCTTGGATAGTACTTTGAGTTAAATTATAGATAATTTCACTTTAGTGAACCTAAAAATCATAAAATCAAAAAAAGTAAACATTAGCTTTTTTTTAAAAAAAGTAAATGTTAGCTTTTTATTTAAAAAAGTATACATTAGCTTTTATTAAATCTTTGGTTATCTTAAGTTATAACTTTCTCTTTGCTTTTACTAAGATTTCTAAGATTGTATTATAAGTATGAGAAGAAGGATGATTTGCTCATCACAACTCAATATCAGCAGAAGATTGTTAGTAGAGAAGCTTGAAGATTTTTTATCATAAAGAATTCTAACCATTTTCATCATGGTTTCTACATGTCAAGCTTCACCTCAAACTCCTTCAAGTAACTCTTTATTGCTCAATATTATTTTACATCAAAATAATGTACTCTCTACTTCTGATTGTGTTCATAGCTTACTTGGGAAAGAAGGCTTCCAGTACCTTACCACTTCTAGGTTAGCTGATTTACTTGTTTTTCGAATTTTTAAACTCTCTCATTGCAAGGATGTTCTTATAGAATGGTGTGAATTGTACAATAGTAAACAAAAAAAAGTTCTACTTCCAATTTAGTTTTTGCAGCAATAACAATCCTTCCTCTTGATATTCAAGTAGCTTTAGGTTTTTAGCAAAGAGAGGATCCTTTAATTCCTTCAACTTATTTCTCAAAATTTAAATCTTTTTGTAAGAAAGAATTATCTAATTATGTTTCTAATTTTGCCATTGGCAAAAGCCAATTTGTTCGTAAAAATTTCATTAATGAGGGTCACTTTGATTTATGTCTATTCATTACTAGCAAGGTTTTATGGTATATACAACAATCCAATGTTGGTTCTTATTCTATTTTCATACTTTATGGTGCCATAATTGATAGAATTTATGATTGGTCATTGTCTTGTTTCTCTGCCTGGTATAATACCATAATTGAAATTACTGTTGCCCAACAAAATCTTTCTAAATCATATACCCTATGTTGTATACCCTTGATCATGTGTATGATCCTAAGTTATGATTATCCAAAAAAATGTTTTACTCGTTACAATCCTTGGTTATGCCATGAATTTCTCAAAGATGAGAGAGTTATAAGGAGTAAGATTATGGATCCTAAGAAAGGTCAACTAGCTTTATGACATTTCAGAATCAAGAGGAAATTAATGAGGTATTTTCATGTTCTTATTATTTCCTTGTTTGTTAATTATGTTTTTATTTTATGTATTTTTACAATGCAATCTAGGTTGTAGAATGAACCAATGTAGAGTGTCGGGGCTACATAGGTTGAAGAAATTCAAGGTACTTCAACTTTTGGTACAGTTCAATCACAAGAAAAAATCACACTTTCTACTCCTAAGGTATATATTTAAATATAATTTACTTAGTTTAATGTATTATCTATATATATATATATATATTATAAAATTTCTTTTTTTTGTAGAGGCAGCGTACTAGGCCAAGTTCTGGTGGCCTAGTAGCTATAAGATAGCATACTCAACAACAGCCTCAACAATAACCCCAACAAACTCAGTAGAGTTCATGACAAGATAAGGGAAAGCAATCAAAGGTAAGTTTTAGTTATTTAAAGGTTTGAATACTTCCCTCTTTTCTTTGTATGATATTGATTTTTTTGTTATAGAGGTCTATAGAGTGACAATAGTTTATTTGAGAGATGGATAGAGATGAAGTAGGTGCTACTTCTACACAGACTCCTATTCCACCACCTAGTTCACTAGTCATGCTTTAGTTTTTTGCAACACCTGGAAGAGATTCCCTTCTACAAGTAGCACCAACATTATTTTTTGAGTATGTTATAGTGGTTTCTTTTTTCTCTATCTCAAGATCTTCTTATTCAATGGGGAAGATAGTGGCAATTGCTGAAGAAGAACTTATGCTTCTTTGGTGCATTAGTCAATGAATCTTTGATAATAAATCCTATGTTATTCGTGAGGGTGTCTATCATCTCTGAGAGTCTTAGTTATGCAACTTCAAGGTAGATTATGATTTAATACCTGTTGGAGTTCCATCACCTTTGCATCCAATTCCTAAGGATGCTCCAAATGCATCTAGAACAACTTTTAGGTGAGTTGGAGAGTGCAACATGCTACGCTTGCCATTTAGAGGCTCATGAACGATTCCTCCAAATTGAAAATGATCAATTTTAGGTAATAATTTTCTTTTGTATCTCTCTCTCTTTTTTATATTTGTTTGATGATTAATTATAACTCATAATTTAAATCTTGTTTCTATAGAGAAAGGAGAAGGAATGGCAAAGGAACATGGATGATCGATCAATATAGATGAATATGTTGAAGAATTAACTTAAAAGAAAGGAGGAATCAGTAACTGTAGCAAGATGTGCGATTGAATATATCAAATAATTATGTGATAGACTAACTAGATGCAAAGTAGTGCTTAGCAAGGCAGATGCTACTATTGAAGAAAGAGAATTTCAATTGAAGATAGTCATAGATATTTTTGAGTCGTTCGGTTGTAACAAATAATCACTGCTATTGTCTTTACATTTTTTCCATTCTTTTTTCCCCTATTCTTCCTTTTCTATATCCCACTTAGATGTACTTCCTCTTAGTCCTCCTTTAAAATAATATAATATTTTCTTCCATTTTGTTATTTTCTTAGATGTACTTGTGTTCTATAATAACAATAATAATAAAATAATGTTTTTCTTCTACTTTGGCTCCTAAATCATGGTTTTCTTTGATACCAAATGTGACATCTCATTCCTGGATGTTGTAAAAATATGAATGCTTAATTTATTGCATTCATCGTTTTCTTGGATAATATACTGGAAACATTATAAATATTCAATAAATGAATTAATAGGTAAGTAAATAATTGGTATTGAAGAATGAAATAAGAAAAAAAAAGATGGAAAAATTTTATTATTAGAAGAGAGTACTATAACATCCTCTAGGTTGTCTTCCTATGCCACTTAAGCCTTAGAGGTAATCTAGCATTGCCACCATGGTTAGGTTGTCTTGCCAAAGGGGTGATCAATCCCTTTCTATCCTGCTTCACTTGGCTTCTGTTACTTTTCTCTCTTGGCTTTGCAACTCCATGCCTAACATGACCTCTAACCGTGGCCTTAAATGGCATAGGTCAAACCCTTTTTCAAGGGATACATGAATAATCGTACTCCTCATAACGAGGTATCCCTTCATTTGAAGGTTAATTATATTGTTTACAATTGTTTCCATCCTTAACAAGGGATAGGACATTACACTTATAACCAACTTTATTATCTTGGTGGGACTTTTTATCAACCTCAAAACTACTATCACTCATAGTGGAAAAACCCATAGTTGTGAGGCATGCCATCAAAAAACTAGTAATATCCTCATTGGTAGCTAGACTTATAAGAATATTATGTTCAACAACCTGTTTCTCTAGATGGTTCTACTTCCTCTAACTCAAATCACTACTACCACTCTATCAAATATCATCAACTTATAACATCTCTTATGGGATCACCATCTCAAACCTCTTATCCTCCGTGACATCCTTAATGTTCTCATACTTCCCTCTACCATATGTCACCACCAACAACAATGGAAGAATTGACATCACAACATCAACGAAAGAATTCCACTTGTTCTATGAACATACATGTAAAAGGTAATGCTAGTAGATATCATTGTCTCAAAAACATCCTTTCTTTATGATAGTTTCCACATAGGAGGACAAAACTCGTAGACCTACTAGCTTATCAAAACTAGCACAAGGCTAGTCGGGTGCAACATCCTTCCTGACCAAAATAATTTCTTCGAATCCTACACAAGGGCCAACACCCATTACCACTCCCATGCAAAACATACTATGGAGAAATAGGCAATTCCATGCATTCCTACTGAAAAAGAAGGATGCAATTGTGGACTGAACTTTTAGAATGTAAACACATTCATTACACCAATCCACAAAAAATGTGAAAAACAAGTGTATGCACAAGAGAAAGTAGGGACCACTAAACCAAAAGATACATGGTGGTCAACAACTAAGAACTTTCAGTTGTCCAAAACATGCATGGAACAATCTAAACCACTTATTAATTCTCATTCTAAGAAAATGACCCTAACTAAGAACTTACAAATGAAAATACTAAACCACAATCATACACCAAAATAAAAAGGAACTAAGGACTTAGATGATAAAAATTCAATGACCATCATATTTATATGGAATGATAAAAAAAAACTAAATCACTAAGGATGATAAATATGAAATGTCAAGTGTATGATCTAAGGGAACTAGGGTGCATTTTTCGAACACTTGCCCATGAGTTCAGTTATGGGGGAGATGCTTTATCTTGATTCAAGAGTTAATAAGAGTTTTTTAATTTTTTATCTTACAATTCTTTTTAATTTCTAATTTCTTGATATATCTTTTCACATTTCTTAATACATTTTCCCATTCTATTATACTTTTCAATTTCTTAAGAATTTCTTAATTTCTTAATATTTTTCTATTCTTTGATGATTTTTCATTCTTTTAACATTTTTCATTTTTTTCCATTCTTACTATATTTTTCATACTTTCTTTTTCATCTTCTTTGTACATATTTTTGATTGTTAATAAATAAAACACACCAAGAATAAGGTAAGATGTAGTACAATAAGGTGAAGATTTCTCTATGTTATGAAGTCATAAGGGATTAATTATTTGTACAGTGAGACCATAATATTCATCCACACATTCCATTAATAAGAGGTTCTTACCATGTCCATAATGATCTTCTTTTCATTATAAAACTAAGAATGAAATTGTGATGGTTATGCTTGGACCGAAAAGTGAAGAACCTAGTGGGAATGAAAAGGGTGTGACATAGAAGATTTGTAGATTCTCTTAGATTACTANCATATTATCTAATAATCTATCCATACATTAGAAATTCTCTATCCATTTCTTATCCATACTATAAACTTTCGTTGCTTGAGATTCCTTCTTCGTGAACTTTTAATGCTAAATTATTGAAAANTCCTATGGTAAGGTTGATACAATTAAAAATAAAATAAATGCATAAGGATAAATTTANAAGCTTTACATCTTCTAGACATTCCATCTAGCTCATTTTTTTCAAGAAAAATCAATGAAAAATTTGAACTTTTTAATAGTGATGTCGTAGGCACCTACGATGTTGTATCTACAATGTTTGATCTACAATGTCATGCATATAAAAATAGTATATATACATGTAGGAGTTAGTGAAAATTTTCATTTATCTCATTTTTAGCAAGAGATGTTTTTGCTATTTTTTCACAACCCTCTTGGATAGTAGCTTCAAAAGGCCATAACTACACCCTCGTAGCTCTGATTTCCAAAATTCTTAAATCTTGCTGATTCGAGAGTGCTCAACTTAGTTGTGGAGGGCTACATTTTGTGATACAAGTAAAAATTTGAAAAATTGAGTTAGAAGTTCTTAACACCAAAAGATAATATAAAGGGTAAGTACAAAGAAATAATAAGAATCTTAAAGTTAATCAATCAAACTGAGCCCTAAAAGATTCAGATAATACTCCTAATAGACCATATCAACTATTTTAGACCATAATAAGCAAGGAAAGTGATAGAAGGTCATAAGAAACTAAAAGATATAACACCTAAGGGGTTCATTTTTTTGAAAATTCTTCTAATNCCTAGAACATAGCATCTACAATATCTCAACCAAATGATGATTCATCATACCCCCACAACTGATTAAAAACTCATTCTCAAGTTAACAAGATAGGTTCAAGCTTTCTTTACAAAATTGAAAAGGTAGGAGATTACTAACTGACTCGTAAGTGTTGCAATTGTGTGTATAAAAAATGACATAGTTACATAACAAAACAAAAATAAAATTTAAACTAGCTTAATGTAGTTCATATTTTAGGTGGTGGTGGCTCTTCCATCAAATTCTTCCCTTTGTCATTAGGCTTCTAGAAAGTTTCTCCTCTTCTATCCTTGTCTTCTTTTTCCATATGGTCTCTCTACTGAGTATGGAACCAAGAATCTTTCAATTTTAACTATTACATTAGCCTCTTTATTTCATCAAAATTGGAATGTTTCTTCCAAGTTCCATTCACTATTGTTGGTTAGTGTGGGTCATAATGAAGATTCCTAGAGTTGCATCTTTACAGCTTTCGTGTTGTGAAGGTTCTCCTTCTACTAGTCTCTTTGGGGCCATTTGCAATCAACAAGGGTATGGAATNTACCTTTTCAATTTTGTAAAGAAAGCTTGAACCTATCTTGTTAACTTGAGAATGAGTTTTTAATTAGTCGTGGGGGTATGATGAATCATCATTTGGTTGAGATATTGTAGATGCTATGTTCTAGGTGCTACATCTCATTTGCATTGTAGCATCCCGGTTGATGTGTCTTAGTCAACTACTATGTCACATTTGTTTAATAAAGTCAATTTTTGTCCACCAACGATATCATAACTATGATATCATATATATGATGTAGATTTGATATCGTAGCACAAGCTACGTCATCATATATTTGATATCGTAGGATGTGTGCATCCTATAAATACAACACTTAGGCACTAAGATCTGCATAAGTTTCATTCCATCCTTAGATAGATTCTTGTAGTTTCATTTCGTAGTTTTAGTGATAAAGTGAATGCCTACAGTGTGGTGTTGAGTAGTTGTATGGAATCTGTATTCGAGTGAAGTATACTTGAGCACAGTTCATGTTCAGAAATAAAAATCAAGATTACTTTTCATCATTGCAACATCCACTTATTTTTACTATTTTAGTTAGAAGAATATTTTTTATTGTTTTCTTAGTTTAATCATTTACATTTCCAAATACTTTACTTTCTTGTTCATTAGTAAAGCAGAATGAGTACAACTAGTTTCAAGCATTTAAGTGCAATCATTTGGTAATTGTAGTAGTGTTATTGCTTGGTTCGCCCAATAGCATAACACTTGGTAACCTAGTAATGATTACATTAGTCCAAGACATGGACGGTAAGATAGGACCGGATGCTCATCACTTTAACATAGAGTAGATTTATATTATCATCATTACTTAGAATTAGGATTAAATTTCAATCCCAATTATGTTTATCACTAGGAGTAAAATGAGCCTAACAACNTCATTCCCAATTATGTTTATCACTAGGAGTAAAATGAGCCTAACAATGTCAATTATCATATGCCTCACTATGAGATAAACCATACAGATAGACTACACTAGCTTCACATGGGAAGACAACGTCCTATGATCAATGCTTAACAATCTAGATGCAACAACTAGTCCCATCCATAAAATTCGATTAGATTGTGCATGAACGCTTATGATTCATATGGTTGGACGTAGGGATACCTGCCACTCATCATACCTCATAATAAAAGACATAGAGGAACTCTATCTATTGGTAATTACATGCTAAATCTTTAGAATGGATATCATTTTCAAGATATTTTAACACCTAATAATTTATTTGTTGCTTTTGGTCAAGATATGAATATAATTTCTTTTAATAATATTGATTATAATAACAAGGTGAGATCCTCTTTCCCTCTATCCAATATTAAATATTTTCATGGAATTTTTGATTTCCTACCCCATAGGAGATGTTTTTTAGGATTAATTATAAGAATGAAAACATAAAAGGACATAACAAAATCGTTAGGTCTTTCCTTTTTGTTAATTTTTAGTTTCTTCTCTTTGTAGTACTCTATTTTTGTGTGTGTGTATATATAGGGGTTTAGCATCCCCCTCTTGACTATCTTATAAAATATTCCTATTATTTTTATTGAAATTCTTTCATTGCATAGAACACCACTATCCTATCTTTATTTTGACTATCATACTTTAATCCTATTTCTTATATTTTATGAATTTCAGTATCCAATTGAAGCATTAATCCTTAGTAGTAGAACTGTTTATAGTGAGGGAATTTGTGGCCTTTAATTATTACTCCTACTTTATCATTATATAGAATGTTATTAAAATTTCATTCCTTATATTTTGTTTTGCTTCTATCAAAGCAAGCATAATGGAAGGATGAGGATTGAAATGTAAATGACTAAGGATCAAATCTCAATGACTTTGAAAATGTGCTGAGAGTTCTAAAACTTGGTGATATTGTTGAAAATTACTTGGGATGACTAAAATCAAGATGCAATGACTTCTTATCATGCAAAATCATTTGAGAAAAATGTTAGTGAAACTCTCTTTAGGTTTTTTCTTTTACAAACTTCTCACCAAAAGTGAGTGGAGCGATGAGTGGTAAAATAAAAAATAACTATATTACTAGAGGCTATGGTAGCGATGTAAGGTGAGATGACCATCACTTTAATTTTTTAAACTTCTACAATATCGATCCTTGTCACCAAATTAATTTGAATTAATATCTTAATGAATATATAGATTCTAATCATTTGATGTGATGACTAATAAGATGCCTTGATTTGCAACAAACACAACAAAGAAATAAGCTTAATTCAACGATAAAGCAACATCAATGAACCTCCAACTTGGGGAAAGAGGTTACGAGAAACTAGACAACATAATTAGCCTTCAAATTGATACATGCAATAATATTCAATTAAACATTAAATATGGATTCATCATATATGCTTCAAAAAACATGAGATAATATGAAATATGAGAGAAATTGATAATGCTTCAAATCTTAAAGGAATTAGATTTGGAGTTGACATGTCATCAATTTTGTAAGTTATTTAAGCTTACAACATTCAAATTCTTCATGAATTGTGAGAGAAGAAAAGATCATGAAAAGCTCCAAAAGTGTTTCTCAAAACCTTCACAAATAATCATAAAACACTAATCCAAATATGAGAAATGTAGATCCTCTTACATGCAATGCTTGTAGGCAAGGAATAGATAAAATATTTTTTGTAATCAAAGATACTAATCATCAAACATTTCTAACTAATTAACTAGATCATAGATCTTTAATACATGAATATGAAACTAACATAAATCATTTAAATGTTTGTGAGAGATGAAAGAGAAATAAATTAAAAATCAAAAATTAAATTTTGATAATGTGAGAGTTGTAAATGGTGAAAAAACTATGAGAATATTATAAAAATTCAGATTGTGAGAACTTATGCAAATATTGTGAGAAACGATTGAGAGAATTGTGACAATGTTAATTACTGTGAAAAGATCATATTATAAAATGTGAGAAAACAAAGAAAATAAATGTATAAAAACATCTTAAGGGATCACTAGCACACTTATTCTCTTCTATTTACCTCCAAAATGGTTTAAAGTACTTTCATCAAGTCTTTTATGGAAGAAGAAGACTTCTTCTTATAGATTTTGAGAATGCCTTAGATGAGAATGTCAAAACCTTGGAAAATGGAGAATGTGGAAAATGTGTTTATATGTTTTTGTAGGGAAATGGAAGAACATGACAAGAGAATAATCATGAGCTTCAAAGTGATAATATGAGATTGTGACAATGAGAGTTGAGTTATTAATACGAGAGCTAGGATTGCAAAATGAGAGCTGGGATGCCAATATGAGATGACATAAGGTCTTAATTAGAAACAAAGTCTACAAGCTAAAAGAAGATGTTTTGAGATTTGTCAAGATTTTCAAAATGTTAGAGAAATGTCCTAGAGTTCAAAGTGTAATTGCAAGTTAGATGTCCTAATATAACAGTAGACATCCTAATTACCGCTAGGACATCCTAAATGAGATGTTTGAATTTTTTGTGGGATGTTCCACCTAAACGTGAGCTATTTATAGATAAAAATCCCAAGCTTGAATGGAACATCCCAATTAGCTATTTCCTAGTTGTTACATGAATTTTGAGGAGGATTTGAGAAGTGAAAGACTATAAAACAAAGTGGAATTCATGGAAAAAGAAAAGAACTATACAAGCACTATTCATTGATTAATCCCATTATTGTATATCAAGTGAATTATCTTTGTTCCTCATTTCCCCATCATTTGTAAATTTTTGTATATGTGTCTAAGTACAAGGAATTTGTAAAGTGAGTTACATTATTTTCTTGATTTTTTTTTCTCTCTTCGTAGCCCTACAGGGTTGATGTGCTTCTTATAAGAAGACATCTTGTAAGCTTGTTGGGACCTTTCAAGGTTGAGTGTGTTTCTAGAGAGAACACTCTCCAAGCAGAGCTTACAACTTTCTAAAGGTTATGGGATTCTTAAAACCACATTTTGAGATTGTTGGAACCTTGTAGAGTTGAGTGTGTTTTTGGAGAGAAAACATTACGAGCGGAGTTCAAACATTGTAAAGGTTATGATGCCCTTTAAAGCACTTTTTGAAGGAACAAAGTCTAGAGGTATGTAAGGATTCTATCCTTTGAGTATGTAGGTGTCCAAGTTAGGGAACCACGTAAATTTGTATGTAGTTTTGGTTATCTTTTTTGTTTAAATTAGGGAGCTTATTCAATCCTCCTTCTAAGTTCTCAATCCTCAAGTGGTATCGAAGCATGGTACTCTTAATTTCAGAGCATAACATCTTAAGTGTAAACAATAGAAGGGGCATCCTAAACCAAGCCACCTATGTTCAATGGGATTTACTTCACATACTAGAAAGCTAAATTGTAAGGATTCTTTGAATCCATGGAGTTCAAAGTCTAGAAGTCTATTCTTGAAGGTTACGCACCACCCATTGACACCAACACTAGAGTAACCAAGCCAAGAAGCAAATGGACATAAGATGAAAATGATAAATTTATGTTTGATTCAAAAGAAAAAAATTATTTGTATTATGCTTTGAGTAAATTTGAATTTAATAAAGTAGCTAGGTGCAAAACCACTAAATAATTTGGGAAGCTATGCATAAAGGTACATCAGTTGTAAAATAATTAAAGCTTCTAGTTTTGCAAAGTGAGTATAATAAATTGAAACTAGTTTTCAAGAGCCAATGATCTAGTTATAGGAATTTGTCAAATGGGATAAGATTTATGTAAAAGTGATGTGATAATGATTAGAACTTTGTAGCTTTAGTTTACACCAAAAGTTATAGCTATGGAGGAAATCAGAGATTTCTTAGTTCTTAAATTCAAAGAGCTTTAAAGTACACTAATTACTTATGAGATGAACCTCATCAATGAAGGTACTATCAAAGAAAAGCCTATTTTTGTTAAATGTTCATCAAAGGAGAAAGAGCTACCTAAACATGAAGCAAATAGTGAAGATGAACTGGCACTCTTGTCAAGGAGAGTTCAAAGCTTACTTGTAAGAAAAGGCAAGAGCTTCAATGAATCTGGCATAAAAGTTAAGGAAGGAGGTAAGAATTTTAAAAGTTCAAATCTTGTTGCATCCTCTATAGAATGTTGGGTTTGTAATGGTAGAGGCCATGTAGCATTTGAATGTCCAAGTGTTGGTAGGTTGCAAAAGATGGAACCCTCAAAAGTTAGAGAAAAAGAAAGAATCTCTACACTAGCTTGGATGAGAAACAAAGTAGGGAGAAAATAGATTATACTACTAAAGATTCAAATCTCATATGCATGGCTCTTGCTCATGTAAATTCCACAGTAAGTTCTGAAGTGTCCAAAGGTAATATTAAAGATAGGTATAGAGAGATATGTGAAGAAACTATCTTTCTTCATAATTTATGTAAGTATATGAGAAAAACTATGCATTTGGAAGAGAATGAAATTTTCAAACTCTATAGTATTTGATGCACTCTGAAAACGGAACTATCAAATGTAAAGACTAAGGTTCAATTACTAACCTAATTATATGAGAAAAAGTGTAGAGACTCACAAGATGCAAGGTCTAGAAAAAATCTAGAAGTACCTCAAGCTCTACACAATGTTGAAGATCTTGAAGAGGCTTTTCAAGACAATGCTTACACAAGTTTGGATTTATCTAAAAGGAGATACAAGACTATGTTTGATAATTCTATTGAAATCAGAGATACCCTATATTTTTGTTGTAAATTATGTGGACATCAACAAGGTTGTTATCAACCATCTATAGGGAAAAATAACATGGCTACTTGGTCTTGTCAAGGAAAGTCTAGTAAGTGTATCTTGTAGCGTACAAAAGCTTAGAGAACCAATAAACAAGAGAAAGGAATATTCTCTAATGAAATAAGAGGATCAAATCCATAACAAGTAAAAAATACCACTCCTCTCATTTTGGAGAAGATGAGCATGACAAGGTAGCATCCTCACATGAGTTTGGGGATTCAAATTAAGATGCTGATGAAAGAAAAGGTAAGGAACAACTGCATGCTAAGGAGGTACTCTATGATGAAGGAGCTCACTTTAGACTTCATTGATCACGTTCATGATAGAAAGCAAGCAAGGTAAGTAGTAATAAAACTTTATTCCTTCACTTGCTAGACTTAGTGTAGATTAGATTATGCTTATAAATGTTAGTAGTTAGGAAATAATTTAATGGATGCTATTGCAAATCTTTGGTTATCTATAGAAAATTGAACTTGATCTTGCAAGATGTTGAGGTGTAGATAAAAGCATGTCATCATCAAATTTTAATAGATATTAATTTGACTTATCTCAAGGAAGTATCAAGGTATAAAAACTCACAAGGTAAGGTTTGGTAAGTTTGCATCATCTCTTAGTATTAGAAAATATATGTACCTTGTGATCTAGCTCATATGATGTAGATATTATGCTTGTATTATTTATTGGATTGTAATATTTTTTATGAATATTGATAAATTAATTTTTGGGCCCTTAACTAGTATGTAATGGTTTCAAGTAGCTTAAGGTCCTTGACTGTTATTCATTAACAAGGAGCTCTTTGTTGAACATCCAAAGGAAAATTATTGTGCAAGTATCTACATTAAAAATTTTGAAATATATGTTTTATCATAGATACTAATAATGGGAGACTTTGGTTTCCAAAAGTTTCCATACTTGATCTTGGTATGACATTGTAGATTTATTGATATGTTACACAATTTGATGGGTTTCAAGAATGCATATCTACAAAGGTAAGGTGACCAAAGGAAGGAATTTCTATTGGTAGATACATTTCAAAAGTTGGAAGCACTTATGTAGGGGGACCTTGTACCTCATCAATGGTCATTATCTTTTGGGCCATTTGTATAGGAGGAGTCTTCAGAGACTCTCATCAAAAGACACTCAAGTTGCAAGAATTCCAATTCTAGCATTAGAAAATGAGTTTCATATTGAAATTTAGTAAAGTTTCTATGGTAAAAGTATAAGTTAATCTTTTACCTAAAGATGGTCTTTATTTGTGCAAGCACTTAAAATTGATATGGTAGTATCAAATTGCTTTATGAGCATTGCATTAAGGATATGATTGATTATGCCTAATAATTTTTTCAGTTTGCTAAGATTATGTCATTTTAAATTTTTATGTATATTGAATCTAAGTTATTAAAAGAGAAATGTGATGTTTCTCTCTCCTTGATCAAGTAATAGACTTGCAGTATCTTTTGATGATGTCCAAAAGGAAAAGAAGATGTTAATCATAAGGTCATAAGATAAGTGTATTGGATAGATGGTGAATACTATTTGGATATATGGTGAAAACTATTTGGATATATGGTGAAAACTATTTGTCAAGACTTGGCTTTTACTATGGATATAGTCTTCACACTCATAAATATGGTTCATTATTTCAGAGACATGATACTTGATCTTTAATGCTTAGCCTTTGGTCCTAAATGAAAATAAGATAGATTCACATTTGAAAGGATCTAATTATGTCTCTTTGTATTTAAATGGTTTCTGTGATTTATTTTATAGATATGGTTAGATATTAATAGGATTTTTTTCCCTTTGAAACCTGTGTTGAAGGATGTGTACTTATTAATAGCTATTCATCTCTTTGTCATTCTTAGCTAGCTATATATATGTTTACAAATATTTGTACTTTTAAATTGCTTAATCACATGATATTATTAACTATGGTAATCCATTTTCTCAAGTTTTGGACATCACCAAAAAGGGGGATATTTTTGACCTTTTGGTATGTCAAAACCTTGGAAAATGGAGAATGTGGAAAAAGTAATGTTTTTGCAGGACGAAGGAAGAACATGATAAGAGCACAATCATGAGCTTTAAAGTGACAAGATGAGATTGTGATAATGAGAGTTGAGTTGTCAAGATGAGAGTTGGTATAGCAAAATGAGAGCTAGGATGATAAAATGAGAGCTAGGATGATAAAATGAGAGCTAGGATGTCAATTTGAGATGACACAAAGTCTCAATTAGAAAACAAAGTTTAGAAGATAAATTAAGTTTTTCTAAGATCTATAGAGATGTCCAAAATGTCCAAGAAATGTTCTAGAGTGTTGGAGTCATGTGGTGACTGATCTAAATTTTATTTCTTGTTTCTACCATTACATTGTACTAGAAGTTGAAGGGTTAGCCATTACAAAAGTTGAAGGGTTGACCATTACAAAATTTGAAAGGTTAGCCATTACAAAAGTTCAAGGGTTGGCCGTTACAAAAGTTGAAGGGTTGGCTGTTACAAAAGTTGAAGGGTTGATTATTTCGGTTATAGATGTTTTCATGATGCATATTTATGTAATTTTGTGAATCTCTCTTGTAATTGTAATATGCAAAATATATAATGAAACTCTAGTGTGGCCATGAATAAGGGGCGATCTTGCTGAACACAAAAATTTTGTGTGTTCTATGTGTGCTTGTTTTTTCTATTCTTGTTTTTTTTCACTTGATTCATTTCCAAATAAACTGGTATTAGTGTGAGGTTTACAAAGATTAGTGGGAGTGATGGAATCTAAGGATGGGAAAGTCAAGATCAACAAGTTTGATGGGATGAAATTTAGGTTCTAGAATATGTAGAGCAAAGATTATATGTACCAGAAGAAGTTGCATAAACCACTATTGGGGAAGAAGCCATATCATATGAGCAGAGAGGATTGAAAACTTTTAGATTTCCAAGCTCTTGGAGTAATTCATTTGACATTATCATAGAACGTTGTGTTTAATATCTTCAATGAAAAGACTACTTAAGTTTTGATGAAGGCCTTATCAGATATGTATGAGAAGCCATCCCCATTGAACAAGGTATATTTGATGTGCTGATTATTCAATCTAAGGATGTCTGAAGGTGTGTCGGTTATAGATCACATCAATGAGTTCAATGTGATCACAAGTTAGTTGAGTTTTGTGGAAATTGACTTTGATGATGAGATTAAAGAATTAATCTTATTATCATCACTGCCTAATAGCTGGTTTGCACTGATGATTGTAGTTAGCAGTTCATCAAGAGATCAAAAACTGAAGTTGTCAAAAGTTTAAAATTTGATTCTCAGTGAGGATATATGCAGAAGGGAGTCAAGTGAATCTTCGATTTCTACCTTGAGTAATGAAGGTAGAGGTAGAAGTCTTTAGTAGGGATAGAATCAAGACCATAGAAAACCAAAGTCCAATGGATGAAGTCAGTACAAGTATTACAAGAATGTCACCTCTTGGAATTGCAATAAAAAGGGTTACCTTAGAAAATAGTGCATGACACCAAACAAAGAAAAAAAATTTGGCATGATGATTTAGCGAATGTAGCTACTGAATAAATTAATGATGCCCTAGTTTGTTGTGTGGATAGTGGTATTGAATCTTGGATTCTTGATTCAGGTGCATCATTTCACTCTACTTCTTCTAAAGAACTATTTAATGACTATGTTGTTGGAAATTTTGGAAAGGTTTTTCTTGCAAATACTAGATGCTTTGTCATGAAACTTAAGAACTTCCCTAGCTAATGGAACAAGAACAAAATCAACAATATTAGACATATCTGTAGGAACATATAGAACTTTCTTGATGGCAGAAGCTTTTGCTAGATCATAAGCCTTCAGAGTAGGGGTTGAAGAAAATCCTTGTCCTAACGTCCAATAGTACTTAGATATCACCTCCATATGTTCTTCAATATTTTTGCTAGTAAGAGCTTAGAGATGATGGCCATAACATTTCCTTGTAGAAGGATCTTGATCAACTCCAGTGTAATTGTAGATTATCTTCGCCATGGCTCTGATACCATTTGCAGAGTTACCAGTGGCACCAGCAAGGACCTCATCAGAGTTAAGCACTAATTGCTAGAAAAGTGCTTCATGATATTTATGTGGAGATAAAAATTCTTCTAGTGCCTCATGGTGATTCTGAAGATCTAAGAAAAAGGCCATGTTGCAATAGATGAGAAAGACAATGAATATGGCAGTTTCACAACACCACAATTGGAGTGTTGACTCACTTAGTGCTGGTCACTTACGGTTTCATGATCAACTCTTACTCTTCTCAATTGGTCGATTCTAGTGAATAACAGAGTGGCAAAGAAAAGCTTAATAAGAAGTTAACCTTCAAACCAAGCAAAGATATTATTGCATCACCACATGGAAAGCTTACAAATAGTTGCACACCATAGCCTTATAGGCACACACAGACAAACACTTGAAACTCAGACAGGGACTTTAGGGACTTCACTTTATCTCTCACTCTCTTACTTTTGTTTTGGACTTAAGAGCTTTATTTATAGTAGGAGAATAGGTGTAGCGTACCCAAAACACTTCACCTTCCAATCACACAACAATACACCATACAAAAACACCATGAGTTGACAAACTTAAGGATTTACATTTACAGAGTGCAAAGGATAGCTTGGTGGATAGAGTAAATTTTGCTTCATGCCTTGCTACAATCTTGACACGTCTTCATCAACTTTGCCACTTCTTCAAGTAGGCTAGGTGGTGACATTTTTTATTTTTCTTCTTCCAACTGACATGGCGGTCTCTCGACTATGCATTCATTTGAGTACAACATCACTTTGACATACAAGTTGATCCTCTGGAACATGGAGCATAGCTATTGTTCCCAATCGTCAAAATCAAGCAAGGTTGAAAGAAAGTTACAAGAAATTTGGTTAGCAAATATAGGTCTACGAATGAGTAGGATATTATCTAATACTTTGGCCATTCTAAGATGATCTAAGACCTTGGGTTCTAAATGCGTCCATTTTGAGTTATTTACAATACAATCAATTTGTCCTACCATATTGACATAGAGATCAAGGTTTGGATAATTTCTAGTTATGCTAGTAGATAGTTCTTATGGAAAGATAAGATAGATCTTCTAGCACCAATTAACACGATCTTCAAGTGTCTACACAGGCCTTGTTCTCCGCACGTCATCATCTACACCGGTTATTGTTTGACTACTGCTACTGATCAGAGAATGCTACATCATCTTCATTGGAACTCCTTTCAATTCCTGAGTAAGGGAATCTAGTAGATAATTGATCGATCCTAGAATGCATTTTATAGAAAACTGGTATTGGGCAAGAAAAAATTGCCACCATGCGAAACATTGAAGTTTTAATGATGGATTGATCTTGCATTTGAGAAGGGTTGCTAGATTTGCAGAATCTATTCAAATGATGAAAGGTCTTTTGATTAAATGGATGTGGAATTTTTCTATTCCTTTGATAGTGACAACAATTTCTTTCTTAGCAGGCTAATAATTCAACTCATTCTTATGAAATATACCTGAGGCATAGGCACAAATTTCTTCTTGATCATGGGCCTTACTTGCTTGCAGTAGAATGGTTACCCATGCATCATAACTTGCATTTGTCTTTAATATGAATGGTCCTTTGAGGATTTGGCACAATGGTGGTAGATTTTGGCATTTCTCCTTCAATTTCTAGTTTTGTCCAATGGAATGGAACTTGGTTCTTATAACGATGGATTTCTATGGCTTTATATGTCAGTTTCTCAATATTTTTAGCGACATAGTTGAGACATCCCAAAAACCTTAAGCACTACTCCTTTGATTCAAGCTTATCAGGAAATAGCTTTATTTTTTAGAGAACATTGGGTTGCATGTAGATTTTACCTTCCTTTAGCTATACTCCTAAGAACTCGATTTCCTATTGTGCAATCTGAAACTTCTTGTCATCCTTTGAGAGGTTGATTCCATGAGGTTGGCATAGGTTGGCAAATGTTATCAAATGTTCAAGATGTTGTTGTAAAGAATTAGAAAATATCAAAAAATCATTGATACAATTTGCAATGAAGTGTTGATGGGATTTGAAGATAACATCCATCTGATGTTGGAATTGGAATGGAGTGTTCTTTAACCTGAATGGCATAACAAGCCATTCAAAAAATCCATCTGGCATACTGAATGCAATCTTGTGAACATCCTTGTTTGCAATTTTAATCTAAGTACTATCTACTTTTGCAATCGAATTTACTAAACACCTTCTTCACTACTACCTTTTGAATAAGCACTTCTTTGTTTGGTAGGGGCCATTTGATTTTGACTATGAAAACATTCAGTGGGATGTAATTGATCACCATTCGTTCTTTCCCCCATTTCTTCTCAGCATGATTTCTTAGAAAAAAACATGCATATGAGTAATTCAATTGAGAAGGCCGAATTAATCCTTTTGACAAAAATTCAGCTACCTGAGCTTGAACTTCTTTTGCATCTTGTTGATTGAGCACAATTGCCATACTTTGCATAGGAATGCTTTGAACTATGGGGATGTATGCTACAAGATGTCTTTAGTCCAAAACTATAATGGGTGACCATAGCAACAGGTTTGTAATAAATCAAAAACTTTAACTAATTCTTGGGCTTCCTTAGATGATGCTTATATGGTAGAACTTCCAATGGCTTTCATCATTTTCTGCCTAAACCTATACTTATTCCTTGTAATATCTTCTATCTTATTCTGAGTAATTATATTATCTAATGATGGATTATTTGAATAAAAAGTAACTCAAACTTGATTGTGTTGTCTTCAATGTAGAGCTAGTGGAATCCTTGTGATGGTAATCTTGGTCTTTTGTCCTTCTTCACCAAGTGAATAGACTATTAGGCTAGTACCAATAGTATAAGGGACCATCAAATTCATGAAGTGCAATCTGATGCCAATGCCAAATCCACTATCATTGATTTGGACAAAATTGGTCATCCCAATGATAACATTGTTTAACTAGATGGGCACTACAAAAGCAAAATGTGTGAGATATTAGACACCATTCATAGTGTTGATTTTCAATGGCTTTGATTCGATCTAATTTTCCAATACATCCTTGTGGTAAAAATTCAATGTGGCACCCATATCAATGAAAGCATTATACTTGCGCCACTTTGTTATACCATCCACACCAATCTTGATAAGAATAATAATCACTTTGATAGTTGATAGCATGTGGTTTACTTGGTGGATCTGATCATCTGTCATTGCACTACTTGTGGCACTTGGCGTCTTTGTGCCAATTCTAGATCATTCTTTAGTCACCAGGAAGCATTTCTCATATGGTGTTATGAGAAACTTGAGTTGTACTTTGGACACTACCACCTTTGGATCAACTGATGTTGAAGACTAGGGCACACTTTCTGAGAAACCTCCATGCAAGGTTTCTTTATAGGTCTAAGTGAAATAGTTGGCTTCATTGTTGGTAGAAAAATATGGTTCCTGCAAAACAAAAAAATTATTAGTAAAATCCTTGTTGAACTCTTCAGAGGCCTTTAGCTTCTTCCTTGGTCATGAATTGTAGGAGTTCTTCATACTTCTCATCATTGAGCTCATTTAGCCAGGCATCTTCTTTGTCTTTAGAACTATGCAGCTTTACCATGTAGATCAAATTGTTGGAAAAGCTTTCCGAAGAGTCTTGGGACTTAGAACCACTTTGCTCTTCCTCTTCTTCTAATAACAGATTCACTTGGTAAATCTGTTCTTCTAGATCTTTTTGTTTTGGATCCTCAACTGGTTTACAATCGTTGAGGTAAGAGTTGAAGAACGCTTTAACATTTAGATCGCCTTTCTTTTTAGGAAATTTATAGGAATAATGTCTAGTCTATTTGTAGTTATAACAGTAAATAAATTTTCTATTTATTGGCTAGCATCTCCTTTTTACTAAAACATTCCTTCATCTTCAAATTGGAAACTTCTGAAACCTTTGAAATTGCCTTCTAGGACGATTGGAAAATCTTCTAAATTTTCTTTTTGGCTAACCTCTTCTATGACCTTTACGTGGTGGTCTTGGGGGAGGAACAAACACATCTACACCATCAAGGTTAGCACAAATCTCAACAGAGTGTAGGATTTTGGCTAAGGAAATATGGTAACAAGCTTGTTGGAGCTCTTGTCTAGCCATATGAATGATATTAATAAAATAAGTTGTGTACAAATCTACTGTTTTTCAATATATTTATACAAAACCATATGTCCTAATTTAGCTGGTAGGGCATCTATATAGATATGCTATCATTGGATCTCAATGTAATGATAGCCTATAAACTTCTTTTGTGTATTCAGCATTGAATTGTTCAAAATAAGATAAATTTTGCAATTTTCGCTAAGACAACATTAACTTATTTTTGAGACGAAGATTAATAGATAGGTCAATAGTAAATTCAGTTACCAATAAGATGAAAAATCCTTAAAGGCTTCTTTGTAGCAGTTGTTCTTGCTGATCAAGTGTTGAACTCTCCCACTAGTGCCTTATCTTACCAGTAGACCTAGCAAGTCCTCTAATGATCATCATGCATTTATCCAAATTTAGAGCATTCATCACAAGGTGTAATTGATCAATCCACAATCAAAGAGCATGCAACACTTCTTTGGGGGGTAGGTAATTGATGTAGATTACTGAGATTGTAGCGGTTAACCATTGGTAAAATGCTGTGAAAGTAGGTAGTTGTGCATATTGATTCCATAGAGTTCATGGCATGGCTCTTCTAGCCATCATAAATTGAGTTTGACACCTAGATTCTTCCAAGTATATTTGATAATGTATTCCAATTGAACTTTTCCAAGAGCTTTGATCATCTTCCTTGTTTTTGCCTTCTCCTTCTCTTTTTGGAGGTGTCGATTCATGAGCAGCTGTGGTAGAAGTAGGCTGGATTGGCTACTTCAATTCTTTTTCTGCCTTCAATCTCTGAATTTTTTTAGCAACTTCCTTTAAGTGATCTCAAACCTTTTGATCATAGTGGCGCCAAGCCTCTAAGGGAGGTAGTTGCTTCAATTGATTCTATAAAGTGAAAACATCTTTCCACATCTAGGTGTTTTTTTGTTGACTATCTTCTTTCTTCTTTTGCATGACACCCTCATAAGCTTGGATGTGATCTTGTAGGTCGGTAACCTTGGTATCCAACTAATTAATCACTTGCTTCATATTGATGATGCTACCTTCTAATAGATTCTAGTTTCTTGAATAGTATTCGATCTAGTTGACCAGATAATTAGGTTGTATGATCTCATCCCTTTGATTTTGAGTAGAATCAATGGAATGCTCAAGTAAGTAATTGTAATCTGTGCGAGTCTCTGAATTTTCTTCTTCTGAAGTTGTTGTCATATATAAAGACCTTGGTGGTCATTTTCCACAAAACAATAATCTTCTACCATGCAGAGTATTGTGGGATTGTAACATGAATAGATGACCCTTTGTGTGTCATAATTTGGTGACGACTGACTAGTTGATGCTTTTGAATCGTGCTTCATTAGCAGTAATGTAGGTGGTAAGGCTTTAAGAGAAATGATAGCTATTCTCCTAAACTATTGTATGTGATACTTACTCCATCTATGATGGCTCCTTGGAATGGTCTAAAATTCTTGATCCTTCAGAAATGGTTGAAGTCATGGGAATCCTTGCACATAGCCTTCATCATCTACGCTTCATTCATAGGTAGTTAAGTGCTTACTTCCTATTGGAAACTTAACACCCCACTTCAACTTATGATTCATTAGAATTGAATTGGTAAGTTGAAAAGTATTGCGAGCATCAATGGCTGCATACACCGATCTAGGAAACAACTAAACACCATGAATCTCAATATAGAGGAGTAGGGATGATGAGATATACTCATCACTAAGAGCTAGCTAGAAATTAGGTTGTACAGAGCATAAAGCGTTAGCATTCAGAATACCTTTAAATTGACAAATTTTTACTAGATCCTAAACTGTATCAGGATTTTTATTGCCTTCAGAACCAATGATTCTACTATCTAGTAGAGTCACCATGAATTTAGCTCCTATATCATAATTAAAATTAGGGCTAAGGATAAAATCTATCTAACCAAAATGCACATAATGAAAGCCCTTATTTTTCCATTCAGTTACTTCTTCATTAGTAAAAAAAGGAAAAAACATAGGCCTAATCCCATTACCTTTTATATCCAATAAAGCTTCACACTATTTTATGCTTGTAGCCATTCTAGCAGAGAAAGTATCTGAAAAATTATAAATAGCTTTCTTAGTGACAACAGAAAATTCTAACTTGCCTTCACTATTAACAAACGAACGCTTTTGTAACAATACTTCATGAAGAGGCATGATGGCCTTTTGATCATCAAATAATTCTTTAAAATTTTCCTCATTAGTAGGGACCTCAATAGACTTACCTTGCATCATGAAGGCTTGGTAAGTCTCAGGGTCTAGATCCATGATATCTAGCTCATCATGAACCTAATCATCTTCTAATAGATGTTGTAGTCAAAACACACATCTTCTAGCACCTCGTTCTTCTTCACCAAAAAGAGACAACTGGGAAAACTCGTCTACTACTTTTGCAGAGTATTCAGTGAAGGGTATCTTTTCTCCAGACTCAATCTTTTGAATAAGCTGCACGTCTTCCTCTTGAAAAGGATTCTCCTCCTCAGGGCCATACAAATCTTCAAGTGGATGTGCCCAATCTTGTTCTTCAAAGTCTTCAGGATAAATAAATAGCTCACCATACTTTGAATATGCTGGAACTTGAATTATACCTTCTTCACTATTTTCGATGTCTAGGATCACTTGATCTTCCTTTAGCTTGATGACATCCTTTACGTTAGAAGAACTTTCATCTATTTGCTTGAGGCTTTCTTCATGAAATTGTAGCACATTCTTACCTTTAAAAATTTTTTTTAGTTCGAGAGGATGATCCCTAGTTCATGTGCAGATTTAGTGTGGATTTGGGTTTTGGCATTTTGCAGAGACCAAATCTGTTTGTAGGGAAGGCTACATGGACAGATACCTGGCAATGCAATAAAGGTGTCTGATTGGCATGCCATCTCTACCTTTCTCTAATGCATGTTTTCCACTACTCTCACCTCCCCTACTATCTCTTCGGTGATTTGCTCCCATTTTTGTACAAAATCCAACCAATAGAATCCCAATAGTGGATTCAACACAAACAAGCAAGCAAAAAAGAAAAACATTATCACCATGTTTTCAATTTTAAGGAGGATTTATCGTCATATTTTTGAATAGTAGATTCAACAAAATAAGCACAAGGGGGGAAAAACACACACACAACATTATTTTTTGAATTTCAAGGATTTATCAACATCCTTTGGGTTGTAGATATTATTACTACCTCTCTACACATTAGTCTCTTGGGAATGATCCTGCCATCAATAAATATACTTGAGACTATAAGTAATAATAATTCAGAAGCATGACTACAATTCTGATGGCACAAAAAAATTGTAGAATAACTCGGTACAAGTAAGAATATCATTATTCGATTACCCTAAAATGTGCCCTCCACCATTATGAATAGACTGTGAGACTAGACCCATAAGCCCCATGCTTCCTCCTCCATAAACTAGGTTTATATTCCGAGAAACCTACATAAAATAAAAATAAAATAAAAAGACAAACATATTACTACCTATTCAATTGAACTTCATATCACACACTAATGAAAAAAACAATAATGGATGTTAACAAGTGAACTTTGCCTTGCATACAAAACAAAACCAACAGTATCAATGATCACAATGTTTGCTATCAAAAAGCAAGAATGTGAAACAACATGCTAAAAAGTAAAAACATGTCATTAAAATTCACATGCATATATGTCTTAGGCCAACTAGACAAAAGCAAGGAATCAGTTAATAAGCATTATTTATATGACAAAGAGATTCTTAAGCTTCGAGCACTATACTGAGATTCTTGTGAAATCATGTCATCTAGTTGATACACTTTAAACCATGGTACCCTAAACCAAAATCCAGAATATTACAATGAAACTCCAGCAATATCATACCATGTCAAGGAAACTAGAACTCTAACAATGCAACATGTATAACAGTAATAGGGGTGTGTGAATTGCATACAAAATATCAACATATTTGCAAAAAATAACTCACCCAACACAACTGAAATATAAGCAAAGTTACAAAATATTATATACATTACTAGTTACATGCCAAGCTCTACCTGAAACATAAAAAAATTTAAAAAATATTATATATACATTACCAGTTCCATGCTAAGATCCACTACAGCCTATTGATAGCTGATTCTCTTTCCAGAACTACTCCCTCAAAAAGCACAGACACTTCCGAACTTTGACTTGGCTTTACCATTCTGCATACCCACAACCTGAGTTTCCTCCTCCATCTCAGCCATCATTAACTATTGCAAATTCATGTAATGGCTATTTTAAATAGCCACACACCATAACTCCAACCTCTTCTCAAAGTGCTACTTCCATGTTCGATTGCTGCTCCTCCTACAACTTTGCACATAAAAAGGCAAAGGAATTCCCAAAAAAGGAATGCACTGGGGATGAAGTATAGTGCACCAAGCTAACAAAAATTACATAACCTAGAAGCTAACTTGCCTAAATGTAGTAGCCAGGCTGGATTATTAGGCCATATCAGAGCTAGCAAGAAACTTCATTTGCTCTAACTGGAAAATCTTCCACATAGTTAGGGTACAACTAAAAGTGAGAAAAAAAGAGGGAGAAAGCAGAAAGTTGAGATCGAATAGACTATCGCATCATCATTATTGTGTGTGTTTGTTGTTTGGCTCTGAGATAGCAAAATGAAATGAATCACATCAAAATTCAGATCACTAAAAGGGGAAGATCATACAAACCCTTTTTATGCCCTAATGGCCAAATGGGCTAGTAATTTACAGAGCGTCAACACAGTGCTATAAGAAATACAATTAGAGGCAAAAACAAAACTAGAGATGGTGGGTCACATATTCCAAGGCATTTACTAGGTTGGTTTTTCCATGGGTACGGATTAGAGGTGTTGCCCAAAACCAATCCATTTTTCCATCATGGCTTGCCATTCATGGTTGGCTCGTGAGAACCCAAAAAGTGGCTTAGAAAAACTGTGCATTGAAATGGGTATTGGCCTTGCCATTTAACCCTACCAGTACCATCCTGATGAAGATAATATACAATTACACTAGAGTTGATCAAGCTCCTTCTGCAAGGAAACGCTATGGCCATCATTTGTGGGCTCTTGTTGGCAAAAAGATTGAAGAACGTATGGTGGTGATGTCTAAGTACTATTAGATGTTAGGACAAGGGTTTGCTTCAACCTTTCATCTGACGACTTATGATCTAGTAGAAGCTCCTACCATCAGGAAAGTTCTATCTATTCCTATAGATATGTTTGATATTGTTGATTTTCTTCCTATTTCATTAACTAAGGAAGTGCTTAAGTTTTATGATGAAACATCTAGTATTTGTGAAAGTAGTAAGGCCAGTCATATAGTTGTAGAGAATGATAAAGGTAAAAATGTGCTACAATTTCATGAAGAAAGCCTCAAGAAAATGAGTGAAAGTTCTTCTAAAGTAAAGGATGTCATCAAGTCATAGGAAGATTAAGTGGTCCTAGACATGGACAATAGTGAAGAAGGTATAATTCAAGTTCCAACATATTCAAAGTATGGTGAGCTGCTTATTTATCTTGAAGACTTTGAAGAAGAAGATCGAGCACATCCACTTGAAGATTTGTATGGCCCTACGGAGGAGAATCCTTTTCAAGAAGAAGATGTGCAGCTTATTCAGAAGATCAATTTTAGAGAAAAGATACCCTTCACGGAATACTCCGCAAAAGTGGTATATGAGTCTACCCAGCTATCTCTTATTGCTGAAGAAGAACAAGGTGCTAGAAGAAGTGTGTTTCTGTTGTAGCATCTATTAGAAGATGATCAGGTTTGTGATGAGCTAGATATCATGGATCTAGACCCTGAGACTCACCGAGCCTTCATGATGTGAGGTAATTCTATCAAGGTCCTGCTAATAAGGAAAATTATGAAGAATTATTTGAGGATCAAAAGGCCATCATGCCTCTTCATGAAGTATTATTACAAAAATGTTCGTTTGTTAATAGTGAAGGTAAATTAGAATTTCCTGCTATCATTAAGGAAGCTATTTATAATTTTTCAAATACTTTCTCTACTAAAATGACTACGAGCATAAAAAAGTGTGAAGCTTTATTGGATATAAAAGGTCATGGGAGTAGGCTTTTATTAATGAAGAAGTAACTGAATGGAAAAATAAGGACTTTCATTAAGTGCATTTGGGTCAGATAGATATTTTCATTAGTGCAAAGTTTAATTATGATATAGGAGCTGAATTCATGGTGACTCTACTAGATAGTGGAATCATTAGTTTTGGAGGCAATACAGATCTTGATATAGTTTGGGAGTTAGCAAAAAGTTTTCAATTTATAGGTATTCTAAATGTTGACGCTTTATGCTCTATACAATCCAATTTCCAACTAACTCTTAGTGACAAGTATATCTCGTTAGACCTACTCCACTGTATTGAGATTCATGGTGTTTAGTTGCTCCTTGGATTGGTGTATGCAACCATTAATGCTTGTGGTACATTTCAACTTACCAATACAATTCTAATGAATCATAAGTTGAAGTGGGGTGTTAAGTTTCCAGTAGGAAGTAAGTACCTAATCACCTATTGATGAAGCATAGATGCTAAAGGCTATGTGTAAGGATTCCCACGACTTCAACCATTTTTGAAGGATCAAGAATTTCAAACCATTCCAAGGAGTCTTCATAAATGACGTAAGTATCCCATACAACAGTTCAGGAGAATAGTTTTCATTTCTCTTGAAGCCTTGCCACCTACATTTCTACCTATGAAGCACAGTTCCAAAGCATCAACCAATCAGTCATCACCAAATTATGACACAAAGGGTCATCTCTTCTTATTAAAGTCCAACAAGACTACGCATGGTAGAAGATTTCTGTTTGGTGGAAAATGACCACCAAGGTCTTCATCTACAACAATAGCTTTAGAAGAAGAAAATCTAGAGACTTGCACATATTGTAGCTACTTACTCAAGCATTCCATTGATTCTACTTAGAATCAAAGGGATGAGATTAGACAACTTAGTTATTTGGTCAACTGGACCAGATACTGTTCAAGAAACTAGAATATGTTAAAAGGTAGCATCATTGATATGAAGCAAGTGATTAATCAGTTGGATACCAAGGTTACTGACCTGCAAGATGACATTCGAGCTTATGAGGATGTTGTGCAAAAGAAAAAAGAAGATAGTCAATAGAAAAAGACCTAGATTTGGAAAGATGATTTCACTCTGGAGAATTAGTTGAAGTAGCTGCCTCCCTTAGAGGCTCAGTGCCACCATGATCAGAAGGTCTAAGATCACTTAAAGGAAGTTGCTGAAAAAATTCAAAGATTGAAGGCAAAAAAAGAACTAAAGTAGGTAATCCAGCCTACTTCTGCCACAACTACCCATGCATTGACACCTCCAGAAAGAGAAGGAGAAGGCAAAAACAAGGAAGATGATCAAGGCTCTTAGTAAAGTTCGACTAGAAGACATCCTCAAATGAACTTGGAAGAATCTGGGTGTCAGACCTGATTTATGATGGCTAGAAGAGCCATGCCATGAACTCCATGGAATTAGTATGCACAATTGCCTACTTTCACAGCATTCCAAGAATGACCAATCGCTATAGTCCTAATAATTGACATCAATTACCTACCCCCCAAAGAAGTGTTGCATGCTCTCTGATTGTGGATTGATTAGTTACGTATGGCGATGAATGTTCTGAATTTGGATGAATGCATGATGATCATTGAAGGACTTACTAGGTCTGCTGGTAAGATAAGGCACTGGTGGAAGAGTTCAACACTTGAGCAACAAGAAAAACTGCTACAATGCTACCTTCAAGGATTTTTCATCTCATTGGTAACTAAATTTACTATTGACCTATTTGTTAATCTTTGTATCAAAGATAAGTTAATGTTGTCCTAGCGAAAATTGCAAAATTTAGTGTATTTTGGGCAATTCAGTGTCAAATATGCAAAAGAAGTTTATAGGCTATCATTACATTGAGATCCAATGATAGCATATCTATATTTAGGTGCCATGCTAGCTAAATTAGAACATATGGTTTTGTATAAATCTATTAAAAATAGATATATTTCTCCACAACTTATTTTACTAATATCATCCATATGGCTAGACAAGAGCTCTAGCAAGCAAGCTTGTTACCATATTTCCTTAGTGAAAATCCTACCCTATGCTGAGATTTGTGCTAACCTCGATGGTGTAGACATGTTTGGTCCTCCCCCAAGACCACCACGTAAAGGTCATAGAAGAGGTCAGCCAAAATGAAAATTTAGAAGATTTTCTAATCCTCCTTGAAGGCCATTTGAAAGGTTTTAGAAGTTTCCAATTTGAAGAAGGAATGTTTTAGTAAAAAGGAGATGCGAACCAGCAAATAGAAAAGCTATTTATTGTTATATCTACAAAGAGCCTATGAATTTCCTAAAAAGAAAGGCGATCCGAAGGTTGAATCTTTCTTCAACTCTTACCTTAACGATTGGAAACTAGTTAAGGATCCAAAATAAGAAGATTCGGAAGAACAGATTTACTAAGTGAATTTGTTATTCGATGAAGAGGAAGAGCAAAGTGGTTTTGAGTCCCAAGACTCTTTTGAAAGCTTGTCTGATGGTATCCTTTACATGGTAAAACTGCACAGTTCTAAAGATGAAGAAGATGCCTAGCTGAACGAGCTCAATGATGAGGAGTATGAAGAACTCCTACAGTTCATGACCAAGGAAGAAGTTAAAGGCCTCATCGAAGACTTCAACAAGGATTTTACTAACCATGTTTCTATTTTGCATTAACTAGATTTTTCTACTAATAATGAAGCTAGTTGTTCCACTTGGACCTATAAAGAAACCTTGCATGGAGGTTTCTCAGAAAGTGTGCCCCAGTCTTCAACATCAGTTGATCCAAAGGTGGTAGTGTTCGAAGTACCATCCAAGTTTCTCATAACACCATATGATAAACACTTTCGGTGAATGAAGAATGATCTAGAATTGGCACGAAGATGCCAAGTGCCACCAAGTGAAACACATGCTATCAGCTATCAATGTAATTATTATTCCTATCAAGATTACTATGGATGGTATAACAAAGTGGCGCAAGTATAATGCTTTCATTGATATGGGTGCCACACTGAATTTCACCCACAAGGATGTATTGGAAAATTGGGTCGAATCTAAGCCATTGAAAATCGACACTATGAATGGTGTTCAATATCTAACACATTTTGCTTTTGCAATTCCCATTCACTTAAATAATGTTATCATTGGGACAGCTAATTTTTTCCAAATTAATGATAGTGGATTCAACATTTGCATCAGATCACACTTCATGGATTTGATGACCCCTTATACTATTGGTTCTGACCTGATAGTTTGTTTGCTTGGTGAAGAAGGACAAAAGACCAATATTACCATTACAAGGATTCCACCAGCTTTGCATTGAAGACAACACAATTAGGTTCAAGGTACTTTTTCTTCAAACAATCCATCCTTAGATGATATAATTACTCAGAATTAGATAGAAGATATTGCAAGGAATAAGTATAGGTTTAGGTATAAAATGATGAAAGCCATTGGGAGTTCTACCATATAAGCATCATCTAAGAAAACCCAAGAATTAGTTAAAGTTGTTGATTTATTAAAAGCTTGTTGCTATGATCACCCATTACAATTTTGGGCTAAAGACACTCCTGTAGCATACAGCTCCATAGTTCAAAGAATTCCTGTGCAAAGTAAGGAAATTGTGTTCAATCAACAAGACACAGAAGAAGTTCAAGCTTAGGATTAATTCAGCCTTCTCAAAAGGATTAATTTGACCTTCTCAATCGAATTACTCATGTGCATGTTTTGTTGTAATAAATCATGCTGAGCAAAAAGAGGAAAAAGCACGAATGGTGATCAATTACATCCCATTGAATGCTATCACAGTCAAAATCAAATGACCCCTACCAAATAAAGAAGTGCTTATTCAAAAGGCAGCAGTGAATAAGGTGTTTAGTAAATTCGACTACAAGAGCAGATTTCACCAGATTAAAATTGTAGAAAAGGATGTTCACAAGACTACATTTAATACACCAGATGGATTGTTTGAATGGCTTGTTATGCCATTTAAGTTAAAGAATGCTCCATCCCAATTCCAACATTAGATGGATGTTATCTTCAAATCCCATTAGCACTTCATCGTAAATTATATTGATGATTTTTTAATATTTTCTAATTCTTTGCAACAACATGTTGAGCATTTGGCAACATGTTCCAACCTATGCCAAACTCATGGAATCGGCTTCTCAAAAGATGACAAGAAGTTTTAGATTGCACAATAGGAAATTGAGTTCTTAGGAGTATAGCTAAAGGAAGGTAAAATCTAGATGCAACCCCATGTTCTTAAAAAAATCAAGCTATTTCCTGATGAGCTTCAATCAAAGGAGTAGTTCTTAAGATTTTTGGGATGTCTCAACTATGTTGATAGACATATTAAGAAACTGATGGATAAAACCATAGAAATTCGTCACTATAAGAACTAAGTTCGATTCTAGTGGACAAAAAAGGCTACAAAGCATGTCCAATAATTGAAGGAGGAATGCCAAAATCTACCACCATTATGCCCAATCTTCTAAGGACTATTCATCCTAAATATAGATGTGAGTTATTATGTGTGGGAAGCTATTCTGCTGCAAGCAGGTAAGGCCTGTGGTTAAGAAAAAATGTGCCTATCCCTCAGGTATATTTCATACGAATGAGTTGAATTATTGGCCTTCTGAGAAAGAAATTCTTGCTCCTATCAAGGGAATAGAAAAATTCCACATCCATTTGATTGAAGGACCTTTCATCTTTCAAAAAAATTCTACAAATCTAGAGGCCCTGCTCAGATGCAAGATCAATCCATCACCGAAACTTCAACATTTCATGTGATGGCAATTTTTGCTCACCCAGTAATAGTTTTCTGTAGAACGCATTCCAGGATTAATCAATTATCTACCAAATAACCTTATTCGAGAATTGAAAGGAGTTTTGATGAAGATGATGTAGCATTCTTTGACCAGTAGCAGTAGTCAAACAATCGTTGGTGCAAATGATGACTTGTGGAGAACATGGGCTATGCAGATGCTCAAAGATCATGTTAACTAGTGCCAGAAGATCTATCTTGTCTTTCCACAAGAACCCTCTACTAGCATAACTAGAAATTATGCAAACCTTGATTTCTATGTTAATATGGTGGGATGAATTGATTGTATTGTAAATAACTTGAAATGGACCCATTTAGAACCCAAGGTCTTAGATAATCTTGGAATGGCCAAAGTATTAGATAATATCCTACTCATTCGCAGACCTCTGTTTGGTAACCAAATTACCTATAAATTTCTATCAACCCTACTTTATTTTGATTGTTGGGAATAGCAGCTATGCTCCACGTTCCAGAGGATCAACTTATATCTCGAAGTGATGTTATACTCAAATGAATGTGTAGTTGAGAGACTGCCACGTTAGCTGGAAGAAGCACAATTAGAAATGTCACCACTGAGCTTGCTTGAAGAAGTGGCAAAGTTGATGAAGATGTGTCAAGATTGTAGCAAGGCATGAAGCAAAATTTGCTCTATCCATTGAGCTATCCTTTGCACTCTATAAACGTGGCTCCTTAAGTTTGTCAAGTCGCATTGTTTTTGTATGGTATATTGTTGTGTGATTATAAGGTGAAGTGTTCTAGATATGCTACACCCACTCTCCTACTATAAATAAAGCACTTGAGTGTAGAACAAAAGTAAGAGAGCGAGAGAGGAAGTGAAGTCCCTGAAGTCCCTGTCTAAGTTTCAACTGTTTGTCTGTGTGTGCCTATAAGGCTATGGTGTGCAACTATTTGTAAGCTTTGCATGTGGTGATGTAATAATATCTCTGCTTGGTTTGAAGGTTAACTTCTTGTTAGGCTTTGCTTTATCACTCTATTATTTACTAGAATTGACCAATTGAGAAGAGCGAGAGTCGATCGTGAAACTGTGAGTGACCAATGCTTAGTGAGTTGACGCTCCAAGTGTAGTGTTGTGTAGTTGCCATATTCATTGTCTTTCTTGTCTATCTCAACATGGCCTTTTTCTTAGCTTTGTAGAAGCACCATGAGGCACGAGAATAATTTTTATCTTTACACGAATATCATGAAGTTCTTTTCCAGCAATTAGCGCTTGACCATCTATATTACCTTGGTGGCTCATGCTATTATGTCACATTCAGTGACAATTCCACTAGAAAGGTATGGGTTTATTTTTGTAAATATAAATTTGATTTGTTTTCTACATTTAAAAGGTGGAAGGTAGAAGTGGAGAATCAAATAAAGTCAAGTGGATAAAGAAAAGCCTTATTTCTATGGGTTAGATAGATGCTGAAGGGTACAATATAGTATTTGGAGGCAGATCCTAGAAAATAATTAAAGGAAATCTGATTGTTGCTCAAGGAAATAAGCTAGGAACATTGTACACCACTTTAGAAATAAAAGACATAGTGTCAGTGGTTAATTTAGAATTAATGTTAGTGTTGTGGCATCGGTGGTTGGGTCACATGAGTCAAAAGAGAATGAAGTTACTAACCTCACAGGGAAGATTACTAGACTTGAAGTCTATTGATGTTGGTTTATGTGAAGGATGTCTTTATGGGAAGTAGAAAAGACTTAGTTTCTCAAAAGCTGGAAGAACATCAAAGATTGAGAAGTTGGAATTGGTACATACAGATGTATGGGGAACAACCCTAGTGAGTTCCCTTGGTGGCTCATGCTAATATGTCATCATTCATTGACAATTCCACTTGAAAGGTATGGGTTTATTTCTGTAATTATAAATTTGATGTGTTTTCTACATTTAAAAGGTGGAAGAAAAAAAGTGCAGAATCAAATTGATTTGAAAGTAAAGTGTTTGAGGCTTAATAATGGAGGGGAATATGATAGTTTAGAGTTGAAGGCTTTCTATTCTTAGAATGGGATAAAAATGTTTAAGAAAATTCTTGGAATACCAAAGAAGAATGGTGTTGCTGAGAGAATGAATAGGACCTTAAATGAGAGAGCTAGAAGCATGAGGATATCTTTTGGACTACCAAAGATGTTTTGGGTAGATGTAGTCAGCACAATAACCTATGTCATAATTCAAGGACCTTTAGTTCCACTAGAATTTAAGATACCTTAGAAGGAATTTTTAGGAAAGGTAGTAAACTTCTCACATTTAAAAATTTCTGGATGTGTATCATATGTGCACTTAGGTTTTTATGTCCAAGATAAACTTGACCCTAAATCCAAGAAATGTTATTTTATTGGCTATGGTTTAGATGATTTTGGTTATCATTTTTGGAATGATCAAAATAGAAATATTATAAGGCATAGGGATGTTACTTTTAATGAACATGTGATGTACAAGAATAGGTCTAGATCAGAATTTAATAGTGTAGGGAAGCAGAAAAAAGAAAGTAAGAAGGTTGAATTGAAAGAGATATTTGAGAGAGATGTAGCTAGAAGGATTGAAGAAAATCCTAGAAACAAGATAGCTAAAGATGAAGCTGAAGTGGAGTAAAAAATGGTTACACCAAAGCTTCAGTTGAGAAGGTCTACTAGAACACCAAAGCCAAGAGATAGGTGCTCTCCCTCGTTACATTATTTACTTTTGACTAATTCTAGGGAACCATAATTTTTTGATGAAGTAAAGTAGGTGAAAAATCATGTTAAGCAGGAGTTGGCTATAAGAGTNATCATCTATACCATAATACTCAACACTAATCTAATGGTAGTCAACTTTACTACAAGAGAGAAAATCTTTGTGTAGTCAATTTCTCTTTTATACTACAAAACCCTTAACTACTAACCCNAGAAGGAAAAAGGGCATTGTAGAATAAGTGGATGTATAGGATCAAGGAAGAACATGATGGTAGCAAAAGATACAAGGCAGGGTTAGTAGTTAAGGGTTTTGTAGTATAAAAGAGAAATTGACTACACAAAGATTTTCTCTCCTGTAGTAAAGTTGACTACCATTAGATTGGTGTTGAGTATTATGGTATAGATGATTTACCTCTAGAGCAGCTAGATGTCAAAACTACTTTCTTGCATGGTGACCTTGATGAGGACATTTACATGGTTCAACTAGAAGGTTTTCAGGTTGCTATTAGAAAAAATCTTATTTGTAAGTTGAAGAAGAGTTTGTATGGATTGAAATAGGCTCCTAGGTAGTGGTACAAGAAATTTGATTCATTCATGTTTAATGCTAGTTTCACAAGGTGTGAGATGGATCATTTTTGCTTCATAAAGAGGTTTGATGACTGCTACATTATTTTTCTCTTGTATGTTGATGACATGCTTGTTGTAGGGTCTAGTTTACATGAGATAGATAAACTAAAGTAACAACTGGCAAAGGAATTTGAGATGAAAGACTTGGGACTAGCCAAGAAAATACCTAGGATGATAATTAGTAGAACCATATCTGAAGGGATTCTCAAGTTGTCCTAGGAAAAGCATATAGAGAAAGTGCTTAGCAGGGTTTGCATTCAGGATGCAAAGACTAGATGCACTCCATTGGGAAGTCACTTCATTCTTAGTAAGAATCAGTCACCAAGGATAGAAGAGGAACATGAACAGATGTCCAGAATACCATATGTTGTAGTAGTTGGAAGTTTGATGTATGTTATGATCTGTACCAGACCTGACATAACACATGCAGTGGAAGTTGTTAACAGGTTCATATATGATCCAAGAAGGGAGCATTGGGAAGCTATAAAGTGGCTCTTGAGATATTTTAAGGGAACTTTAGGTATGACACTTTGTTTTAAAAGGAGCAACATTACTCTACATGGTTATTCTGATGTAGATTTGGGAGGTGATTTGGACAACAAGAAGAGCACCATTGGTTATATTTTCACTATAGGTAGTACTGCTATGAGTTGGATGTCTTGACTTCAGAAGAGAGTTTCTCTCTTCATAACAGAAGCATAACATAGGGCTATATCAAAAGCTAAAAAGGAGATGATTTGGTTGAAGGATCTTCTAAGAGATTTGGGTAAGACATAGGATAACAACGAGCTTTTTAGTGATAGTCAACATGCCATAAATCTAGCTAGAGATCGAGTTTTTCATTCTAGATCTAAACACATTCAGTTGAGGTATCATCATATCTGTGGGTTGATAGATGATGGGACATTAATGTTGACAAAGATTCCTAGGTCAAAGAACCTTGCAGACATGTTGACAAAGCTAGTTACCATTACTAAGCTAAGGCTCTTCATGACCTTTATAGGCCTCTATGGTTAGTGATGAGGAGGCACCACACTAGGAGTTAATGATGTACATGGGATAAGCTAGGTTGCAAGAGTTTTTCTTCTTAGATCAATCTCCAAGTGGAAGATTTTTGGAGTCATGTGGCAACTGATTCGAATTTTAATTTTTGGTTTTTTGTCATTACATTGTACTAGAAGTTGAAGGGTTGACTGTTACAAAAGTTGAAGGGTTGGCCATAATAGAAGTTGAAGGGTTGGCCATTATAGAATTTGAAGAGTTGATAGCTATAGAAGTTGAAGGGTTGGTCATTTCAGTTACAAATAGTTTCTTGATGCATATTTATGTAACGTTCCAAAACTCTCTTGTAACTATAATCTACAAACGCGATCTTGTTGAAACATGAAAATCCCATGTGTTTTGTGTGTGCTTGTTTTTCCTATTCTTGTTTTTTTCTCTTGATTCATTTCCTAACACTAGAGTTCAAAGTGCAGTTGCAAGCTAGATGTTCCAATATAACAACAGATGTCCTAATTTCTACTGGGACATCCCAGTTGGGATGTCCCAAGTAAGACATCCCACCTAAATATGAGTTGTTTGTAGATAGACATCCCAAGCTTGAATGGGACATCTCAACTAGTCATTTTCTAGTCATTGCAAAAATTTTGAGGAGGATTTGAAAAGTGAAAGGCTATAAAACAAAGTAAAATTATTAGAAAAAGAAAAGCATTGTACAAGAACTATTCATTGATCAATTTCATTATTGTACATAAAGTGAATTATCTTTGTTTCTTATTTTCCCATAATTTTTAAATTGTTGTATATGTTCCTAAGTGAAAGGAATTTGTAAAGTGAGTTACATTTCCTACTTGATTATTTTTCTTTCTTTGTAGCCTTGCAAGGTTGATGTGATTCTTGTGAAAAGACATCTTGTAAGGTTGTTGGAATCTTATGGGGTTGATTGTGTTTCTAGTAAGAAAACACTCTAAGAAGAGCTTACAACTTTGTAAAGATTGTGAGATCCTTGAAACCATATTTTGAGCTTGTTGAGACCTTGCAGGATTGAGTGTGTTTCCAATGAGAAAAAAATTCGAGTGGAGCTCAAACATTGTAATGGTTGTGATGCCCTTTAAACTAATTTTTCAAAGAACAAAGTCTAGAGATGTGTGAGGATTCTACCCTTCAAGTGTAAATGTTCCCAAGTTGGGAAACCATTTAAATTTGTGTGCAATTTTGGTTGTCTTGGTTGTTTAAATTGAAGAACTTATTCAACCCCCCTTCTAAGTTATTTGATCCTTAGCTTACATCTAGAATAATTGATCCTTTATAAAAGTGATGTATGCATATACACTAACTTTAAATTAAAACATAGACTTCAAACTAATGAAAGTAACCTTCTAATAACTCTTGTAACTTCTAACTTTAAAATTGAAAACATTACATAACTTCAAATTTAACACATAATAGGAAACATGAAAATTATTATGGGGTAGGAAAGGCAGGGCATGGGGGATGGCTGAGAGAAGGGGGCATGGGTGTGTTGGGGGGAGGAATGCAAAGGATTTGTCCAATCTTGAAAAATATTATTAATAATGAGCAAAGAAAATTTATAGTACATCATATGCATGAAATTGAGTAGACATCATAACAAAACATGTAAAAAAAAAAACTCTTTGATTTTAGGATTATCTACTTAGGTGTATAATCTTATAATTAATACTTTGAAAAGATAGGTGAAGAAAATTAATTGTTAAGAGGGAGAAAGTTTCGAATCCTAACAACATTTACATCACTTTTTAACATCTATGCTTGAAATTAAAATAACAAAATGATTTAAGATAGAAAGCTATGGTTTAATACCAATATTTATATTAAAGTAACGAAATAGTAGTATTTCAAAATATACATAGGAGATTCTATCTTCTTGAGATTCTTTATTGCCATTTGATTGTTTTTATCATTAACATTAACTTAAATTTTCATATCTTTAACTTCAGATTTTTTTATTCTATCTTTAAGTTTAACATATTTTTTTCTTTTCTTTAGAATCTTTTTTCTTGACTAAAAAAGAATAAGCATTAAAAAAATGTTCATCATGATGGAAAATGTTGTAAAAATTAGGAAGATTATAATGTGTAATTGATTAAATATAAGTATTTCCTCCTTGTAATACCAATTCCTTTTTATAAATGAGAAGATTAAATTCAATGAAAAATATTGATGAAAACTAAACATTGTAGAAGTAGACACCATATGTTTAATGGAACTGAGAACAATAATTTTCTACTCAACTTTTTAAAATATCAACAAAAGACTATATAACTTGATAAAACATGAAATTTTAGCATATTATTTAGATCAGACATAAAAATTTAGAGCTTGCTTAAGAATGATCAACATTGTATGTTTATGTATAAAATACCTTATATCTAGGGTTCACTACATCATCAAAGCATTACCTAACTCAATGAGAAGAAAAAAAATGATAATAATACCTAGAAGAGAAGAAAATTTTTACTTAAAAAATAAAATTTAATTGAGAAACATCAAATCCACTAAAAAAAATAGATTTTCTAAAGAAACATCCAATCCACTAAAAAAGATTAAACTTGCTAAAGAAACATTAGATCCACTAAAAAATTAGATTTGCTTGAAACATGATAATAAGAGTAAAATTGTTAGTCCTCAAGGGGATACATGTCACAATATTTCTAACACTACCTTGTTTAGGATGAGAGGGATTAAAAACATGGATTTTGAAGTTTAGGGATCATGAACCTTTTCATCAACCTTTACAATGCTAATTATTTTCATCAAGTAAGCAATCCTATGAGCATTGAGTAGCTTTGTCAAAATATTAGCCAATCGATCAATTGTAGGAACATATTTGAGCAACGCATATTCATTCTTCACTTTATATTTGATGAAGAAATATTTTATACCCACATGTTTTTTACTTTTTATGGATAACATGCTTCCTTGAGAGTTAAATAGTAGTTGTATTATCAACTAAAATTTTAATGGACAACTTCACATTAAAATCCAATTGAGAAAAGAAATTTTTTTGCTACAAAATCAACTATTGAGATACAGTTAGTCTCATAACACTAAAAGTTTACTTCTAATGATTTAGAAGCCTTTGTATTCTAAATCATGTCTTCACTTTTCTATTTTAGAAGTGATATTTTCTTGACAATATCATTTGCACATAGCATACACCAAGGGATTTCAACTTATATTTCCTTTATTAATTCATTCCTAACAATAACAAATAAGTATGGACTATATAGATCCTTAATGTAGACCTACCATGACTAGAAAATTAGATATGATTCCACAAGCTATTTTAATTTTAGTTTCAAATTAACCTTATTCTTGCATATCCTTCTTAAACAGTGAGCTAATTACTTTAGCCATCTCTCATGAGCCAAAAACAATAAATAAAATAATAAAAGATAAATTAAAAGAATTAGTTAAGAAAAAAAATATGAAAGGTTCAAGTAGATAAAAAATAGTATAATGATATTCTAATCATAATTGAACTCTCAACTTTTAACATATAAGACAATGATCTTGTAAATAAACATAGAGTATACTAAGAACTATTTAAAATTATTCAAATGAGAGTGAGTGGTAGAGAAAAGATTAAATTAAGTAGGATTTTTAAGAAGATTTCTCTATTTATTAATTTTTTTGATAAAATCTAGGTCTAACAAGAATTGTTATTGATAAAATTGGGTATTTTGAAGGTTTTTTCCAAGCTTCATAACTATATAATAAAATTAGTTAAATAAGTTAATAGTACATTTTCTTTGTAATATCCTAGGGCCAAATTTGTTATTGTGCACAATTATTATGAATAATGTATAAATATTGTACAATGTTATAGATTCTTTAAGAGATACAATTTTTTCATGAATGCCTATTTCAAAATGCAATATCTAAATGATTGTAGGAGGGAATAACTTCAATATATTACTTAATAATTTTTCAAAAATATGACTTACCATAATAAGTCTATAGTTGTTAAGCTTATTTTTCACTTTTTCTAAATAATATAATTGCTCTAGTATGATGCACCAATCCTATCTAGTAATTCATTTTATATATCATATTTATAGTTCCAAAATATATGTACAAGTCAAATTCCTCCTCACTTAAGAAGCTCTCTGTCAAAGCTAGAAGCATCTATTATTTTATTAGAAGTTAGTTGAGTAGTGTTTGCTTCTGTCTATGCCTGTGTGATGTATCAAGTTATCTAAGAATTACATAGAATATAAACATAGTTTTTATGTCTAAAATTAAATTCAAAGAACTTCATAATTACTAAAAAATTGAAAATAAACTTTTTTATCATTGTTATGCAAAAGGTACCAAAGAGAGTTAGGATCTTCTTAATCATACTAAAGAGTTATTCTTAATCTTGTTTGATAATTTCTTTTTCTTTCAATAAATAAGATATTTATATATTTTTATAGCCTTTAGATCATTCATGGTTGCTTTAATTTATAACATGTTTGGTTATGTGAATCTTTAGATACTTGTATATGTACATATAGATGTTGAATTGAAAATTTCATGTATGTAAATAGATTACATCTTTAGAGGTGAAATTTGAAAATAATTAAAAAATAAATACAACTGGGAGAATGTACTAGTTTAGATGAGAATTCAAGGATGTATACATGAAAAAATAAATAATTTTTTAGTATAAAAAATAAAAATTTAGATATATCATTAGTAGATTTTTCTAACTAAACATGCTCTTAATTAATAAATAGCCCTGTTTAAAAGTTTCATCAAAGTAAAAGTTCTTCTTCTTTTAACTTTTAAACATTAATATCATATAAAAAATGATTATTGCCAAGATTTTTATGATATTATCATTACCTTTATTACAAGCCTAGAGCTTATGAACCTCCTCTTGATATTTTATCATTGATTATCCATTAGTCTTACATTATAAGGTTTTTATCTTAGCTATGTGTACTTATATGTCAACATTTAAGTCCTTGATATTTCAAATTTTTTAGTTGCAAAAATGTTTGTAAGGTTTTAAAATTTTTCTTTTGAATCTATAATATTATTTTTCGTTCATATATTTCAAAGTTTTACCTTTCTTTCAACTACAATTACCTTAGAGATTGATTTTTTAGAGGTGAAAATCTTTTCTTTAAGCATTGTTTTCATTGTTTCCTTCACATCTTCATTTTCTATTGTCTCTACCCTAGAAAATTTAAAGTTGCAGTCTAACTTTGCATTTCTAGTGGTATTAGAATACCTCTTAACTTATCTTCTTCATATCATTTTTCTCTAGCTTAGCTTCTTCCCTCTCATTTACTATGTCTTGTGTTATATTCATATTATTAATAAGATTAAGTCAATGTAAAGGTTCTTCATTTTGGATGATAACTCTAGAATGTTCTGCCCTTAACTTCTGCTTTGTGCCTCTAATTTTTGTGTTTCACTTTCAAATGTAAAAGATCATGAAAGAAAGGAAATGAAATTTACAGTTGAATATGGATTTTTCATATTCTATGTCAACTTTGAGTTTTGAGGTATTAATTAACAATATCATTTTGTTGGCAAAATGATGATGGGAGAGCATAGTACTTATTTATTATGTTCTCTCAAAGATAAATACTATGCTTCTTTAACTACATCTTTCACCATTTATAGTTTACATTAGCTACATTTTAATTAACATTGTTTAATTGTCACTTTGACAATGACTTTAATTTGATAGAGATTTTCCCTTGGTTTTAAAATTTTAATTTAGCTTTCTATGTATTATCTAGATTTTTTTTATTAATTCATTAGAGTTGTAGACTTTTCTAGGATTTTCTTTCATTTTCATCTCATTAAGGTAGAATTTTCTCAATATTCCTTCTATTTTTTGATATAATTAGTTAGCCATATTTCTATAGGATTTATTAAATAGGCTTATATCTCCTCCAACTATTTTGCTTAATGTTTTTGGTCCCATGGAATGAAGGAAATGGATTACATCAGAAATTTCCAAAACTTAATCCAACCTTAAAAGAAAGGTAAAAAAATAGATTGTGAAATTTTAGAATCAACTAAAAAATATAAATGAAATAATTATTAATATAATTTGCATAATTGTTTTCATTATTGTTTTGAACATAAGTAAATAAACTTGATCAAAATAATTGATGGGTTAAAATTAGGGTAAAAATAACATGATTAATATTAGAATTAAACAAACTCTAAATACTGATTGTGAATGCTAGTAAATCCAAATGTTAAACTAATTCTAAGCATAAATGTTGCCTATATTGAAACACAATGTATCATTGTAATATAAATTTGATCCAATTATTTAATATAAAATTAAATGTTTAAAGGTATATTGATGGACTCCTATGTTAATTCACATTGCGAGTTAACATTTAAGGTAATCTTATAATCCTAGCAAAATATAACAATATAGCAAGTGGAAAATATCCTAGATACTATCTACTTCAAGATAGCATAAAAAATATTTTCTTTGCAAAATAGTATATTAAACTGAAATTTATCTATTTATAAAATAATATTAACATTGAAAAATGTTCTTTCCTGGAATACTTCTCATTACTACACATGTTGAACTAAATATCCATGCTTAAGACCAAGATATCATTATAATATAAAATTTTAACAAGAAAATTTGAAATAATTTTTCCTTTATTTTACAAACATTTATATAAAATGAAGTTCATAACTATTCTAGGTAACTTCAAATTAATTACATATGGTTACTAAATTGGTGGAAAACCACTTGATTATGTCATAAAATATGTCATCATATTAACATTAGAATACAATAATAATAAAAAGAAAGAAAAAACTTATCATACCATCTATAGTCCGTGGATCCACTCCTAGGTTATCATAATCAAAATCCTATAGAGAAGTAAAATAACCTTAATTCCATAAAATTTAAGTAATAATTATTATGAAAAATAAAATGATAAATTTAGGGCTACTTCTCTATTATCACACTTCCAAACTCAAGGGTTGGTAACCTAAGTAACTAGTTAAGACTAATTTTCTTTGTAAGTTTTGGAGTTAGTGCCAATGCTAGTTACTTGTCTTGCCTATTTTGAAGGTTCCTAAAGAATTTAATAAATTTGTATTGATATTTAACCAAAGTATTTATTACTTTGGTAAAATTTTCAACCTTACAACCTAGATTAATTAAATTAGTTTGGAGTTCTGTATTTAAAATTTGTATGGCTTCATTGTTTGTAGGTTTTTTGAATTTTCATTTGAATAGATATGTTTTAAATATCTTTTTCACCCCTTTTTGAACTCATAATATATGTTCCTCAATTTTCTCTATGACTATGAATACATCATGGAATGTAGATAACCACTTATTTACAGTGTCAGAACTTAACTTTATAGACATCAATTGAACTATTTTAATGGATTTTTTGGCAAAGGATTTTATGTTCTTATTTGAAATAGTTAACTCTTGGTTTTCGAACAAATATTGAAGAAAATTTGATTATTCCTTTATTCTATTCTCATAATGAACTAGCTATTGTTGTTAGCCCTAAATAATGATTTGCAATTTTTCAATTTCCTCCTCATGCTTGAATTAAAAGAGATTGATTCTAGAGTTTAATTATTTGACTGAGGTAAATTGAGATTAGTTGTAGGGTCTTGCATGGTGTTGGTTTTAAGTGATTGATTTTATATAGGTGGAATAGAAATTTTTTTTGAGTTGTATTACAAGAGAAGTGGTAGTGGTAACGTAAGCTTGAGGTAACTTATCAAGGCTATCTATCCTAACTAATTACTTAATGGTACAGGTTTTATAAGTCTGGATCATCATTCCCAACCTAAATCCTTTTTTTAGTAAGGAGTAGATCAGAATAGGAAACACAAGAAAGATCATTCGGTTATGGCTTCTTCCACCTAATTTGTGATTTTATCATGTAAATTTATTCCCCCAATTGTTAAATTAATAATAGAGCTTGTAGATATTTTAAATTAATGGTTACCTTGATACCCATAAATATGGTCTTAAATTCATTAATGAAGACTCTTCATTTTAGTTATAATAAAATTCAAACTTAATGTGGATATCATATCTATCTTCAACACATACCTAAGACCTCTAAGACTGACTTAAAATCTAGTTGAAGAAATTAGATAACCATGGGTTAGCCAATATCTCTAAAAGTTCCAACTAAGCTAGAACATTTATATGAAAAATCCATCAAAATTTTTAGCTATATCATAACACCCCCTTTTATTTTGATACTTTATTAGTGTTATAGATGTAGAATTTTTCTATTTTATACACTTAAGTCATCATATTTTTCAAGGATTTCTTAGTTTTATTCCCCTTTAATATGTTTAAGCACCTTTTATAAGGCATAAAATTATTGGAATTTCCTATTTGAGGTGGAAGCTTAAGAGTAAAAACATAAAATATTCTATCATCAAAATAATGAAACCAAAAATAATAAGAATCAAAATTAAAAATTCTTACCCTATGCTTTTATTTCTTATAGTGTAAGAACATATCTTTACGTTGAACCTTATTAGCAGCCTTCATTTCAAATCTTGAAAACTAAAACATTAATACAAAATCATATAAATAGTTATTAAACAAATTATTTTTTAGATAGTTATAATCAAGGGGATTTCAAGATGTTCAAGGGGGGTTTACAAGAATGTGCTAGGCATTGATGTTGGTTGGAATGAAATATTAAACTATTCTAAGGACCCTTAGATTGGAAATGGATTTGGCACTTAATTTGATCAAAGGGTTCTTAAAATGGTTTTTGAAATGATGATGATGGATGATTTGACAATGGTTAAGAGGCTTTATAGATAGATATCCAAAAGGAAATCGCAAAGAAGTTGAGGGATTCTTGATCTACTAGGGAGGCCAAAGGTCAAATGTACAAGGTAAGAATGATTAGGGTTGATACAAAATTAGTATATATATTGTGAGCCTACACATGTGAAATACCACATGACATGGTGTATATAAGGATGAATTTTTTTTTTGCTACATTTTCTTCTTTTCTTTTGACTTGGTATGAAGTTTTGAGAGCTCAAGAAGGTCTTAAGGGATCTTGGGGTCTCTACTAGATCTTAAGTTTCCAAGGGATTCTTGAATTTCTCTTAAGAGGACCTCAAACTCTCTTATGAGAGAGGCAGAGTAGAATTATGTTAGCTTATGTAACTTCTCAAAGTTTTATACTCTCAATCCAGGATTATGCATGTTCCTCTTAGATGTTGTTATGTGTCTCTAAGTTCTCACTCTTATAAAAGTTCTTGAGCCAATAGAAAAATAATTTCAATTAGTTGTATGAGGTAGAGTTAAAAGTTGGTCAAATCTTAAGATGATTTCAAGAAACCTTAACTACTAGGCATCCTTACTGAGAAAATTAATCTTTTAAAAACATCTCAAGATCATTAAGATGCTCTTTATGATTGTCATACCCTTTTTAAATTATAGTATTTAATGACTTAAGGAGGGTGTTGAGTATCTTGTATTAAGAAACTAAGAGACTATCATTTAGGCTTTGTTGTGATAGTTGAAGGGATCTTAGGAAATCTCAAGGAGTATCAAATTGTTAAGAAGGTCTTAATAAATCTAAATATTTTATGTTGAGGGGTTATTACTCAGATTAAATGCTACCTACCACTTCGAGTGAGTGCCCATTTCCTAGTTATTTCTTCTTCTTTTAGCTATCCTTCCCTTCAAAGAATACATATAATGAGTTAGAGTGTGTTAAACACAAATTTCTTTGTTCTACCCTTTAAACGACTTACTTATCTAAGAAAATTCATGGATCTCAAGAGGCCTTTAAAGAATCACTTTTCTTTAAAGGATTCTTTAGAAGTTTATTAATCCAAAAAGAGTTTCTCACATAATGGATATTAAAATCCATTTATATGTGCAAGAATATTTTCTTTTTAGGGTAGAAAATGTTGATGATGAGTGGAATACTATGAGGATAGTAAACTCTTTGTCTATGGATCAACAAAGCTATTACTCTAACAGTCAAGAATGACTAAAATATTGATTATCCTATGTGGTTTTCATATGTCAAAATTTAAAGAATGGAGAAGCATTTTTATATGGATGTGAACATGTATAAGATTATGGAGAAAATATTTAGAGATTAAGGTCAGTCTAGTTAAGAAATAATTGAAGATCAAAGAATTTTTCTATTGAAGTACCAAGTTAGAATGAAATCAAAGGGAGCTATTGCAAGGATTCCATGATGTGTGAAGGTAACGAATAGCTAAGTCAATATCAAATTTCCTCAACTTTGAATATAGCCTAGATGTTCAAGCTTCATGATGCATGTCTAGATAGTGAACATACAAAGTTTAGAAGTGAAGCTCTAGCTATCCTAGACATCCCAAGCCTCAACCTAGATGTTTCAAACCATGGATATTTCAAGATTGAGGGTGGACATCCTAGATGATGAATTTCTAGGCTAGAATGTGGACATCTCATCAAAGTTGGAGTAGATAATAAGATGGAAGTTTCAGCTATTCCCATACTTCCCACTCAAATCATAGCCCTTGTAGTAGAGATATTTGTTTCACTTTTTGTAACCCTATTTAGGACCAATGATTGATGGTTGGTAGATCTTTAATTCACCTCTTTTCATTACCTAGGGATTAAGGTAAGTTGTTGATATAATAAGATCTATTTTTCCTAAATATCATTCTGACTATTTTTTTTTTTTTTTTTGCAAAATAAGTAAGAGAACTTTAAAATATTTAATTCCATATCAAAATAAAAAACCAAAGCATTGGAGCATTGGAGGATGAAGGAAGTACTAGAGCACAAAGAAACATCATTAATGCAAGTTTTTTTGAGGATGAATGAAAGCTAAGGAGGGTAGTTTATCATGCCCCCATTCCCAAATGGAGTCATTCCATAAGAAATATGATGCTTCTTTGTAATAAATGATATAATTATTATAATAATATCTAAAAAAAGTTATAATAAGACCCAAAAGGATGCATTGTAATAATGAGCATGTCTTTTGAAATGACCTTTGGGGGTCTTAACCTAATATACTTATGCCTAGGATATTAAGGTCATGTCATTATGGAGTAGCAAAGCTAGTAAGAGTGTGTAACAGGTATTAGGTGAAGTGAAATAATTAGGTGACTAGCCATATGTTCTAGCCAGATATAGGCCTAACCATGGTGGTAGTGTTGCATTGCCTCTAAGGGATAGATGCTAAAAGAAGATAACCCTAAGGAACCCTTACAACATGGTCCAAATACATTATTTTCATGTTAATAAAGCATTCTTTTCATTTCCTATTGCATTTTTATCTATCATATTCTTTACACATAATGTTAAATGTTATTTATATTTGATGTTTTCCATGACAAGTAAGATCATGAAGTCATAATTTTAATGAATTATATAAAAATTTTCATTTGGTAAAAATATTAGAAAACTAATAAAATATATTTTAAGCATAATGTTGGTCATTTATCTTATGTCCACTAATACATGTATCACCTAGAAGGTAAAAATAAAGGAAAATTTTAATCCATATGATTGAGTAGGAAAAAAAATCACAAATATTTCCTAAGAAATTTTGGAATCAAATATCAAGTAGTTAGATAGCCATGCACAAGGATTAATATATATTACCAAAATATTAGTACCAAACAAACAACAGTCAAATAATCAAATAAAGAATAACATATGGCTAAATATCCAAACTAAAATTTCACCACCACCCAACCTTAAATTTTTGGAAACTAGTACCAAATTCTCAATGTAAAAATATTAAAAGTTGATGTGTTTACTTATTGTGCACAATAAGATTTTTCAAACCAAGATTGAAATTAAATAAAATGTACCTTCAAAACTTACTTATTATTTCTTAAATTTGGTAGAAATATTAGTCAAAATATTACCTCAATTTCTATTATTAACTAGACTACAATATAATAAATGAATTGTTTATTAATATTAAACAAGAAATAAGCTTTACTACTCTAGATAGTGAGGTGTTGCTAAACATCTTAGAGTTTTTTTAAAAAATCTATCAACTAATGATCAAGAACCTAGAGGGGGTGAATAAGTTCCATTGAAAAGATAAAGATTGATTCATACAAACTATAATCACAAAATATGTGGGTTTTCAACTTGGGTACCTTCACACTTAGAGGATAGAAGCTTGCAAACCTTTATATGTGTTTCTCTTAAAATTTGGTTTCAAGAGCACCAAAACCTTTATAACGATTAAGTACAATTGATTCTGAGGTCCAAGTTTGAGTCTCTAACTCAAACCAATGCAATTTTGTGATCTTTTTCAAGAAATATACACAACCCCTAAAGTTTTTAGTAGAAAGTATCCTGAGATCCAAGACTCCAACTCAACAATAAAACAAAAGTGCAATCAATCTTAAGAGAATTATCCAAACTCTCAAGATACAATGGAAATAATAAAGTTGAATCAAGGAGCTTGTGAATTATCTTTCAAATTCTTTACTTTAAGCTCATAACAAAGCTAACAAATAGATAAGAATAAAATTTACAAATCACTAGAATACTTGATGCTTAATGCTTGCTCAATTTCTTGGTCCTTGGAGCTTTGCCTTATTACCTATTTATTATCTTTTGGGAGATATAATTGTTATTATCCTTCAAACAACTAGCTTATTGGGTAGTTAGATATGTTATATGAAGTGTGGAAAATCTAGCTATATTTTTGTCTTATGATTGGAAAATATGTCTTATTAATTAATAACATATCTTAACTAAGAACAAGGCATCTCATGTGATGCTCCTAATAATTTTGGTAAGCTATCTTGTATAAGGATCAGAAAAATTTTATTATTATAAAATGTCTTATCTTAAAGTGAGACATGCTTGTGAGTTGTTGTGCAAGCTTGGAAAGATGTCTTTCATGTAATAAAAATATCTTTGGAATTAGTAGGATGCCTTATGGGAAAGTAGGATGTCTTGCATGAGTGTAGGATGTCATGAGACTTTTGTTGCTTGACATAACACTTGGTAGAAGAAGGTTTTATTTCTTTGGTAATGTCTCAATATTCTCCCAAGTCTAACAAACCTTTAGGTGGTATAAACTAACATGAAAGAAAATAATTGTAATTTTCATTTTGTTAAGTTTTCATACATAAATCATCAATAGTATTTCCCTTTTTGGTGATGTGCAAAAATTAAAAATTGGTTAGCATAAAGTTCATGAAATTGAACAGTTAAGCATAATTCTATTTGCTCAATATTTGAATTAAAAATGAATTAAACCATAATAACATAAACTATATATGTAAACTATAGTTTCCATGTATGATAAGATCATGTTGTTGTAAGTAACATGTTAGAAGCCAAATATTAAGCATCATGTAGTTTTAAGAAAAAAAGCTACAAACAAACACTATAAACACATAGGCTAAAAATAGAGAAAGACCAATTCATGTCCAATCAAGGTCCAAATGTAGAAAAACATATTCCCTGTTCTTAACATCATCCAATAGCTAATCAATCATAATTTTCAGTGTTCTCAATAGAATCATAGATATCATCATTAGGCTAGTAAAGTTCTTCCTCATCATCATTACTACTGGTAGTCCATCTCAAAATCTATTCATCATTATCACCATAATCATCATCATCATTAGAAGGCATTGAAATTAGAGCATAATGAGACCTAATTTCCACTAAAAATGGATGGTCATAGATGTTGTGTCTAGTGATGGAGCTATTGTGGAGGAAGATGGAGTACCATGGTAGTAATAAGTTTTTGGGATTAAAGGAGCATACTAAACTAAGATTGCAAAAATGCTATTAATGACCTACTACTTAAATGATGGTGGTGGCTCATCTCTACATACTTTTTTGTAGATCCTTCTTGAGAAGCTTCCCCTATACATATGTTGGTTGATTCTACTACTTTTGATGCTCCCAATAAGCATGTGCCTAAATCCCTGGAATGTCCTTAAAGTCATCATCATTTCTAGAGTTATAAGCTCTGAATGGTCTAGCAATAGAGGTGATATACTATGTGTTCTTGGTCATCATCATTGTCTATCTAATTGGAAGTGTCAATCTCCTTGTTTTTTGTAGTAATACTGATAAGAGATGAAATTCTAGTAGAGTATATGCATCTAGAAATATGAGTGATAAATCTAAAATCCTTCCAATTATCTTGGTAATTGAGTGAAAATCCTTCCTCACTGAAACACCACTAATTTCAGCCTAGCACCTTAAATTGAAAATGACTCAAGCCCTTTTGAGCATTCGGAAGGCAAAATTTGGCTAAGGCATTGAGCTCACACCCAGCCTACCCAAGGTAGTTTGCTCATCCTCAGCATGAACAACTCTAATCAAATCAAAATCAAATCAAAAGTGGAAGATGATTGCTCAAAGTTCAAAAATTCTAGTGTTCAGCATCTAGCGTCCACAATTATAAGTTTTTAGGTCATGCTGCAGGTCACACTGAGCATGACCACAACGTGACCTGCCCAAATTCTTGCATGACCTATTCAAAACAGGCTCCAAATCAGACATTTTCAAGCTCAAATTTCCAAATCCAGATCACACACAGGAAGACAGTAGTTGTACTTAAAAATAGGCTTAAAAATTCCAAATTTGGTGTTAGAAATTACATTTTTCCCACCTCATTCTTAGGTCATGCTGAGGTCACGCCCAGCATGACTACCTAGCATGACTCACGCTCAGGTCACACTGGGGTCACGCCCAGCATGACTACCCAGCGTGACTGTAGCATGACTGCTAGTCCTCCTTGCACAAAAATAGTTCAAATGCATGTTGAAGACACATTGAAGCCCAGACAACTCACGTTGGAAGCCCTGGTCAAATAGAGATGCCTCGAACAACCTCGACTCAACATCTCGACATCCCGCAACACTCAATCCATGGTCAAGCAAGTTGAGTCAAATTTCTCTTATTGTACATTTCATTGTAAATTCTCATTTGTGGGCATGTCAAGCCCTCATGGTCTAAATTAAATGTACTTTCATGGGCTTGAGTAACCCACGAGTTGTACAATGCAATGCACCTGGTTGAAAACGTAGCTTTTCGACATACATCCAACTCATGCACAACTGTCCGACATGCATCCAACTCATGCACAATTGTCCATTGGACACATGTCACTAGATCTTCTTTCCTCTCATCTCTCAGCCATTGATTCCATTCTTGAATTTCATGCCCGAGCCCGGCCTAACCCTATAAATACCCTATCAATTCACATAAATGAGGGTTGGCAATTGGAGACTCTGGAAATTCTAGGAAGATACAGCAAGAACCTACAATCCTTGGATGCTCGGCACACCTGACTATTGGTATCCAAGCACTTCTTACATTCATCACATCATCACGTTACATCACCCTAGGACTAGGCATTGAACCTGCCATCTACACACAACTACGCTTTGACCGGTGCAAGTCTTTTCTAAGTAATACAATTCCGTTTGTTTTGCCAACTAAACATTATTCCCATTTTCTATTTTACATTCTGTTTTACATCTTGTTTACATTTCTTCTTACATTCAATTTACGTTCAGTTTACATGTTCAGTTTAGTTTATGTTTTGTTTACACCTTACATTTACATTTACGTTTTACGGCTCATGTTTACATTTTACGCAAATTTACACATTTTAAGACATCATTTATGATAACCCCAACGCTAACTATAGCTTACGCTCAGGGAAGTCCTTGGTTGATTTGCGTGTAGACCATCGAAGGCACTCTACCTTTGTTTACTTTTCCAGCTTGCCCTTAGGTGAAGGCAAGGTCAGTTGTGACTACCCAACGATCTTTCGGTGTCTGTTTCCCTTCCAGCCTCACACCAACGATTTAAGTCAGTACAATTTTTGGCACTAGAAGGAGGGCCATATTTGCCATTGTTAAAACATCGATCATGCTACCTGTTAAAACTTTTTCATCTTATCCTGTGAGTCTCATGTCCTTGTTGATCATGCTGAGCTTGTCCTATTGGTCACACTGAGCTTGCCCTGTTGGTCACGTTGAGCTTGCCTTGTTGGTCACACTGTGGTTTGATTGGTTTGATTCCGCTGTGTTTGTGTCACATTGTTCACAGTGCAACTGCTTGCAATCCAACTCCATTCATCTAGCCCAGTCTTCTCACGTTCGTCATGGAATCCTTCCAAATCAACCTAGTAACACTACCAATTGTTGAAACTTCGAACCCTATGACTACTACAGAATCCATAACCATTATTGAACACATAAATCCTCAAGGCCCTACTTGCCAGTCGCTCAGGCTACAGGGAAAAGGCCCTACTTACGCAACTCTTACACCTGAAGAGTATAACTTCATATGTGTCAAAATTTTGGCCAACCTACCTATTGACCATACAGAAAGGGAAGAAAAATGAGACTATGAACTTATCCATAAAGGAGGTCACAAATTCATTCCTTCAACATTCGACATAATCTCGCTCTCTAAACACCATCATAGACTCATATCCCAACTTCTCATGGCTAGAAATCAAGCCCTACAATTACCTCCAGTAGAGCCTCAAGGTGGAGATGAGGAAGATGATTTTGCAGCCCAATCTAAACATGCGGATTCATACCATACCATTAGCCCCCATGCCCATACAAACCCACTATTTCAATATTTCCTAGAAGAGACAACATTTCCGTCACCAGCTCCCTTATGGGAAGTAGCCATTCCTATTCCCATATTCTCCAAGTCCAACGTTCAAACTAATGCATCTACTTCCATCGTACCATTGCAAACACAATCCCAGCAGCTTCCTCCTCAAACTAATGCAGGAATGACTTTTTGACCTCAAGTGATTGGAATGCCATTGATCATACCTTCTTACACATCCATCCATTACATACCTCAAGTGCAAATCCAACAAGCACCAATGATTTCTTCACAACAGGTGACTGGACAGTGGGTCCCACTAGCTGTTTAGCAAAACCTGTCTACTCACTACAGTGTACCACATCCCATGACCTCAGCCCCAAATGTCATCCCACTGCAACAAATGTCAGCCCAACAACCTCTCTTTCCACAAATAACACAACAATTGAATCATTGTCAGCCACAATCCGCTCATCCATTGGTCTACCTACTGCCCAAGAATTGGCAAACACACAAAAAATGATGCACTCATTGGCAGAAGAATTAAAATGCCTTAAAACTATGAACACTAAGGAAGTCAAGGTACTAGATTTCTATCAAGATGACCCAGTTGACTCCTCAGTCCCACCCTTAACCTTGCCAAAGGAAGTCTCGTTACCTCAGCTGACCAAGTACAATGGAGAGGGAGACCCAAACGCCCACTTAGTAACATTTTGAACCAAAAGTCTTTTACTTCAAGCATGTCCCCATATAATTTTGTGAGTGTTTGCAATGTCCTTAACTGGAAAAGCCTTAGACTGGTACCGATCTTTACCTCGTAGTTCCATATCTTATTTAGAGGATTTTTTGCATCAATTTGTCACCCATTTCAAGTACAATCTGAAACCTGAAGCCACGTTGTATAGCTTAATCCAAATCAAACAAGCATCGCTTGAGCTAGCACAAAAATTTATCTAAAGGTGGAGTGCAATCTTAAATGAACTTCATGAACCCATCCCTAAAACATACTTGCTTACCATCCTTAAGTCGATAGTGAATGACTTTATTAAATCAAAACTTTATTAGTTGAAAGCCCATACATTGAGCTAAGCATTCGTGCAAATCAAAGACATAGAAGAGGTAGCACAAACAAGTAATGACCCAGCCTACTCAACCTTTAAGAGGCAACATACTAGGAAAGATAAATCTAAAACAATAGTAGTAGCATTGGCTGAAACAACCCGACCTGGTCATCCAAGACAAAAAGGAAAACAACCTACTGTTCCAAACAGCTATGAAAGAACCACGTCCACTCCTACACCCGAAAATCCTTCAAATAGAAATAACAATAGGGGTCATGCCCATACCTTCAAAAGAAAAGACCCTACTAAATACACACCATTGCCCATGAAGCCTTCACAATTGCTTGATCAACTTCTAAAGGTTGGGCTAATTCAACACAAACAAATGTCTCCCACGGTCTCTCAAAGACATGATCGATTTTGCGAGTTGGCCAAGAACCCAGCTTTAGCAATAGCTAGCGAACCACCCATTCCAAAGGGCTTTAGATTGGATAGGTTTTGTGAATATCACCAAAGGTGTGATCATGGGACTAATTACTGTTTTACGTTAAAACAGGATATACAATGCATGATTGATAGGGATGAAGTTGTATTCGACGAGGCAAACCCAGTAAGACCCCAGAACCAATCCATGGGGGTCTACAAGGATCCTCTCAATACTAATGATGCACCATATGTGATTAATACTATCATGTGAAAGACAGACAAGATGCTCCTTGAAAACCCATTGTGATTTGCAGGCCTTCAGAAAACACACCTATTCCAACATATCCTCAAACCCCTTTCACCATGCGTACATCCCCCACACCACCAAAACCATTCGTCATCTGTGTACCTCCTTCTGTTGTAGCCACAACCACACCATCTAAAAACCGACCCATTCCCTTCATGATCCAAGTGCCAAAATGCCAAAACCACCTTCATTCCCCCACAACCTCTGTGAGAACGTCTTGCCGATAGACTAACAAGAGAATGTTTGGAAAGGGAAAATCATCGACACGAATTAGGACCACCAAAGCCAACACCGCTAAACACCGTTCCCATGAGTCCGCCTATTAATGAGCCTAGTTCAAGTCACCAAAACAAGGATAATGTCAAGAGTCATGTCCCAAACCCAGCATCTTTAGTAAAAACCCCTCCACAAGAAATACGATTGCTAGGTCGAATGGACCAAGTCTCTATAGATAAAGGTTCCCCAAATGGTAAAGACCTAGCGAATGCATTGACCAAGTCACACAAGCTTTGAAACAAAATAATACTTCTTTAAGCCTATATGATCTAGTAATGACTTCGCTAGTACATCGAGAAGCTCTTGTGCGTATGTTAACTTCGGTCCCTCTTAGTGAGGACCTTCGCATAGATGAACCATCCATTCATGCAGTATTGTCTACGCAAGCTCAGGAATCAAAAACTACATCCCTAGAGTTTCACGCTAAGGACATTAAGCTAGATGACAAAACAGGAGAATTCACCATAACCCCTATGTTTCATAATGATACAGGTTAATCATTTCAAGATATGTAGGGTGAATGTTGATGACGGTACAACAACCAATGTAATACCTTTTTCTGTCATCGAAAAACTAAGACTTACCGAACAAATACAACCCACAACAACTTCTTTTCTAAAATCCTTTAGTGGTTCCCGTGTTGGAGTAAGAGGTATGGTTACCTTAGAATTCATAGCTGGGGACAAATTCCCCACATCAACTGAATTCATAGTAGTCAATGAAATGCCAAGACTTAATCTGATCCTAGGATGTCCCTGGCTAGCTCAACTTAAAGCCGTATCCTCCCCAATCCATCAGGAGGTCCACCTACCTTACGAGGGTGGTGAGATCATCATATATGGGGATGCAATAGTGTCACCTACTTCCTCAAACTCTAGAGTGAATCAAGAATTAGAAATTGAATTGGTTGAGCCTAAGAAAGGAACCATGAGCACACTTCAAAACATAGATCCAACGCTAGCTTCCAACCCTACTGAAACTGAAGAAACACTAGACAATACAAACATACGCACCATCCCTACTGATGTCTCTTGGTTGAAATTACCCTTTGATATCACCGCTGAAGGAGAAGGTGAGTATAAAATCTTACCCACATGCTCAAACCCATATGTTAAACTACAAAAGATCAAAAAGCAGCTTAACAAATAGAGTTAAACTATGAACTGTTCGAAATGACGTTAAACTACGAATTATCCAAAATGATGTTTAACTACGAACTGTCTGAAATGATGTTAAACTATGAACTGTCTGAAATGATGTTAAACTACGAATCGTTCGGAATGACGTTACACTACAAATCGTTTGGCATAACAATAAATTGCCAACAAAAGTCTGCAATGACATTAAACTAGCCACGATCAGAAATGGCCATTTCTGTTTAAAAATTTCTGAAAATGTTACTACCTTTGGCCCACCATGGCATAAAATTGGTGATCCTTTCTTTCTTTAACAATAGATGCAATAGTCCATCATGACTTTAAACTGATGTACCCAGCCTGAAATGGCTTTAAACTAGAGTCAACAAGTTACAGATTCACGAACTCCTATCATTTTACATCAAATTTTTAGTTATAAATTACAAGTTATAATTTAAATTCATGCATGGTCATTGCTGTATTTTTCAAAAACATTTACCTTACGTTTTACTTTACATTTAGAAATTTATGTTACCTATAGTTGCACACACATGTTCACAATATACTTGAGAAAACATGAAAAATAACAAAAATATTTACATAGAACATCAAAGTAACAAAGGAATGCAACCATTTTATACCACAATTAAATTTGGGCCATTACATTAGTCTTCATATATTTTATCAAACATTCAAACATCCAAAAATCTAAAAAGCACTCAATGGCTTAAGCCTAACTAATGCAAAGCTCATAGATGGGGCTGATCCCCAAGATCCTCTTCATCATCCACTCCTACTCCACTAAGGCCAACTCCATCATCAACATGTCCCTATAAACAGAAAATAGAAAACAAAACAAAACAAATCATAAACACAAAAATCAAAAAAATAGTAACATTAACAATGAAAACAATAAAAACATACAAAAATAAATGCTACAATAAAACACTCACAAGTGAGGAAGGCCCTAAGTTGGTCTCCAAACTACGCAGAATCTCCTTCTCAAGCACTTTCGCCCAATCCTCCTCCAAGCCAAGATCAATGCCAACGAGTGCTTTGCCTTTGTCCACTAGGGTCCAAGTAGGGCGCTCAAGAGAAAACACGCCTATCGTAGTCTCCCCAAAGGTGGTGGTAATCATTCTCTCCAGAGATTCCTCCACCTCGGTACACTCGACAAACCTATCATAAGAAGGTCGCAAACCTAACCCATCGATGAACATCTCAGCCTGGTGATGTTCAACTAACTCTTCCTTCAACCATTTCTTGTAATGATGCTTTTGATCCTTAGAGTCTTGGCCCCACTTCCATACTTTGGCAGCAAAATATTTCCAATCTTGACATTTCCTGTTCAAAAAAATATATCTATGCCTTTTGTTCTACTAAGTCTTAAGTAGCCTGCACCTTACCATTTAAAATCTTCCAATACCACGTGTAGGTGACTTCGGATGAGTGTCATGTGCTATCGCCAGACAACCTAGTAGCAGCAAAGTCGTAACAAAATTGGAGATCCATCTTCTCCTCTCTCTCTTTCGCTGGTGTCTCCCTTAGTGTATGAACCTCATCCCATAGATGCTCAGTCAAATGCCTTAAGGTCCAAATTGTCTTGGCATTCTGTACAATGCAACCAGAAACCGCATCGTAGATCTTTCTTGGAACTTGCTCAATATCCCCTGGTAATTTAAGAAGAGCATTAATGTGGGTAGCTTCGGAAGGATCCCACTAGAGTTTGGCACCTACAAGCACACACATAAATTAGGCATGATCGAGGATAAACACAAAGAATCATGATAAAACTAGATGCTTAGTATAACATGTAATGTACACATACCTAGTTCAGGATGAGCCTCTTGCAAGCGAGTGACCACCTCAATAACAATGCCCGCAACGAAATCCATTTTTCTAGGCATCTCAATCCATGGCCTCAAAGGGTCAATTGATGTGGGATGAGTAAGGGAGGTGTTCTCAATTGGAACCTGCGATCCTGACACAACTTCTCAAGATATAGCTACCTCAGGAATTCCAGCATCTATCCCAAAATGATCAAAATAATCAAGAACAACACATAAAAATAAAAAGACATGAAATATAGATTGAGCTAAAGAGGAACATACCAAAAAGACCTTTGCTGTCTAACCTGGGTGGATCACCAAAGTGCAAAGATCTGTCAAACAAACCATCAGGGACATCCCTTTCATCACTTGAATTCTTAAGTGCATCCAGGACCTCTGCAAGCTTCATCCCCATGTTGTTTGTTGCCTCCTCCTCTTGTGTGGCAAGAATTTCTCCCTCCTCCATTACCGCTTCCTTTTCTTTTCCTTCCTTCTCAGGTATAGGAGCTAGGACCTCTCTCTCCTTCTCCGGACTCTCATCTAAAATAACACTAGAACCATAAAGTTAGATATAACTCATAAATACATCCAATGGCAATATAAACCAAAAAGCAAATATGTAACAATGAAATAAACCACTTATCCTCCATTGGCAATATAAACCAGATCTTCTTCGTCCTTGGGGCTCTCACATCTGGGGTAGGTTCCTTTGCATACTCCTTCCTTTTCACCTTTGCCTTGGATTTTCCAACAGTATCACTAATTAAGCATTTAGCCCTCTTAACAGATGTGTGCAGCTTAGGTGGTTCTAATCCCAAGTTGTCATGGGAATGATGAGAGCGGCTGGCTACACCCTCACTAGTAATTGATACAGACTCCCCAATGTCTTCCGGTAGGTCCTGGGATCTAGTGGTGCTACATAAGTGATGAATCCAGGGGCGGGATAATTGCGAATGGTCCCTCAAAATATGGTGGTTATCCTCATGAACTACTAGGAATTCAGTGAACCTATGCAAGTATCCCACAAAGAAAGTAAAGGTGAAGTGGGATCTTGTATGAATTCTTGAACGTAACCTGATAATTTCCCCATGAAGGCCAAAACCTAAAAATTGTTCCCAATTATATTGCATTCCTATCTCCAAAACCACATGCATCACACACACAAATTCAATCCCAAGGACTCTCCCTTGAGAAAGAGATTTTGGAAACGCCTGTCCCCGAAAGAGAGGATACAGGAAGTTCACTTCTGTCGATAGGGTATCCTCTCGCATAGAAAATCCCTTGGGGACCTTGGACAAACCCAACTAATGTTCAAGTTCTTTGATGACCTGTCCATTCTTAGTTGCCCTATCCATAGCTACCGTGGCACTGTCCATGGGAACGCCAAAAAGATTAAAAAGAAACTCACTGGTTAGGTGAAATGTTACCTTCACTCTCTGAACCCATGTGGTAAAACGAGAAGCATCATCACTGAAGGAGTCAACAATCATAACCATCTTAGCAGTCGGAACGCTAGGAGTCAAGGCTGTAAATAGGCCTATCAAACCAGCCCGGGTGAGGCGATTGATAATCAAATTAAAAGCTCGATTCTGTAACCACTTTTTTGATTATTCTACCTCCACATACTTTGTAAAAAAGTGTAGCCTCAGTACACCTTGTAGTAATTGTAACTTCCTTAGGGAGGGTTATTACTGTAAAAGAAAAATATGGAATGAAAAGTTAGAAAAGGGATGTGACACACAATGATGCAATAGAAAAAGGAAAAATGGAGTCAAAGGTGTGATCACTTACCATCTGTGACTAGTAAAGGAGAGATGGGCACAGGATCAAGCCTTTGAGGAAAAATTGATCCATTAGGAGACCAATCCTCATGTAACCAACCACGAACCTGGCAATGCTCAAAGGCTCTTGAAAATTGCCTATGGGAGTTGACAAGGGCCATCTTGGCCTGGTCTAACACTATGACACGAAGAATGGGGCCCGCCATAAAAGTCTCTAATGTTGTGCACATTAAAGTAATCCCATCATCATCATCGTGCATCCCATGTTCATCAAAATGGGGCCTACATAGGGAAACAACATGCACATTTAAATGATGACATAAAATTAAGAAGAAATTACAAGTTAAAGTAAGTCACAGAGGAGCACACTTGTTCACTTTGTATACTATCCTGGGTGAGTTTTGAAATAAGGTATGCACACGGAGAGCTAGGAAAAGTGTGTTGTTGCTGTTGTAATGACTACATGCAGGCAGCTCCCACACACAAGTTAAAGGATGAGTCGATCTAGGACCTTTAGCAGGGCCTCCCTCCACTCTAAAAAGCCCCTCGTTGATATCAGTGATGAAGGCTAGTATATCCTGTATAGCCCCAGGCAAAATGGTCTCAATAATATCATGAGCCATCTGTTCACTTAGATGAGACCATATGACAACATTGAAATTGTGCAATATAAATGACAAGAATGAACTAGCACCGGGACGAAACCATATTGCATGGGGTCCAATGCGCATATCATAGGGGGGTGTATCTGGCCCAAGGAAGCCAAACCAAGCAAGTACCCCAACAAGCTCAATAATGAGGAGAGAAGATTTAGATCCCTCGCACATAACCAAAACATTGGGTAAGTGAAAAATCCAGGACCTAAGAATAGATCAACATTACATAAAACCAAAAAAAAAATTGTATAAAAAAATGTAACACCCATGAGATGAAGTGTAATGTTATGCTTACTGAGGTACAGTGAAATCAATTTCAGAGCAAATCCATGTTTAAAATCCCAGAAAAAATAATGTAAACAATTTAAAATCTAGAAATCATTGAACATCTTCACGAAAAACCCAGGATTGAAATTAAAAATTCAAAACCACGTTGCCTTGGACAAAAATCTAAGACCCATAGTCACACTGCCTAGGGAGGAAAAATTGAAAAATCAAGGTCATGCTGCCTTAGCTCGAAAGCCAAAAATTCATGGTCACACGCTGTCCAGGGCAACTGAAAATCATGGTCATGTGTTGCCTAGGGCAAAAATGAAAGAAACTAAAATTCAAGGTCATGCTGTGCAAGGTAAAAAACTGAAATTTCATGGAACTAAAACCCAAAAATTGCAAGTCACATTGAGTTCCCAGAATTGAGAATTTGTAGGTAACGCTGTTCTAGCCAAAAAATCCAAAATTTACAGGTCATGTTGCCTTGGAAAATGCTCAAAAATTTGCAAAACCATGATGCCTAGGACTAGAATTTTCAAAAGCGTTGCCCCCTTCGAAATCAAAAATTTACAGCCATTCTTGCCCCTCTAAAAATCAAAATTTTGCTCTCCAAAAATCTGAAATCTTTGTGGTCACGCTACCCTAGCCCCAAGGTCAAAATTTTTAGTTATGTTACACCCAAAACCCTGCAATGATAACGCCAAGAAAAGCCAGAAATTTTGCAGCCAGAACACCAAGAGAAATCAAAAACCTATGCATTCACGCCCCAAATTGCAAGCCCAAAAATCCTAAGCTCTCACCCTAGGTAACGCTACTTGCAGAAATCCAGAAAAAAAAGAAAAATTAGGGGCAAAGAATTTACCTGTGTAGGGCCTTCTTCCACGATGAAACCCTGATTTGGGGAAGATGTTGGAGGAGCTCTTCACTCTCTTTCACGAACACTAGGACTGCTTGCTTCCTCCCCTTGCCCCTGGTTACCTTCTTCTTGCCATTGTCTTTCATGGTCATGCTAACATTGATGCTAATGCCTTGCTCACGTTGCACTCTAGAACTTACACTATTCCCCCAATCGCCAGCAACTCATAATGACCAAAATGAGGCTTTCTTTTGTCAAAATTCTCGTTTCTATCCCTCCCTAATAATTTAATTTTTTTTGATTTTTGGCCATTTTATTTTAATTCATCTTCTCATTTTAACTACATGTTGTTGTCCAAAGCTATCTTTTGCCTTATGCTTGCCCAAATTTCCTTGCCATTCCAATCCCCCAAAATTAGGCCCAAAATTTCTTATGAACAAAGGAGGAAAGTGCTGAAAAATAAACGAAATTAAATAAACATATAAAAAAACTTAAAAATTTCATAAAATTTTAAAATCTCCGCGACCTTATTATCCACTTGAAAATTTAAATATAGAGTTTAAAAGTTAAAAATAAATTTTAGTGCAAATGGCCTTAAACTGCCATACGGCCTGGTATGGCCTTAAACTACCATGTGGCCCAGTATGGCCTTAAATTGCCAATAATTCCACCATGTCTCCTAATTTTTTTAGTACATTATTTAAATATCCTATGTTCATTTACACTTTGTAACTCTCCCACCAAGAGAGTGTCACTTATGTCGCTCCCATTTTAATTGGCAGGAGTGAACACCATAGCCACCAACAACATCCTCTCAATACTATCTCTCAATGGATCATACGGAGATGTAGAAAGAGCAATCAACCCAAAATCCTTGGATCTAAGTCCATTCACCTATATCGACTTGATAGCTTCCACCCAAGAAACGTTAGACTGGCCTAAAAACGTAGCTAAAACTCTAGATTTAGAAGCCAACAATGTCACTGAAGATCCTATGGTTGAAATCCCCATTACCACAGTCAATGACGAAGTCAGAACCTTGAAATTAAGTGCCCTACTAGACCCACAACTCGTAGGTTACATCACTCAAGTGTTAAAAGACAACATAAAAATGTTTGCATGGTCATATACCGACATGCCAGGACTAGAGCCCCGGATCATTCAACACAACATTATTCTTGATGAAAAAATTAAACTAGTAAAGAAAAAAAGCACGAAAGATTAGACCAAAAGTGGCATTAGCAGTCCATGTTGAAATCACAAAGTTATAACAAGTTGGCTTCATCCAGGATGTTGATTATTTCAATTGGGTATCAAATATTATTGTAGTCCCTAAAAAGAATCGTAGTATACGCATATGCATCGACTTTCGGGACCTCAATGTTGCCACTATAAAAGATGATTTCCCATTACCTAGTATTGATCAACTTATTGACACGACTGCTGGGCATGCACTATTGTCCTTCATGGACAGATTTTTGGGCTACAATCAAATAAGAATCAATCCAGAACATCAACTTAGGAAAAATTTTATGATACCTTGGGGAAAATTTTGTTATACGATGATGCCATTTGGCCTTAAAAATGCAGGTGCCACATATCAGCAAGAAATGACATGAATATTTAGTGATTACATGCTCAATTTGCTCAATGATTATGTTGATGATATAGTAGTCAAATCTAAGACAACTGAACAACATGCAAAAGATCTAGAATTAGTGCTTAAATGGTGTCTCAAATATGACCTTAGGCTCAACCCAAAAAAGTGTCTTTGGTGTTAAAACAAGCAAAATGCTTGGTTTCCTAGTTTTCAAAACAGGGATATGAGTAGACCCCGATAAGGTTAAAGAAATAACCAATATGCAATCACCAAGAAACCTTACCAAACTACAGGGCCTCCAAGGTAGACTCCAATTCATTAGATGCTTCATCAAAAGCTTGGCGAATAAGTTGAGTCCTATGCAACATCTATTATGAAAGAATGTACATTTCCAATGGACTCAACAATGCCAAGAAGCATTCAAGAACATAAAACAAGAGTTGACTCAACATCCAACTGTTTATCCTCTACAAAGTGATAAACCTTTTTACATCTACCTTGCAACTTATGATTCCTCCATTGCATCCATGCTTTGTTAAAAATGTCAAGATGGAGCTGAAATCCCTGTATATTACTTGAGCCACACATTAATTGCCTATGAAAAATGATACAACAACATAGAAAAATCATGCCTAGCCCTTGTCTTCTCCTTGAAGAAATGATAGCATTATCTTTTTCGTAATCAGGTTTACATCATTTGCAAAGATAATGTTCTCCCTGCCATCACTAATAATATCTATGAGTCAAGTAGGTTAGCTAGGTGGAAAGCAATGATTGCAGAGTTTGACATGTACTATGTCACTCAATCTTCCACAAAAGGTCAAGCAATAGTCACACAGCTAATCATCTCGCTGATGCATGATCAAGCAACAATAAACCCTGAATTCCTAGATGAAAATGTTAACAGTGTAGATGTCGTACTTGATAACTACGAGGAAATTCTCTACTTTGATGGAGCTTCAACCTCTCGAGGAGGAAGTGTTGCAGCCATTTTAACATACCCCTATGGAGAAATCCAACCTTTCACCTACCGCTTAACCTTTCCTTGCACCAATAACATAGAAAAATACAAAGGTCTTCTTAGAGGCCTTCAAGTAGTGTTAACTTCGAGAATCTCACACCTTGTAGTTCAAGGTGATTTGCAATTAGTTATTAATCAAGTCACTAAGGTCTACACATGCACAGCTCTCCATTTACAACCGTACTATGATTTGACCAAACATCTAGTGAGGCAACTAGTAGAAGCGGATATACAACATTTCCCTAGAAGCGAAAACACCGTTGTTGATGCACTTGCTACACTAGCCTTAAACATAACACCTGAAATGTTCCATGAGTTGCTAAGCTCTATAACAAGTTGCGCTAAACCTATAATTAATACGCGTGATGAAATACCTGTAGCATCCATTAGTACAACACATGCAATAGGATGGTACAATGACATAAAAGAGTACCTTCTAAGAGGCGAACCTCCACAATATTTGACAAATGCTCAAAAAGACACTTTACGAAAATGTTCCTGCCAATATGCATTAATAGGAGACACCTTGTTTCATAAATCATATGAAGGTATTTTGCTTATGTGCGTTAGTGGCATTGATAGTCAAATGATCGTAGAACAAATCCATGAAGGACTTTGTGGAGGACACATAGCACCTAAAGCAATGGCAAGAAAGATTAGGCGCTTAGGTTACTACTAGCCACACATGGAGTACGATTGCATCTCCAAGGTCAGAACATGTGACATTTGCCAGAAGCATGGTAATCTGATACATGTGCCACCTAACGAATTTCATACCAGACAAATCACATGGCCATTCCAAAAATGGGGTCTAGACTTGATTGGACCAATAACATCATCATCTTTAGCAAGGCATAGCTTTATTATCATTGCAACCAAATATTTCACGAAATGGGTAGAAGCTATTTCCCTTAGGAAGACCACATCAAAACACATTTGTACTTTCATAATAGAAAATATCATGACCTGTTTTGGTATTCCAATGACCATCATTACCAAAAATGGGCCACAGTTCAGTAGTGCAGATACTAAAATCTTCTGTGAAAGTTTGGGCATTAAACATGAATTTTCATCACCTTATTACCCACAGTGTAATGGTCAAGCTGAGGCTACAAACAAAACTATCATCATGGTGCTCAAAAAGATGCTGAATCAGAGTAAGAAATGATGGAATGAACAATTGGTTTATGCATTGTGGGCATATTGAACAACACATCGAACATCCACGGGTAAAACTCCATATAGTCTTGTATACGGATCTGAAGCTATTTTACCTTTTGAATTGCAAGTTCCCTCATTGCTGATCGCTCTCTCCAGCCTCCTCAATGAACATAAAAATAATGAATTATGCATTGCTGACCTCGATTTGGTAGAGGAGGAACATGTACAAATGCTTGATCAAATTGAATGGTACCAAAAATAACAAAGGCAAAGGCACAAGCATGATCTCCATCAAAGAAGGAGATCTAGTACTTAAGGCCGCTCGAGAACATCTAGATAAATTCTCAACCAACTAGGAATGACCTTACTTAGTCACCAAGACATACAACAATGGAGTATTCAAACTTGCTGACATGAACGGAAACGAGTTCGCCAATCCTACAAACCACTTGTACTTAAAAAGGTACTATGTTTGACAAACTTGAGGTACAGAGCAGACCTAGCATCATGACTTAAAACTAATACCACAGAGTAGTCCTGGCATCATGACTTAAAACTGATACCACAGAGTAGTCTTGGCATCATGACTTAAAACTGATACCACAGAGTAGTCCTGGAATCATGACTTAAAATCGATACCATAGAGTAGTCCTAGCATCATGACTTAAAATTGATACCATAGAGTAGTCTTGGCATCATAACTTAAAACTGATATCACAAAGTACTCCGCTATGACTATAAACTGGCATGCAGAGTCCACTACGACTATAAACTGGTTTGCCTCTTCACAGTCTGCTATGACTATAAACTAAGCAATGCATCGTCCGCTACAATGCTAAGCTAGCTCTGTCCAAGGGGTTACGATGAGAAACTAACTTGCAACAGTCGGCTAAGACTATAAACTGGCGACATCATCGACGATCAGGAAAAAAACTTGAAATGAGGTGTTGCTACAATTAGTTGTTCATGTTCCATAAAGACTTGCTGCATAATTTGTCTCATGGGCCTTGATGAAGTTGATGTTATTCATGATTTTGTCTACTTTGAAAATTTCACATGGTGGCTCCATCTCCTTGTTTAAAGTGCTTAGTTAACCATTTCATTTGTGTTTTTCTTATCTTCTTGGAGTTTTGTTTGCAAGATGACACTTTTGAGGTGTTCGTACATGGATGTACTTTATCGTGATGACAAGGTATCACATTCTTCCTGATGCACGTAACTGGGTTAATCAATCCATTCATAAGTACATTCCCAACTCCCGATACATCCCCTATTTTCCCATCATGCTCCCCTTAGCCTATTCAATTATATCCCCTTGATACATTCTACTCGCCTTAAAACTCTTGATACACTTTTGCACATTGTAGCTCTCTGAGCAGTGGTGATGCAAAACACAATACACATTACATGATGCAAAATGCAAGTGCTCAAACACAAGCACAGCACTAAAAGCAAGCTCTTTCAAAAAGACCAAAGAGAAAAAGCAAAATAAAAGAAAATAAAAGAAAAAGAAAGACAAAGAAAGGAAAAAAACAAAAGAAAAGAAGAAACAAACAAGAAAAACAAAAAAGAAAAAGAACAAAAAGGTCAAAGAGCAAAATACACGGAAAAGGTCTTGATGACCTCGTTGACATCATAAACAAAAGACTATTGGCTATTTTCATACAAGCCCCAGGAGAGAAGGCAATTATCTTGGAAAATAGTTACACTCGTATCTCAAAGAGATCATTTTGCACATCATCGCGTGGCTTTGGCTGTTTACAATGGGCCCCATAAACACTCTATAAGAGTCCCGTTTCTCTAAAGAATGCACCTCCTATGTCTTGGCTCCGAGTCTGCTGAAAATCGGCTATTGGCAAGGACCAAAGATATAGCTTGTTCACATGAGAGTATTCCTACCTCTCAATCCCAATAGTAATTATAGCCCTTGATCAACTCCTGATTTCCCTTGGTAATAACCAATCCTCCCTACATCTTGAATTACATTCCCTCAATCCCATGTACTTCTGAAAACAGTGTGATGACATCCAATCAAGAGTCGATGGACAATGCTTGGTACTTGGTTGTTCATGGTGTTTTGCACTTTTTGGTCGACAGCTCTTGGGTGGATTTCTCCAGACATAAACAAAGAGGGGTCAATGAAACACCACTAATTTTAGCCTAACACTTTGAAATGAAAATGACTCAATTCCTTTCTAGCATTCAAGAGGCAAAAATTTGACTAAGGCATGCAACTCACGCTGGCTTACCTTGGTCACTCACGTTGGTTTATCTTGGGCAACTCATGCTACAAATTTCAAGCCAAATTTAATACATTTTCCAACACACGCTGCAACACACATTGTGGTCATGCTGTGGTCACACTGCAACGTGAGTGCAACGTGACCAACTTTCAAAGCCTTAAAATCGAGCTAAAATGACAAGATTCAAAGGTGCACATCACTCCCAGGGTTTAGGGTCAACAACCTCTAGTCCCAACTTCCAGAACTTCCACATTTCAACTCCAAAAATTGCAAGATTTTATGGTCATGCTGTGGTTACACTGTAGTGTGAGTCCAGCATGACCACTATTCATAGTGTTACCACTATTCATCAATGTAAATACTATTCATAGCATGACCACTATTCACAATGTGAACACTATTCATCAGCATAAACACTATTCATCAGTGTGAACACTATTCACGTCTAGACAAAAGCACTCCAAACACATGCTAAGGACACACCAGGACCAAATCAACTCACACTGGAAGCCTTGGTGGAAAAAAAACACCTCAAAAGGCCATAAAAATACTCAAATTGACATCCTGTAGTAGGACCAAGAAGTTTCAAGTGAGCCGCAGTCGATCCCTCTTGATTTTCTTTGTAAATCTTCATTTGTCGGCTTGTCAAGCCCTGACAGTCTAAATTGTATGTATTCCCATGGGCTTGAGTAACCCACGAGTTGTNGTGCCCGAGCCCAGCCAAACCTTATAAATACCCTATTAATTCACTTAAACGAGTTTGGTAATTTTGAAGAAAGAGCAACTTTGAACCTTGGACGCTCAGGCACACAAGACTCCTAGCATCCAAACACCCGCAAACACATCACCACATCACTCCGGGGCTTAGCACTTGACTTGTTATCACACACACAACTACGCTTTGACTGGTTCACACTCTTGTTAAACAATACAATACAGTTTCATTATTTCCTTCCATTTATATTGTTTACTCTGTTTACGCATTGTTTACAATATAGCTCTATTTACGCTTCGTTTACAATTCATTCTTTGTTTACGCTTTGTGCTCTGTTTACATTTCATATCGCTATTTGCATTCCATTTACATTCCATTTACATCATTTACGATAACCCTAGTGCTAGCCGTAGCTTATGCTCAGGGAATTCCTTGGTTGATTTGCGTGCAAACCATCCAAGGCACTCTGCCTTTGTTCTCTTTTCCAGCTTGCCCTTAGGCGAAGGTAGGGTCAGCTGTGTCTACCCAATAATCTTTCGGTGTCTGTTTTCCCTTCCAGCCTTACACCGATGATTTAGGTCAGTACACTCACATATGAGCTTATCTAGACTTTAACTAATTTAGAGCATGGACAATCTATAGGACTATCCTAGAAGAAGAAGGACATTAAGAAGTAGATGCACATCCTATGTGAATTTGAAAAGCTTCTTTATTATCCAAATATTTTGTCAAGATCCTCTTATTGTGAATGAGAGATAAGTTCATGATGAAAACACTAGCTTATCGAATGATCATGATAATTAGGAGAGGATGATCATGTCTTCTCAAATGAGAGAACATGGCCAAGATGTCCCAACACAATAGATATCCAAGATCTATCTTCTAACATATCATCATCAAATAAGAAAAAAAGTGCCTGAAAGAGAAGAAGATAGTTATAACTACTACCATGAAGAATAATGTTGTATAGAATAATTAAGGTGAGTGTGAAGGCATTTTGAGACATCTTAGATTAATACACTCAACAACTAGTATGTGAAATAATTTGTTCAAAGAACATATCATAAAATTCCTAATGTGTAATTGGTAAGAAATCATTTTAGAATATATCATTAAAATAGGTGATTTAAAGTCTATTCACTTCATCATTATGAATTCCAAATTGTTAATAGCTACAAGAGCTACTTGCAAGAACATGCCATCAACCACAATGGTGAAAGCTCTAGCGGTGCTTTGGATCATAATCTCTAGAAGCCATAAACTCATAGTAATAAAGGATATCTATAATAGGGTGTCCATGTATGATAGTAACTAACCTTCTCATATCTTGGAGAAGGTCAAACTCCACTTACAGATGATTGTGAAATCTTTAGTATTGTCATACCTTTACTTTACATCAAAAGATTGAAATTATGCTAATGTTTCTTATGTTTTTACATTGCTTGGTTGGAATTACCCCTTTATGTGCACTACTTGGATAGAGGTGGATGAGAGGTACCTTTCTTTGTGGTATGCCATGATAGATTTGAGTTCTTAAGGATGTCTACCAAAAGCCCTTGGAGTAGATGTCTGTAAGGTGTTACTACGATAGTCATATTTTGCTGCACATGATAAGGCTAAATAAAATTAAAGGACCTTAGGAGAACATATAGATTCACCCAAAATAGCTTATTTTAAGATAGGTAAGACATCTTGTATTGAGAAAAGACATTTGTTTATATGTGGGATGTCTTTTGGGAACTAAGTGAGATCTTATCTAAGTTGAACCAAGGTATAGATAGACATATTTAGCAAAGAAAAGATGTCTTTTGACTATAGTAAGATGTTTTTTTGGAGGAATTACATATCTTCTCTTTAACCAAGGCAAGAACAAAAGATTTCTTATGTATGAAAAAGATGTCTTATGGGGTTGAAAAGATGTCACATGCATGAAAAAGATATCTTACCAAGGTTCAAGGTAAACATAGTGTGATTAAGATATGAGGTATGAAAATTATGGAGAGCCTATGAAAGGCTTGAGAAGACATGGAATGGAAGTCTAGTGATGTGAATTGGAACATTTGTGGAGGCAAGAATGCTTCAATTCTTTAATTGTTTATGATAATAAAAAATTAAACTATACTAACTATCCTATGAGTTCTATCTACTAGTGAGGATTTGGAACCATACCTTACTGACGTGATAGGTAAGATCCTATCCCCATGTTCTTGAATAGTATGTTAAATCTCCTTTCATCAAGTGGCTTGATGAACATATTTGCTGATTAAGCTTTTGTTCCAGTGTATTGTAATTAATCGTTACCAAGCTAAATGTGTTTCTTAATTAAATGATGCCTAATATCTATGTTATTTATCCTTAAGGGTGGAATTAGATACATTATCATGTTTATTACACTATGATGAAACATCAAGTGGAATTTTGTATGACTATTATAAGCCATGGATTTTGGAAATATTTCATGAGCCCTATGTTTATAGTTCTAGCATGTACGATTGAGATCTCTACATTTTAGATGTGCATCCATGTCTTCTATGTTAAATTTTTAGGTTTTGTACATGTTATTGCTTCTTTAGAATGTTTTCAACTTCATTTGGACATCCTAGGGTTGTGTCAACATGTTACCTAGTGTTTCAACTTTTATTTAAAATTAGCAGTAAGAAGTATGATTTGAAGAGGATGTGTTGACTATCCTACATTAGTGCATGAATAGTGGCACATGCCCCTACCAAGCTTAGTTTGGGCACTTCATTCATGATGTTACTTGAGTTGGCCTAGGTTGTATTGATAAATCTTCATTAACATCTAGGCACTAGAGAATCTCTATTATTATTTTGTGAAACTATAAATATCTAGGATGATCTATCATACATAACATTCATAACATAGATATAATTTAATTCTATTTGAGAGTTTGGTGTCTATTTTAGGTAGAAAGATCTTCCTAAATATCGAGAACTTAGAAGGAGGTTTGAATAATTTCCTTTAATTTAAAATCAAAACTACACATAAATGTACATGGTTTCCCAAATTGGCTACATTCACACTTGGAGGATAGAATCCTTGCACACCTCCAGAATTTGTTTCTTCAAAAGTGTAGCTTCAAGGATACCATAACCATTACAAAGTTTGAGCTCTGCAAGGGGTGTTTTCACTTAGAAACACATCCAAGCACACAAGGTCTCAACAAGCTCAAAATGTGGTTTCAAGAATCCCACAAGATATACAATAACTAAAGCTCTACATGGGGTGTTTTCTCTCAAGAAACATATCCAACCCCTCAATGTCCCAACAAGCTCAAGGGATGCCTTCTCACAAGAAGCACATGTACTTGTTAAGGCTTACAAAGGGATAAAAGAAAGGTCAAGAATAAAATGTACCCAAAATTACAGATTTTTTGCTTTAAGGCTTGCAACAATTACAATATTCAACTCATATAAGATAAAGAATTGAAGAACAAATCGATTTACAAGATGTGTAAAATGACGGGAATATTCATGAGTAGTGCTTATTCTTTTCAAAAAGATATTAGTTATTTTATAGGCTTTTTTTATTGTCAAATGACCTTTGGAATGCATACCATATTTAGAAAATGGCTAGTTGAGACATCTCATTCGAGCTTAGGATGTCTCTTTAACTTTTAGATGCTTGCAAGTGGGATGTCTTACTTTAGTTAGGATGTCTTACATGAGATGTATTGACTAGGATGTATCAATGGCACTTGAGATGTTTGCCATTTTTTGGGATCTTTTCCTTGAGATTTGGACTTTTCAAGAGGGACATTTACTATTCCTTTGGGATGTCTTAACAATTTCTAGAACATCTTCTTTTGAATTCTAAACATCCTACATCCCTATGACTTCTCACCAATTCTTGCAATATTGGTTTAGACTCCATCACTTTAGATTGATAAATTAGCTCTCATCTTAGTCTTAACATACTATTTATCTGGATCTTAACTTGCTCTTATCAAGCTCTTATTTTTTCCAAGACTTGCAATATTTCACAAGCACATTTTCCACTTTCTTCATTTTCCAAGGTTTTGATATATCAAAATGTCAACAATCTTTTCCTTTTTGGTGATGTTCAAAACTTAAAAAAAATGGATTAGAATAATAACATAACATCATATGATAAGCATATAAAGGCATAAACATTTTTGTATGAATATATAACTAAATATAATCCTATGGTAGCAAGGATGACAAAAAATGAAAAACATATCCATTAGCCATGATCTCAAGGGACTACACAAGAAATGGTCACACAAAAACTTCCCAATCCTATCCAAAAAACACATATAATTAATAAATATCAAAGCTAGCTATCCAAAAATATAGCCAAAAATTATAGTCAACATAAATTGAACTTCTTATAATTTGTCTCCAAAATTATACCATATAGAAATCCTGTCCAAAGATGTATTAACCCATATATCAAATCAAAATATACATATGATGGCCTCAAATATAAACATGTACTACATACATAAATATTGTAGTCTCAACATGACAAGAGATTGCAATAAAAAATTGAGACCACACCCATGGCAACAAAACTCTCTTCCTTTTTGGACATCTTCCAAAAGGAAGGGATCATATAAAGTTTCTAACCACTAACTTCTGTATCATCAACATCATCTAAGTTTGAAGCTGTACATGTGGGCATGTATGTCTTCTCATCATCATCATCAACACCAATGTTAGGATGGAAGATCTATTGCTCATCATCAAATTCTAAAGAAGATACTACAATTGAAGCTTGTCTACGTTGAAGCTTTATTTAAAATTGAGAGGATGAAGGGAGGTGAGATGGGCCCTACTTGGAAGATGATGGAGTGTTCTTATGCTGGTATGTCTTGGAAGCTGCTTGTTCCCATTGAGCTACTACATCAAAGATACTCTCCATCATATATTGCTTAAAAGACTGTGATACATCTCCACTTCTAAAATGTTTGGAGAGTTTATCAAAAAAATCCCCTTGTACAAATGCACTCAATTCAGGATGCTTGGTGTGAGGAATGGGCTCCCCCTAGGCATGAGCTAGTTGTGTTGCTAGATCCTCAAAGTGTAAGTCATTTCTTGAATCATCTCCATGTGATGGCCTTCTTGTTGTAGAATGTCAGGTTGGGCTATTATATTCTCATTAGTTTGTCTGATGAGGCGTTATAATTTCCTCAAACTGCTAATCATTTGAAGGAGGAGGAAGATTAATTGTATCCATTCTCCTATGATGGTAAGAAATATTTCTTTCTATCTTTCCCATGGTCTTTGCAAGAGTTGGTAAGTCCTTCTTCAATGAAGATCCTACCTGTGTAGTAACTGATTTTGATCTTCTCAGTTAAGGTGAGGCTTGAGGTGGAGAAGATGCTTTCTTCCTACATGCTTGGGATGAAAAAGGGGTTGTTGATTCAACATGAATAGTACTCCTCTTCCTAGAGTACTTAGCAATAATTCTCTTTTCTTTAAGAAGGGGTAAATACAAAATAGGAACATGCACCTGATGAATAAGTAGGCTAATGAGGAGAGGGTGTCAGTAAATTTTCTCATGTGTAAACATCCCCAGCATATCCCTACAAATGATATGTCTTATGTCTTATGGCTACTCAATTAGTAGATAGTATAGTGCAAATGCTTGAGATGGCAATAAATACTTATAGCTTCCTCCTTATACAATGATATTATAGATAACAATGAGGATAGAGTGGAAGCATCTTATGACATGTATTATCTATATAATTTTCAACTTCTCAAAGAAATAAAGCTATCAAATATATCATTACAAAACTCATCCCATTATTAAAAATGTCTTCCATAGTATGAATAACAACTTGGTGCATATAAGAATTGGAAACTCCAAGTAGGGCATTCTCAACTTGTAGAGAGATTTCAAGAGCAATACCCCCAACTAAAAAAGTAAACACTCCAACAATAGCATCATAGTGTATGAAAAAATATATAGACACAATGGATGCCCATCCCATCACTTCGAAATAAAAAATTAGTGCTTACTAATGATGTTGCTAAAAGCTAAGACTCCATTCATTGATAATACATATTGTATCTACAACATAATGCAAGTTAAGAAAATGAGCTGAAACAACTATTGTATCTACAACATAATGCAAGTTAAGAAAAAATACATATTGATACTTACCCATACTTACCTTACTTACCCTTAGAAAGATGCTTCTCTTAAGTAGATTTATGATGAGGTTCTCTATTTAGAGTCCTTCATTTTTAATCATTAGATGTTTATTTCTTCCTTGATATTTTCTCCTTCCTTGTCAAGTTATTCGTGGTTAGATGGAACTCATAAGTACTTATTCCTTCTTCCTTCTTTAACTTCACTTTCCAAATATTTTTAACTTGCAAAGCACTCTTATCAAGCATCTTTTGATAAGACTAAGGAGTCATATTATAGTGTTTCATTTTTAAATGACAACTTGATTGTTTATAACCATATTGTCCACAGTAATAACACTTGATTTTTCTTACTTGCTAAATATGACCAAACCTTGATATATACTTCCATTTGGATGAAGTTATTAATGATGACTCATTTTTTGAGTGAGTTTCCAATTTACTCTTGTCATTTGGATCTCTTTCTTGTTCCAACACAATTTGTAGTCTCTTTCCCTTTTGCAAGTCGTTCATTGATAAGCTTTATGTCTACAAGCTCTTTAACAATATGCTCATGGGAAGACATAAGTCTTTGATTCTTAGCCCTTAGGTATGAGTTTTTCTTTGTGAGATCTAAGAATTTTTGATTAATTTGAGATAGTTCTCATTCTTTATCTATAAAGTCCTTTTTCATCTTAATACATAGACTTTGAAAAGAGATAATTTCATTGCATAATAAATCATACCTTTGTTCAAGAGTACCATCAGATTCTCTAGTTTTCACTATGGGATCTTCATGGGTAATGATCATACAAATAATATGTGATCATATAGAGGTTTGATGTATTCTCTCTTCATTGTAGTCCTCATCCCAACTTGAGTAGAGATTTTTTCCTTTCTTTTTAGCTTCAGATGCATCCTTCTTTTACAACCTACAAATACTTAAATATTTGAATGCCACGTGGCCTCTACCACCATGAACCCAACATTCTATAGAAGATGCATCAAGATTAGAATTTTTGAAATGTTTACCTCTTTCATTATTTTTGATGCTAGTTTGATTAGAGATCTTTCCTTTCTATGCTAGTTGTCTCTGAACCCTTCTTGAGAAGAGAGCCAATTCATCTTTACTATTTACTTCATGATCAAATGACTCCTTCTTCTTTGATGAGCTTTTTAGAGTAATGGGTTTTTCTTTGATTGCACATTTTCTTATGAGATTTTACTCATAAGATATAGATGCACTTTGAAGCTATTCAATCTTCAAGATTAAGAAATTCCTGATCTCCTTCATGGCTATTACTTTAGGTTTGAATTCAAGATACAAGGTTCTAATCATTTTGATAACAACATCACTTTCAAGTAAATACTTTCCTATCCCTTTAATAGCTACAACTAAATCATTAGGTCTAGAAAAGTAATCTTTTATCCTCTCTTCTTCTTTCATTTTTAGTTTATTATATTGACTTTGTAAAACTAGAAGTGCGGATTATTTAACAATAGATGTACCTTCATAAGTAGCTTCTAGAACCTTCCAAATTTCTTTTGTAGTTTTGCACATAGCTACTATTGATGATCATTTAGGACTGCCAATGATTTGTTCCTTTGGTCTCATGACTTTGGAGGTCACAGAAAATGAAGGTGTTCCTCAAAATAGGATTTAGGTGCTTACTGGTCTTCTGACAACACTAAGGCCAAGATATGTTCAAATAAACACAAGTATTATGAAACAAACTAAATGTGAGTATGTGCTTATTTTTGTGAATGTTGAAATACTTGGGTTTGTATATGAAACTATAATTGGCTATCATAAAAGACATTTAGCTAACTTTGTCAAATACTATAAGTTGTTGAAGGTTCCTATTTTGTCAAGTCACATAGTCTATATAGTCCCTATAGTATGCTACTTAAAATACATAAAATTTCATAAAAATGTTTGAGCTTAATTTTGTCAATTTACTTCTAATTTCCCCCAAAGAGAAAGTTCTACAAGAAAACTAGAAATAGAGCCGGATTTACAGGATTTAGAAAGAGCAAAGAAAAGAAAATAGAATTGTGTGAATCTCAAAAATTTATACAAGATAAATTGAACATAATAAAACACTTTGTAATAAAGCTATTCTAATTCAATCTAAATATGAATTATCCAAACCCTCTGAGCCTAATAAGAAATTTTGTAAAAAACAATCTTATTTCACTACAAAAACTCTTTTGTTTTTCTAGTTAATAGTTGTCAAGAATTGCAAACACTAGAACTAGTAGAAAAATTTGACAATTTCAAGATTGGAATTCCAAAGTAATAAACTTTTAGAAAATTAAGCTATTTTAAGCAAGTCAAAGTATTAAATATTTTCTAGATCCTCTAGACTCAAAAAGGAAATTTCTATAAGACATTTCTATTAAATTGCTCAAGATGCTTTTCTAAGACAACATAAGCTCTGCAAAACTAATAGAAGTATAATTTTTCATAAAAACAAAGCTATAAGAGTAATCTAGAAAATTCAAAAATTAAATGCCAAGCACAATACTATCTAGATCATTAGCTAAGCAACTAAAACAAAATAGGAAGAAAAGAACTCACAGTATTAAAATAAAGCATGTAAATTGATGTCTTTAGTAATCCATGCTTTTGTAATCTTCAATATTCTTCTAATTATCTTCTTCAAATTCCTAATGTCCTCCCCCTCATTCTACCTTTGATGCCTTTTTATAGTGGCTTCATGGTAGTTACAATCATCATTGAAGCTTAAGGTGAATAACAAATATCTAGGGAATTTATTCATAACTACCTTAAGAAGTTATAACTTTTAGAGGAAGTTATGAGAAAATCAAGCCATAGTTGGCAAGTTTCTTCTTGGTAATTAAAACGATACAAATATCAAGGAGATCTAGTTATAACTTCCATAGGAGGTTATAACTTCTATGGAAAATTTTAATTCCCATAGAAAATAAAGTTATATTTATGAAATGATTATAAATTCCTCCCTTTTTTAAATTGTAAACCTCCCTTTTTAAAATTACCAATTGTAGTTCAAATAAATGATAAGTTTTTACTTGCAATTTTTTTTAAAAAAATCATTCTTAAGGCCATCTGACCTTAAGATATGTAAGTTCACATTAGGTATGCCTTTGAGCAAGTGTGCAAGCTTCATAACTATCATGCCTGCTACTATGATGTCTCCATTGTGCATGGCTCTTGTGCATCTTTCATCCCCTACTTCTGCTCCTGGATCCTTCTGCTATTAACGTTCTATAGGTATGATGCTTCCACCAACATTGTCTCTAGTCTCTATAGTCATTATTGTGCTTGATGTTAATCCAAAATGGGCACCAATGATGTCAAACAAGAAATTGTAGATTCAAGTCCTCCTCTGGTTCTCACTACACCACTACCCTGCAATCATGTGATCTTTTGTCTGGGGAAACTTGTGTGCAAGTAGCTAGAGTTGAAGAGGAGCTATCATCAAGAATTTTGGCATTGCTGTGCATGGAGAAAATTTTACTATGATGGATACCCTTTACTTAGGATTCTTAAACCTACTAGATACCCTAAAAAAGGTGAAACAAAAGCTTGTAGTATAACTTAATTTTATTTTATATATTAAGAAGCCTTGCCATTTTTTATATAATGGCGTTTGCTACTTTAGGGATTTTGGAATATTAATTTTAAATGTGAAGCTGAATTTTTTTTGCCTAAAATAGTTGTAGGTTTTGCATGCTCATTTTTCTTTAAAATGAATGATTTTTTTAAGAGCTTCTTCTTTCATGAGATGTAGGGCCTATACTCTCTTGCAAGTTTTAAAATCAAGTTCATGGCATCTTATTCAACCTTTCCTTTTTTAAAATTTTATTCCTTGATATTATTTGTTGTTGCAATTTAGGCTTAAGTGTCATCACTACATTTCATATTACCATGCTTTGTTTGGTGGTGAGGGTTTCTTTTTCTAAGATAATGATGAAATTCTCAGACAATTTTTCCAATTTTTAAATAATCATTAAGTAAGAATCTTATTAATTTTGTTAACTTTGTGTCAAAGCTATGGCTTTATTTGGCAAAATTCATCAAATTCTAATTAAGTTGTTGGATTGGATATTTTTCTCTTTGCTTTATTTAGGGTCTACAAACTTTGCAACTAAATTTTTACCACCATTTGGAGGCTACCATAAATTGAATGTGGCATCATGAGTTGCAATGGCCTCTTCCATAGAAGAACATATAACATAATAATGGGTCTTTACATGATTAATCAAAAATGTAGTTACTTGTTAGTTTTCCTAAGTTCTTGCATAGTTTTCAAAGAAAATGGATGCACAAATTTATCTATTTTGTTTTTGATCATCATCATTCTTTAAGGCATTTGATTTACCATTAAATATAAATTGATAAACTTATGCAATGTAGGAGCTAATGGTGATGTGGTTGTAAGTGCACTAACTTGCAATTTCTTGATTATTTCTAGAATTCCATCTCCACTATTATATACATTTTTACATGGGAAAACTTTAAATTTTTCATCCTTTGGCTAGAAACACCTTACTACAATTTTCCTTTCTCTAGCTAAAACTAAGCTTTCATTAATTCTATTTTCTTTATCATGCCTTTGGTTTTCTACTCTAAAATTATGAACAAAAATCCAAAATATGCATACCTTAAATATAGAGAGTATTTTCCATTCATTCTCCTTTAACACCTTTATTAATCATGCTTCTTACTATTTTCCTTTGAAATAAATAATCTAATTCCTATCTTCCAATCACCAATAAAGAATTAAATTGGGCAATTTAATTCTCAGCATTATTTCATAAAATCTACTCTATCAAATGGTATAAATGTGATAACAACTACTCTATTGAACTAGATTTACATAAAGCATAATAAAGACAATATTTATCTTTGAAATAAAACATAAATTTATCTTGGTCCACTTGCTTCTTGGCTTTGTAGCACTTGTAGTGTTGTCGATGAGTGAAGTGTATCTCTCTAGGATGGATTCCCAAACTTTGAAATCCATGGATTTAAAAACTCCTTGCATTCAAGCTTTCTAATATGCATAGTCAATCCCATCAAACATTGGTGGCTTGATGTATGATGTTCTTTCCATCACTTACTCATGCGTTGTTACACTCAAAATTGGGAGAACCTGGCTCTGATACTACTTGAAGATCAAGAACTTAGAAGGAGGTTTGAATAAGTTTCATCAATTTAAAATCAAAATTGCACATAAATGTACATGGTTCTCCAACTTGGGTACATCCACAATTAGAGGATAGAATCCTTGCATATCTCTTGACTTTTTTCTTCAAAAATGTGATTTCAAGAATACCATAACCTTTACAAAGTTTAAGCTCCACAAGGGATGTTTTTACTTAGAAACACACCTAGTCTCACAAGGTTCTAACAAGCTCAAAATGTGGTTTTAAGGATCCCATAAACTATGCAATAACATGAGCTCTATAGCTGATGTTTTCTTTTAAGAAACATACCTAAACCCTCAATGTCCCAAGAAGATTAAGGGATGTCTTTCTACAAGAAGCACATATACCTCGTAGAACTTATAAAGAGAGAAAAGAAATATAAATGAGAGAACGTACTCAAAATTATAGATTTCTTACATTGAGGCTCTCAACAATTACAATACTTAACTCACAAAAGATAAAGAATTGAAGAACAAATTGACTTACAAGATGTATACAATGAAGGGAATATTTTTGTGAACAATGCTTATCCTTTTCATATAGATATTATATATTTTATAGCCTTTTTTATTGTCAAATGACTATTGAAGTTCATATAATGACTAGAAAATGACTAGTTGGGATGTCTCATTTAAACTTGGGATGTCTCTTTGACATTCAGATGCTTGTAGATGGAACATCTTACTTTTTTTTTGAACATCTCACATGAGATATCTTGATTGGAACATTTCAACTATACTTGATATATTTGCTATCTTTTTGGGACTTCTCAATTGGGATTCGGAATTTTCAACAAGGACATCTGCTATTCCTCTAGGATGTCTTGATAGCTACTAGAACATCTTGTCTTAACTTCTAGACATCATGCATTCCTGTGACTTATTCCCAACTCTTGAAATATTGGTTGAGACTTCATCACTTTAGAATGAAAACTTAGCTCTCATCTTAACCTCAACATATTATTTGTCTTGATTTCATCATGCTCTTGTCAAGCTCTTTTCTTTTCCAAGTCCTACAAGATTTCACAAGCACATTCTTTACTTTATTCATTTTCCAAAGTTTTGTCATACTAAAAGGTTAACACTTCCTCCATTAGGTAAGTTAATTTTCTTCTTATCTTATGTGTATTTTTAGTAGTCACTTTAAAAAGTGTGGCTAGACTTTGTTAGAGTGCTACCTTGTTTACATAGCTTAAAATTGTTTAGTTAATGCAAAGTTTAGTGTTTGGATAGTGAATAAAGTTCATGTGTTTTCCTTTGTTATATCATTGATGCCTTAAACATTAAAATATTAAAATTATTTATTTAGTTTTCATTTCATCAAGCTTTGATACTTCATCTTGATCCAAGGAGACCATAAATATATGGCATGGTGTTGGGCCATCAAGATTATGACTAAGACCTATTTATTACTTCCTATGTATAGTGTCAAACCTATCCCATAAGGGATTACAACACATGTAAGTGATTGCAAGCATTGCATCTATTACCATGAGGGATTGCGATGTGTAATTTTTATTATTTTTTTATTCTTATATTATAAAATTCATAAAAATCATAAAATATAAAATTATAAAAATTCTTTTTATTTTCCACTATGGAAACACAGGTTTTTCATTATATGATATGTATCATAATATCTTCTATATTTATTAAACATAATGACCAGATCACTTTACCTTTTGTATGATATAATTCACTCAATATTATCTTTAAAGATTATGACCAGATCACATTACATTTTGTATGATATAATTTCATTGATTATGACTAGGGAGATTCCTATCATTGGTAGCATTGTTGAGGAAGGAATTAGTGCATTATCTAGAAATACTTATACATTTTTTATGTTAACATTTTTAAATTATTTATTTCTTTAGCATTGTATATAGGTTTTGAAGATAAATGATATGATGGATAATTCTCAAAGCCCACAAAAGATATTTGGCAGAGCAAATGTCAAAAATGAAGGAGGAATTTCATTACATTTGAACACTCAAAGGATGTGAATCTACCACTAGTTGTCTTGACCTATCATCAAGATAAGAAATAGAGATGGTGTGATTCTCATGTATTATTCTTTAATGGACTGGAAAATTCTATAGCACATGATTTTAAAGAGGCTCGAATCAACAGTGGATTGGAGAATGATTATGAGTTTTACATGGCTTTAGACCTAGAGTACATTGACTATGAATCCCATCAAAGGCAAGATATTTAAGACCAAATGGTAGAAGAGAAGATTCATCATAGCTTTCCATCTGATCATTCAAATGGAGAAGAGAATGATAAAGTAGATAATAAAGGAAAATGATCCATCTATCATGAAGGTCCATGGTATAGAACCACTCACTACAGTATAGCTAGAACCCAATATGCTAATCTACTCCCCAAGTTCTAACATTTACACTTACTTGAACTATCCAATGATGTTGAAGCCTCTTTTTTTTTTATTGAGTTGATTATCAATAACTTAACGAAGCTGTCCATATTCCATGGTATCATGTTCATGATAGTTTTCTTAAACAAATCAAGATGGACAATGTCCTAACATATAAAGGGCTTACTAATGATGATCCCCAAATCCATAGACAAATATTTAATAATGCTTATTATGTGTATGAGATTATTAGTAATCAGTATAAGCTACGATTATTTCCTTACGCCTTCATCAAGCATGTGAAAATGTAGTATAAGTCCTTACCCTTCAAATCAATTCAAAAATAAGCATACATGATCTAAATCTTCCACATGAAATTTCAAACCTATGCACATATTTCAAACATCCAAAAGGAGATGGCTAGATGAAGTCAAAAAGCTTGTGAATTGCTACACACCATCATGAAGAGGTACATAAAAATAGTCCACCACTATCCAAATCATGACTTCAACCAAAGAGAATAGTTGATGCATATTATGGAGGGATTGAGGAAAGAAAACAGAAAGTTGTATGCAATGGGATAGGTACACATAAAGTTTATGGTCCAAATTAAAGAACTTCTTGACATAATTCCAAGTATGGAAGATGACTAACAAAAGAAATAGTTAGTTGAGAAGTAAAACCATGAAATTATCTATAGAAGGGAGATAAAAAACATTGAAGATTCATTTGAACCTTCCACTATAGTCAAGGTCTTCATAAAAGATGAATTCCAAATCAAAAAGGCCTTGAAAATCAAAAAAGCCTTGACATACTTCATTCATAATATGGATTAGGTATTAGAAGTGATGGATGACATGATGATCACTACCCTTAAGAACATTGAGGATAAGATGGTTGAAGCTATAACCAAAGCAATTGCACCACCTAAATGAAAATATAATTATGATGGAAAGGACAAGAGGAATTTCTCCTACTCTAAGAGTATTAGGAAGATCTAGGTGCATCTTCCTCATTCATTAGTAATAAGGATCCCTATGAGTATTATGTAGACCCTTATGACTCATAATGCTACATAGCCATGATGCATATGATTGATGAAATGGATGAGTTAGGATGTCTTTGAACCCCAAGTTCATTAAGGAGAAAATAAGGACTTCATACCCTAGTTAATCATACTATCTTGGAGGTGTGTGCTTGAAGTTCATGTAGTAGTACCAGTAGTGACAAACTTCAAATCCTTGGGATCCTAGTCCATGGAATCTTTGTACTCCAATGTACCAATAGATGGTGCTTCTCATCAATACTTATTATCAAGGTGTCTATGAAAGTAATTATTCACTTTCATAGATGATTTCTTAGTAGTATCCACTTGCATCAAGTACTCCTATCCAACAAGCTTCTCAATAGCATCAATAGCTTCTACTTCCTGGTGCCATGAAATATGGGATATTTAGTTAACTATAACTAAGAAAAATCAAATTTTGTAATTTTTTTTGGTATTATGATTCTTATTTCATGCATGAAACTAGATAATATTACCAAAAACCTATTGATTTAGTTGTAGAGGGAAGTCCAAGGTTCCAAGACAAGAAGTTCTATTGTAAGCATAGACTTAAGCATAATGGGGCAAGATCCCTTCATTCTCTTCATCCCATGGAGAGGATAATAATATAAGAAAAATGGCAGACCAAGTCAAGGAGGTCCATGTATCATTCCTTGGAAAATATAAAAATAAAACATCCATTTTAGGAATAATTTTTTCAATATAAACTAGTATAATAAACAAGATATCACCTAATGATAGTGGTGCTATGTCCAAGGTAATTACATAAGTAGTAAATAATTTTTATCTACTTGAAAGAAAATCAGATCTTAGTAACTCTATATTGGAGATTCAAATTGGAAGAAGGATCATTTTCTAGCTATTTAAAACTTTAGTTTAAATGTTATAATAATTTCATTAAAGAAGTTTCTTGATTGAAAAAAATTTTCCCTCAAGAGTACTAACATGTAATTAGAATTAACAAAAGAATCCTACACATACCCAAAGGGATAGGTAAATGATGCAAAGATAACATTGGTAGCATAAGCATATCTTACAAACTTCTTAGTAATCAAACTAGAGAATAAGATAGAATATAGCTTTCCTATCATTGTGGAAAGAGTGTAGTTGAGCATCATTAACACTAGATTATTCTTCCAAGACCTTTATCCTAAAATTGATAAGAAAGATGAGACTAGAAACATACATTATAAATGAATTTCATGCAATCCTTCCCAATCATGTGGTAGGCATGGTTTCATCTACTGTATCACAAAACATCTCTATATCATTAGATATGTTAATTATCTTAAAGAATTTCTAGTCTATGAAGCTACAAATCAAGTCTTAGAAAGAAAAATTAATTTTATTTTCCTATCTGATGTTAAATCATTTAATTTGAAATAAAAGAACATAATGGAGGCTATTGCAATGGTATAATATAACCCTAAACTTTGGGTATTCTTGATTTATTCCATAATATTTCCATACCATCACTAGAGCTCAAGTCATATCTAGAGGGCTTGAAGTACTTGATCCTTACTAATCATTGTCCTGTCATCATTAATTCACTCCACTGAACATCTAAAATATTGATATGAAAAATATAGTTATGAAGTAGAGAACAGTCTTCACCTAGTCTCATGATGAAATTATCAGAATTAACTCCTCTATCTATCATTATTGCATATATATTGACCTAAGCATCCAACCTTAATGGATACTTCAATGAAGACTAAATCTTAACATGATGAAAAATAAAATTTTCTATCTCTTAAGGGCTATTTTCATCACATCCATTTTTGATAGTGACTAGTGAGGCTTGAGAACTTAGGTAGGTTGAATAAGTTCCCCAAATCAAACAACCAAATTTGCACTTAAATATGCATGGTTTCCCAACTTGGATACTTTGACACTTTGAAGGTAGAATCCTTGCATACCTCTAGAATGTTTTACTTCAAAAATGTGGTTTAAATGATATCACAACCTTTACAAAGTTTGAACTCTACATGGAGTGTCTTTTCAAGAAACATACTAAATTCCAAAAGGCTCCAACAAGCTCAAAATGTAGTTTCAAGAATCCCACAATCTTTACAATGAAATGAGCTTTTCACATAGTGCTTTCTCTCAAGGAACACAATCAACCCTATAAGGTGTTAATAAGCTCAACGGATGTCTTCTCATAAGAAGCACATCAACCCTGTAAAGATTAAAAAGAAATAAATAGAATTAATAAGAAAATGTAAGTATACTTTACAAATTTCTTACTTTTATGATCTCACAATATAAAATAAAACTCACAAAAGATAGAGAATTGATGAATAAATCAATTCACAAGATGTATACAATGAAAGAATATTCATGTGAATAGTGTTTGTATTTTTCATTAAGATATTAATTCTTTTATATTCATTATCCTTGTCACATAACCATTGGGATTCATGAAACAACTAGAAAATGGCTAGTCAAGACTTTTCATTTGAGCTTGGAATGTCTCACTAATTTTCTATGCTTGCATGTGGGATGTCCTACTAGAAATTAGGATGTCTCAAATGGGAAATCCTAGCTAGAATGTCTCAAGAATAATTAAGATGTATACTATTTTTGTGGGACATCTAGCCTAAAACTTGAGCTCGATCATTGGGACATCTACTAAGGTTTTGGGATGTCTTGGTAGATATTGGAACACCTACTTTTGACTTTGTTCATTCTTGACATCTTTCTCTTTTATGTTTTGGTTGAGAATTTTCTCATCTTATATTGACAAATTAGCTCTCATCTTATTCTCAAGTTGCTCTTTATCCTGATCTTTTCTTAACATCATCAAAGATTTTATCTCAAACTCTTATCTTGATACCATCTAAGCTCTTGTCCTAAACTCTTGTCTTGACACCATCTAAGCTCTTGTCCTAAACTCTTGTCTTGACACCATCTAAGCTCTTTTTCTAATCTCACAATGTTCCTATCATCTTTTTCTCATCTTTCCAAATCCTGCAAGATTCTACAAGCACATTTTCCACATTCTTCATTTTCCAAGGTTTTTACATGTTAAGAGGTCAACAATCTCCCACTTTTTGGTGATGTCAAAAAATTGAAAAAATGGATTAGTATAATATCATATTATCATATGATTGCATAATTAAAGTCATAATCACTTGTAAATATATGTATATTTGGCTAAGAATGAAAAAGAGATGAATAGCTCTTAATGAGTACACATCATTCAATAGGTTTTAAAGGACTGATAAAGAAAAAAATCATATTAAGAGCTACTATAAGACACATAGAAACATAATCAAAGCCTTTCAATTATTGTCCAAGAGTATTTCCATAAATAACCAAAGGTTTAATTCTAGCACTAAAAACAAGAATTTGTCTTTGATACAATAAGCCATAAGCCATTAGTAACAAAATTACTATCTACTATAACAAAATTACTAAAATTTCTCTTTATTTTTGGACATTAGCAAAAACAATATCACAAGTGGATTTTATTTCCAAGGAAATAGGATTAACACCTTTTACTTTGAAGGCCTTTAATTCAATCACTGCAAGAAAGAACATGCTGAATATCTTAAAAGATCATATCATATCCTTAACAAGAGGCCCATAATTATATATGCCAATAATAGCATCAAGAAATAATATTAACATAAAATATTTAAAAAAATAATGTGACCAACATTATCTTACGCTTTTACCTTAGATACTTTACTAGAATCAAATATGAATAAACCTTTTCTCATTCATTTTCTATTGTGTGTGCTAGAGAGGGAAGTCTTGCTCTTATCTATCTTTTGGTAAGAGTCTCAAAGACTGCCCCTACATTGGTGATAAAATATGAATATTTTTTATGAGGTATAGGATCCCCTTGCACATGTGTTAGACTTCGTTCCATATTCTAAAAAAATAATGCATCTATTGCTTGAGTTATACTGCTTATGATTAGATGCATCTTTGACTTCCAAATTGGCAAGATTTAGCTTATTCACCATATATCATAGTGTTCAAATTGCATTGAAATGCCAAGATCAAGAATGGAGACCTTTGGAATTAAAAGTCTTCCATTAGTAGTACCTTTAATAAAAGATAAATTCCAATATTTTAAACATAAATAGTAGCATAGCATAATAATTTCAACCTAGATATTCAACAAGAAACTCTTTTTGATAGTTTCCTTTCCTAATAGGTTAATGAAATATAGTTAAGGGCCCAAATCACTTGACTAATCATCAATAAAAAAAATTTAAAATATTTAAGCCTTGTGGATACATAGGGAGGCATACATGTACTAAAAATAAAGAGATGATTTACTTGTATAAAATGTAACAAGAAACCTTACCAAACCTTACCTTTTGTGTTCCTTATTCTTGATCTTTCATCAAGTTGATACAACATGTGTTAGTATTTTGATTTGTAGCTCAACATATTGTAAGATCAAGTAAGATTATCTTTTGATTATCAAAGATTTCTAGTGACATCCATTTAACAAATTTTTTATATTTCTAAAAATAAAATAATTAAAATATAGTAAGTCATGAAATAGATAATTAAATCAAAAGAAAATTTTTATACCACTAGTAAAAGCTAATTTTAGCAAGAAAAGAAATTTAAATTATGCTTACTTTTTCTTACCTTTCTTACTCCTAAGTAATGACATGATTATTGAACTTTGAGAGGAGGTCCTCCATCATAGAGTACCCCCTTAGCATGCAAATGTTTCTTACCATTTTTTTCATCAAATTCTCTATTTGAATCTCCTACTTCATTTGAGGTTGATCCTTCTTCATGATCATTTTTCCTGAAATGAGAGAATTGATAATTTTTGCTAGTAATATGTTTTGTTCCATAAATATCATCGATGATCATCTCTTCATCTTGTTCATTAGTTTTTTTGTCCTATAAATAACACTTTCTAGACTTCTCTTGACAAGATCATGTAGCCATGTTATTGTGATCCAATGGTAATTGACAATAAATTTTTACATTCCCACACATTTCACAGCAAAAATATGTAGTATCTTTAGTTTGGGTTGAATATCAATAGATGACATCCTCGATATGGTTTATGCTATGGTTTGGGACAAGAAAAAATGGAATGTCTCATCCAAGTCAGACCTATTCATAGTAGGACATCTCATATTTGAGTGGGATGTCTCACAAAACAATGGGACATTTCAACCTAAAGTTGGTTCTATTTAGGCCAGTGAGAACTAAGATGAATGAGGGGTTTTAAGGGATGTTGTCAAGGATAATAATTATAAAACAAAGCTAAAACACAATGCAAGTCAAGAAAAAATACTTATTGATACTTATCCATTCTTGCCTTGCTTGCTCTTAGGAGGATGCTTTTGTTCAAGTAGATTTATGATGAGGTTCTCTCTTTAGAGTTCCTTCTTTGTAATCATTAAATATCTTTTGCAACCTAGGTATTTGATATTTCCTTGTGAAGTTCTTTGTAGTTTAATGTATATCATGGGTATTTTCTCTTTCTTCTTCCTTCTTTAGTTTGACTCTCCAAACATTTTTGACTTGCAATACATTCTTTTAGGCACCTATGGACAAGACCAAGGAGTCATGTTATAGGAACAATAAGTCATGTTATAAGGTTTCATTTTTAAATGACAATTTGAGTGTTTGTGTTCATACTTTCCATAATAGTAACACTTGATTTTTCTTACTAGGGAAAGATGATCAAACCTTGGAGTATAATCCCATTTATATGATGTGCTTGAAGATTCCTTATTTTGTTGGTAAATTCCTAACCACTCAATATAACTCATAAGGTCTCCTTTAATTTTGCAAGTATTTCATTTATAAGCTTTGTATCTACAAGTTCTTTGATAATTTGCTCACAAGAGGATGTTAGTTTATGATTCTTAGTTCTTAGATCTAAGTTTTCTGATGTGAGATTCAAGAATTTTTGATTAAGTTGAAATAACTCTAAATATTTATCTCTTAAGGCCTTCTTCATCTTAATACCTAGACTTTGTAAGGATATACTTTTATTGCATAAAAGCCATACCTTTCTTCAAGAGTGCCTTCAAATTCTTCTATTTTCATTGTAGGGTATTCGTGTATAAGATCCATATAGATAAGATATGATCATTTAGAAGTGTTGTCATTTTCTTCCTTACTTTGTTCCTCATCCCAACTTTAGTACACATTTTTCTTTTCCATTTTGGCTTTGGATGAGTCCTTTTAAACCTACCAACACTTGGACATTCGGAGGCCACATGGCCTCTACCATCATAAACCCAACATTCTATAGATGATGCATCAAGATTAGAATTTTTGAAATTTAACCCTCTTTTCTTACCTTTGATGTTGGATTAATTGAAGCTCTTACCTTTTCGTGCAAGTAGTCTTTGAAGTATTCTTGACTAGAGAGCTAATTCAGCTTCACTATTTGCTTCATGTTTTGATGCCTTCTTTCCTTTTGATGAATTTTTAAGGGTGATGAATTTTTCTTTGATTGTAGCTTCACTAATGAGATTCATCTCATAAGAAATGAATGCACTTTGAAACTCTTCAAACTTTAGGATTGAGGAATCTTTGATTTCTTCTATGGCCATAAATTTTGGTCTAAGCTTAGGTTACAAAGTTCTAATCATTTTAATAATGATATTCTTTTCAAGCAAATATTTTACCATTTCTTTGATAGCTACAAATAAATCATTAGCTCTAGCAAAATAATCCTTTATTTTCTCTCTTTTTTTCATTTTAAGTTTATCATACTTACTTTGTAACTCTAGAAGTTTAGATTGCTTAAAAACAAATGTACCTTCATAGGTAACTTCTACAGTTTCTTAAATTTCTTTTGTAGCTTTACACCCAACTACTCTATTGAACTTAGATTTACTTAAATAATAATAAAGATAATTTTTTTTTCTTTTGAGTCAAACATAAACTTATCTTTTTCATCTTGTGTCCATTTTTGTCTTGGCTTTGTAGCACTAATGGTGCTATCAATGGGTGGTGTGTACCCCTCTAGGATGGATTCCCAAATTTCAAACTTTGTGGACTCAAAAAATCCTTGCATTCTAGCCTTCTAGTATAATAAGTCTATCACATTGAACTTTTGTGGCTTGGTGCATGATGTCCCTTCCATTGTTCGCTCTTGAGATGTTAATCTCCAATATTGAGAGTACCAGACATTCATACCTCTTGAAGATTGAGAACTTAGAAGGGGGGTTAAATAAGTTTCCCAATTAGAACAACTAAGATAACCAAAATTTCACTCAAATTTACATGGTTTTTTAACTTGGATACCTCTACACTCAGAGGATATAATCCTTGCATACCTCTAGACTTTGTTCCTTTAAAAATGTGGCTTAAAGGATATCACAACTTTTCAAAGTTTGAGCTTTGCAAGGAGTGTTTTCTTTCAAGAAACACACTCAACATTGCAAGATCCCAACAAGCTTAAAATGTGATTTCAAGGATTCCATAATCTATACAATGACATGAGATTTTCATGGAGTGCTTTCTCTCAAGAAGCATAGTAAAGCACAAAAGGTCTTAACAAGCTCAATAGATGCCTTCCCGCAAGAATCACATCAATCTAATAGGGCTTAAAAAGAGAGAAATAGAATCATGGAGAGAATGAAAATACACTTTATAAATTTCTTATTTTGAGGATATTACAATACAAAATAAAACTTACAAAAGATAGAGAATCGAAGAACAAATTAATTCACAAGATTTATAAAATGAAGGAATATTCATGTGAATAGTGCTTATCTTTTTCATCAAGATATTAATTATTTTATAGCCTTTTTCCTTGTCACATAATCATTTGGATTCATGCAATGGCTAGAAAATGGCTAGTTGGGACATCTCATTCAAGCTTAGGATCTCTCACTAATTTTTTGTGCTTGTAGGTGGGATGTCCTACTAAAAATTGGGATGTCTCACATGGAATGTCCTAGCTAGAATGTCTTAAGAACAATTAGGATGTTTACTAATTTTGTGGAATTTCTAGCCTAAAACTTAAAGCTTTTTCATTGAAATATTTACTGATCTTTTAGGATGTCTTGGCAAATACCAGAACACCTACTTTTGAGTTTGTGTATCTTTGACATCTTTCATCTTTATTTTCTAGTTAATAATTTTATCATCTTAGATTAAAAACTCAACTCTCATCTTGATCTTAACTTTCTCTTTGTCTCAATATTTTCTTGACACCATCTAAGTTATTGTTCCAAACTCTTGTCTTGACACCATCTAAGCTCTTGTCTCAAACTCGTATCGTAACACCATCTAAGCTCTTGTCTCAAAATCTTATCTTGACATCATCTATCCTCTTGTACCAATATCATAGTGCTCCTATTATCTTATTCTTGTCTTTCCAAGTCTTGCAAGATTCCACAAGCACATTTTTCACATTCTCCAATTTTCAAGGTTTTGATATACCAAAAGGTCAACAAGTAAATCATTATGATTATAGTCGCATTCAAGTAAGGTAATGAATGAAGAGTTTGTATTTCCTATAGGTTATTGAATGTTGCATTCTTTAAGGACCATTTCTCATTACATTCATGGCCTAGGTACTAGACATTATCTTTGGCTAGAAGTACTATAGCGTTGTTGATTGATACTTTGTTTATAATTAGATCAAATCATGTCAAAGAATCAAGCAAAAAACTATCTTCATCTATTCATGGAAAATATTTAACTTTAAACGTATGCCCTTTAGGTGATGCAATGCACTAGCAACAATCTAATGACTAGTGATATCCATGTTTCAAATTACATGATTAAGAGCATGGAAGTTTTCATAAATGACTTTTTCATATGTAATAAAACATATTAGGACGTCTTGGACTAACTAAAATCTATTCTATGCTACTACTTCCAAGTGAACTTAAATTTAACATAGAAGAAAAACTAGTTGATGGTAATTATGGGTATTATTCTTAACCACAAAGTTTTCAGGGAGAGCATTGAAGTAGATCTTGATAAGATCTGCACCCTTACAAGCACGCCACAAATTTCCATAATAGTCAAAGATTTGCAATCTTTGGCCACATAGGCTATTATCTTAGATTGATTAAGATTATTCTAGAATAGCTAGGTCTTTATTTAATCTTTCAAAGAAAGATGTTTCATTCTTGTGTAGTAAAGAATGTACAAATATATTCAAATGTCTAAATGAAAGGCTAACTGAAAGCATAGTATTGTAGCATCCTATGTGGGCTCAACCATTTCATATAATTATAGATGCCTCTAACTTTACATTGAGTGTATTCCTAACGTAGTTTGATAAAAAGAAGAGGCCTTACTACATCCACTGTTTTAGTTGAAGCATTGTGGGACCTCAATTGAACTATACCATCCCCAAAAAGATGCTAATGATGGTCATTTTTGCACTATAAAAAATTAAGCATTATGTTCTTTGGTGAAAAATCTTCATTCACACATATCATAGCATCATCTAATTTCTTATGAATAAGTCAAATGTCAATTCCTAGGTGATTTAATGGCTAGTTCCTTTACAAAAGTTTAATCTCCATATGATAGATCACAAGAGAGCCAAAAATGTGGTGGTAGATCATTTTTGATGACTTTTTTAATGATTGCATTTGCAAAATCATTGTAAACTTAAAGAGTGTATGCAATTAGCCATGGTTCATGGACATTATCAACTACCTAGTGGCCCAAAATATTCCTTCTAGGTGGAATAAATAAAAGGTTCAACAATTTTAATACTAGGTAAAACCTTGGTTTCCAAAGAATATCTTTATAAAATATGCTATAATGACCTCATAAGATGGTATGTTTTGTACAAAAAATCAAGATGTCATCTTGGGTCATACATACCATGGTATGTGCAATGGGCACTATGTTGAAAAGAGAACCATGTTTCATTGACTATTTTTGGTTAATCATGTTTCATGATGTTCAACACTTTACATTTTACTAGAATAAGTGCCAGCATGTAGGAGGTATGTTTTCATGTATGAAGGAACCAGAAAGTGAATCCAACCATTGAAGCCCTTTGACATGTGGGGGATCAACTTTGTTGATTCCATCTCTCTAACCTCCAACAATGAAGCATGTATCATTGTATATGTAGACTATTGTATGAAGTGGATGGAAGTTACTACTATTAAGGATTATTCATCTACAATTGCAATGAAGTTCCTATAGAAAAATGTACTCCACAAGTTCAGTATTCCTTAAATCTTGATCTCTAATTATGGTATGCACTTTACTAGTAAGTTTTTAAGGAATCTATTGAAAGCTTGTGGAGTTAATCATAAATAAATTTCTCCTTACCATCCATATGCCAATGGCCAAGAAAAAGTTACTAACTATAAATTATTAGAATACTCAAATAATGGTTAGTAGGCACAAAAGAGATTGGGCCAATAATCTTAGTGATTCTCTTTAGACTTATCAAATAGTATCCAAAAATCCTATTGGCTAAACCTTCTTTAAGAGGTATATAAATAGGTTTTATGATTATTCATTAATTTGAAATGAAAATTGAAACACCACCTAGAAAACACATGTTGTAGCTTTTAACCTTCACCATCCAACTTGAGGCAAGATTTCATTGTAAATGTGAGTTTGGTAGCTTATGAGTTGGAATCTTGCATACTTTAACTTTTTGGGGGTGAAAAATGCCTCATAAGTTGCTACTGCATCACTTCCCAAGTGGAAAAAGTGCTATTATTTCTATATTTGGGCTTGGGAAGGCTAAAAATTCCTTGGGGATTACCAAACTTGCCATTTTCATGGGGTTTTGTAGAGGTATATCCTCAAATACGTTGGAACCATCTACCCCCAGCATAGATGGTGTTGTGTTTTAATTTCCCAACAAAACCCAACATAGTCACCACAGAAGCCAACATAGTTGCACACATCCAACATTGGTATTGTTTGGATTTCCTCTTTCCTAGCAATGACTAGCATAGTCATAATAGTTTTATAGTGGTGGCAACATGGTCAGCATAGTCATCATGAATTTCTAGCAACTGTAGTGTGGCCAACATAGTCACCATGATTTCAACAGAGTCCAAAAATTGCCAGCTTAGTCTTCAAAGGCCAATGTAGTTGGGGTGAAGGCCAACATAGTCACAAAAGTTTGTTTACTCTTTTTAGTATGTAGATGGGTTTTGATGGCCTTGGTATAACTAAACTTGCTATAAATGGTCAACTACATTGGAAATCATAGCCATTACACTTGTAAATAAATACCAATCTGTTAGTAATCATGGAAAAAATTCACAGTATGAAATCAACAATCTAAAGCCTATAAAATCCAAATGTAGCCACCTAATTCAAGTTCCCAACAATTTTTAGCAATTTTAAACATTTTTTGGTAGGTTCCATACTTTAGCAATTTTGAGAAATCTCAAAGTAGCATTTGTGCAACCCATAGCCTTATTTTGCAAACTTAACCACTTTTGAATTCCATTTGATATCTACACTAGACATTAGAGACTCCCACATAATATAATTGCATAAAGAGTGGAATACCACTATTTACACCACTAGTAGTCAAAGTTATAGACTTGAATGGTAACCAAGAAGGAGTTATAAGAGGTCGGAGTTGGGAAATACCTGGATCATGGAGTTCAACTATAGAACACATCCTACCTGCTTCAATAGGCTTGAAGCTCCATCTAAGCCAGCTTATTATGCATTTGATCACACCATCTGTACTTCTTAAACTTTACACGTTCATTCAATAAATTTTTTAGTTCATCTGTAGTGCATATTTTTATTCAAATTTTAATTATGTTTTAATTCATTTTTATTTGAATATGCAAATTTATCTTCTTGTTTATACTTTATAAGTCCTCGAGTGATTGACAAGGCCATTTAGGGCACCTTGGATCTTATTTTTCAGAGGCCCTTGGGATCTAAGGTAAGGCTATTGCTACTTGGGAATTTTGGTTTTCCATTTACAAAAGTTTCTAAGTGTTATAGTTTCCAATG
>MNCI01025128.1:680193-696550 GCA_015680685.1 Gnetum montanum | reverse complement strand
GCTAAGATCCAAGTTGGATTACTCCTTCCATGTGGAGAGGTTGAGTTCAAGCATGAGTTCAAGTTAATTCATCATAATGGGAAGGAGTATATACCCTCTTCCTATGAAAAAATACTGCTTATGGATGCCTAGGCATGCATAATTTTCTGATTAATTAAGATTGAAAATGGAGTAAAAAGCTCAATTTGGAAGGTTAGCATGAAGAACACAATGAGTTCGAGGTAGAGCCTAGACCAGAAACCTTCATAGGGGATGTATTCCAATAATCAACACCTCAAACTATTATAACCACTTTGGCCTTGCCTATTTCTTTCATGGGATAGGCATCTCAACCATTATCTCCTATATACCCAACCATGTTTGGGCTAGCACCCATTATAGTAGTCCATCAAGCATAGTCCATGTTCCAAGTAGTCTTGCTATTTTCTTCCATGCCTTTTGCTACATAGCCTTGGTTTGCACAGTTCTCAGTAGTGGTTCTCACCACCACGGATCCCTTCTCTGTACCTGTGGGCCTCACAGTGGGACCACAAGTGATCCAAAAGACACCAACATCATTCTTCCCTTTTGTGCCACAAGTGTTGGCACAAACATCCTTCTTCCTATTTAGCCCACCCATGACCATGATAACCCAACCTCTTCCTTCCATACCACAACCCATAGTGAGACCATAGGCTCATCAATTAACACTTCAGCCATTTGTACAAACACATCAGTGTATGTGAATACACCAAGGATTGGATCAAGCATTTCAAATGATTCAAGATTTGATGAAAGAGTTACAGAAGCTCAAGGCTTACATGATGTCGATTGTAAAGATAATGAATTTTTATTAGGATGATCCAATCAATCCTATAGTCCCATTAGTAACTCTTCCATTAGGCATCCCCATTTTCCAATTCACCAAGTACAATGGGGAGGATGACCTAAATGCCCATCTTATAACCTTTCATTCTAGGTGCTTATTACTACAATCCTGGAAACATATCATAATGTCGATTTTTCCTATGTCTCTTACTAGGAAAGCCTTAGACTAGTACCATGCATTATTGAGAGGATCCATATCCTCATTGCAAGACTTAATTTCATAATTTATTAATCATTTTAAGTACAACTTCAAATCCAACATGACTCTTGATCAACTAATGAAGGTCAAGTCGGGATCCCTTAAGCCTATGTAAAAATTTATACAATAATGGAACACCCTGCTTAACAAGATTCCAAAACCAACAGTCAAGAAACACCTTCTCTCTATATTCAAAGGGGTGGTTAACAACCTCATTAAGTTGAAACTTTACTATTTAGTCCCATAGTCACTTAGCCAAGCCTTTTCTTGAATAAATAACATAGAGGATGTGGGTAAGGCTAGCCATGACCTTTCCTATGTGGCACACAAGAACCAACATGCATGGAAGAATAAGGAGAGGGAAAGGAAAAATAATACAATCATGGCCATGGTGGCTAAAGACAACAAAAAGATTGCATAGGGGCCTAAGACCAATCTATCCAAGGCCCCTACTAATATAATCAACCTTCAACATATGGTACCTCTACATCAATCACTACAAGGACTAACTTTAAATGAAAAGATCAATTGAAGTATACTCGGTTATAATTGAAGCCATCAAAACTCCTTGATCAACTGTTGATGAGTGTGAGAACACAATATAAACAAATGATTGAAAATGTCTGCTAGAGGCATGATAGACTATGTAAGATAGCCAAAACTTCCACTCTTGCAACTAAGGATGATCCACCAGTGCCTAAATACTTCAAGCTTGACCATTTTTGCCACTACCATTAACTACCATATCATGACACCAACTTTTTCCTAGCACTCAAAGATGACTTGTAGAAGATGATAGAAAAGGATAACTTGGTCCTTAATGCCTCCAACCTGGTCAAGCTAAAAAAATAATTCATGCAATTCTACAAGGATCCATTGAATGCTAAAAATAGCCCCTACACTATTACAACATTCAACATAACCAACAACTCTAGACCTATGTAGGAGTTGTTCATGATATAAGTACCTTCATGATATAAGTACCTCCTCATAATGACAAGGTTCCTTAAGGTTTGACAAACTCAAGGTCCCCTTTTGTTACAAGGATACCATCACTTACACCTCCCAAGGATCTTTTGTGATTAGGGTATTCCCTCCCACCAAAGCCAAAACCAAACCTACTCCTACAATCAATAAACATCTTCCCATAGTGGCCAACGCAATGGCTTATTCACAATCGAGCAATAGCAATTAGAAATTCCTAAGAAAACAATGCATGAAGCTCACACTAAAGCCCAAAAACAATGATAATAAATAGGAAAAGGCATGAAAGGAAGTGAACCCATTGAAGCCTACTCCCATGTCATTTGTTTTGATGAGTTTTCATGCTCAAGCTACATCATCTAGTCAAACATGGGAGGACCCCAATATGTAGGGGATGGGAAAAGAAGCCAAGAAAACATTGAAACATGAAGTTTGCATTCTGGGAAGCATGGATGAGGTTAAGAACACTAGGAATGAAAAGTCTTCAATGAATAACAAGGACTTCCTCATTGTGATGGAATAGGTCAAATAATCACTAAAACAAAAGAACATCTTCCTTAGCCTGTATAACCTTGTAATGACTTTTGCTGCACACCACAAAGCATTAGTCAATATGTTGAGCTTTATTCATATTAGCAAGGATATCCCCACTAGTGAAGAGTCCATTTATGCAATGATGGTACCACCTTCATCAAAGGAATAAATGAGGTCGACAACACTAGTGTTTTGTGATAGAGAAGTCAAGATCAACTCCCAAGATGGTGAGACAACCAAGGCTCCTCTTTTCATCACCATAAGGGTAAGATAGTACAAAGTGCATAGGGTACATGTTGATGATGGATCCACAAGTAATGTAATACCCTATACCATTATAGATGTCTAGACCTAACTAAACATATGAAACATACTGCAACAACTGCTCTTAAGTCCTTCAATAGATCTTGGGTAGCTATTAAGGGCTCAATTTCTCTAGACTTTGTGGCAGGGGAATAATTCCCCATAATGATCAATTTCTTGATGGTGGAAGAGACACTAGAATTCAACCTTATCCTAGGAAGGCCTTGGCTAGCTCAACTTCAAGCTGTTTCCTCATCAATCTACCAAGAAATTCACTTGCCTTATGAGGGAGGTGAGATCATCATCCATGGTGATAGTGTAGTTTTTTGGACAGTTAACAACATTGACATTAAACAAGCGTAGGAATTGGAGTTTCAAGAAGAAACTCCTATTATTAGCCATAAGGTCAAGAAGCCCGGGAGAGTAGAAGAGGCCAAGATGAATAATAATGGGTTCATGGATGCACCATGGGAAGATCTCCCATTCAATGTAGTGAGCAAAAGAAATGGGAAATACAGAATTATGCAAAGTAGACCATACACATTTCCTAACCTGTCCAAGATTAGGAAACACTTTCACAATTCATGCATGCCCTTGAATCATTCATCCTTGCACTTATAATCATGTAGTTTATTTTGTATATAACCTTTGTTAGCCTACATTACATGTTACTTTTATGCATTATTTATGTACTTTTGTTTGACTTTATTTTAACCTTTACATTGAACATAGCCCAAGATTTACTTCTATTTACAATTTTCTTGTTAAGCCTTTTTACCTTAGAGCATAAACCATTAAAAAAACATGATAAAAACTTTAATCCCCAAAAAACTTAAAAATTTTTAAAAACATAAAAGACTAATGAAAATTTTTCTTTTCAAAATGTCAAGCCTATCATGGCCTAAAATTGACAAATCATATGGCCCACCATGGCCTAAAATTAGCAAATCGCATGGCCTACCATGGCCCAAATCTAGAGAAAACATAATATGGGGCCTTCCATGGCTTAAAATTGGCAAAAACNATATTTTATTTTCATTTTTTTTAATTTGTAATTTGGTTTTATCCTTTTTCTTATTATTAGTTAAACTTATGTTCTGTTATGGTATAGGTACCAAGTGATGCCAATGGTCTCAGTGGTGAAGATGGAAGTGCATCTCAGCCCCTTAGTATCATTTGTTGGTCATGGTCTTGGTTATTTCATTTTTCATGGTTGATGCTATTGCTTATGTTGTGATGTTGTTGGCTAGTATTAGTTGTTGATGTGTTGATGAACAGTTTATTATTTTATGTATTTTTTTTATATGTCTATCATGCTATGTGACAAACATCCATACTATTATTATTTTTAAGTTTTAGCATTTTTTATCTATTTTAATGTTTAATATTTAATATATGTTATATGATTTATGTTTTCGTTCATGTCATAGGCTATGTTGGTTAACTATGTGAAACGGTCATAATGCAAACTAGGTTGTAATAGTTATAAGAGNACATAAGCAATAGCATCAACCATGAAAAATGAAATAACCAAGACCATGACCAACAAATGATACTAAGGGGCTGAGATGCACTTCCATCTTCACCACTGAGACCATTGGCATCACTTGGTACCTATACCATAACAGAACATAAGTTTAACTAATAATAAGAAAAAGGATAAAACCAAATTACAAATTAAAAAAAATGAAAATAAAATATGCTAAAGTACAAACAAAATAAGAAAACTTGGGAGGGCTTGGGAGTGACATCCTCTAGTGGGAGATTTTAAAGACCAACCTCCAAACGATGGAGGAATTTTTCCTCAATCATATGGGCCTAGTACACCCCCTCAAGATTGATTCCTATCAAGATGTTACTATCGTCAATTTCTATCCATGTAGGTGGCTTCCATGAAAATGTCTTAGTAGTCACCTTTATAAAAGTATTAGAGAATTGAGGAGATGGGAATCTAGCCATGGTTAGAGTATCTTCAAATAGTTGAAAGATCTCCTCTACCTAAATTCCCTTCATGAACAGCTCCAACTTGCATGGTTCAGTGGACTCCTCCTTTAACCACTTAAGATAAGCTTCATGCTTAGCCTTGTATTTCTTATTGTGGTCCTTCTATGCCTAACCCCACTCAAGAACCTAGGCATAATAATCTCTCCACTTTTTGTCCATGAGTGCCAGTAAGTCCATTTAGAGTTTTTTCTCTACAACCTCTCTAGCAAGGGTAGGCTTGCCATGGATGGCATTCTAATAATGCATCCACTCAATCTCTTTAGTTCACAAGGAACTCTTTTTGGCCACTTGGGCCTTCACAAATTCCTTACAATCTTTGAGATTCATATTAGCCTCTACTAGATTTTTATTTTCTTGTTCTAATGCTACAACTCATTCCCATTGAAATTTATTGGAACATTGAAGTTCCCACAAAGTTTTAGCACATGAAAATGCACAATCATTGACAGTTTCATATAACTTTTGTGGTACAATTTCTACATTTTGAGGGCAATTTGGGTAGGGTGAAACACCATCAAATTTTCATGTTGTAACCTTTGTAATCCCATCCCATGAAACCAGAGGCAAAACTTCATTGTAAATGTAAGGATTGTGACCCATAAGATGCAATCTCACATAATTTATACTTTTGGTAGTGAAAAATACCTCATAAGTGGTCAAACCCTCATCTCCAAAGTGAAAAAAGTCATGTAATGTCTATATTTTGGCTTTGGGAGGTTAAAAATGCCTTTTGGGATGCCAAAGTTGGATTTTTGTTGGGTTTTATAAGGGGCATGACATTTTCAAAGCTGAATACACCTATCCCTAGTTAGTATGCATGGGGATATAACTCACCTACCTCCAGCTAGGATGCATGGGGGTACAACTCACCTACCTAACATAGAAGATGTGCTCCCAAAGTGGAAGATCTCCCTCCAACGTGGAAGATTTTCTTCTAGTGTGGAAGATCTTCCCCAACTTGGAAGATCTATCTCCAATGTGGAAGATTTCCCTTTAATGTGGAAGATCTCCTCCTAGTGTGGAAGATCTTTCCCCAATCTAGAAGATCTCCCTCTAGCATGGAAGACTTACCCCCAACATGGAAGCTCTACCCTCAGTGTGGAAGATTTCCTCCCAGCCTAGAAGATCTTCCTCTAGCATACAAGGCTTGTCCCTAGCATGGAAGATCTACTCCTAGCCTAGAAGATCTCCCTCCAACGTGGATGGCATCCCCTCGTTACTATTTTTAGAAAACCAAATGGCCATGGGGGTATGAAACTTACTATATATGGTAACCTCCCAAATTTTGGTATCTACCCCACCTAAAATGTAACACACTTTATTCTTGCACAAGGCCCAATTTGCATAGAAATCATACTTTTGGAAAAATTGAACTTTTGACGTTATTCTTACATAAGAAAAATCATACTTCCCAGAAACTAAACCCCCTCTCCACCAACATTGGAAAGAAAGGTGTAAAACCTCCCACTACTAAATCTAATGTAGGTGGGTTAATACTATCACTTGCCATATTTAGTAAAGGGGTACATCCCCTTTTACAGCCCCCTCACTATTTATAGTAACTAACATTTTTTGGCCATTTTTATCATTTTTAACCTTTACCCCCTTTCTTTCCCCCTTACTATATGCCAACATAGTTACAGCTAGGAAGCTAGGAGTGTATGGAGTGTGATACCACATGTTTTCCATTTTTAGTAAAGGGGGTATGCCCCCTTTGGCAATCACTTACTAATTATAGTAAGTAACCCATTTTTAGCTATTTTTGTTTCTTTCAACCATTTTTAAATTTCACTTGTTGGAATTTGCACTTTATTTAAAATTTTGCAACCTCATTTAGCCATTTTTATTACTTTTTTACCATGTCTTTCAACCGATCAACCATAGTACTTATTAACTTAACAAACATGGTATCTAACTAAGATGTAGTTTTTTGGTTTATGACTCAAAAGATCCCATGGTCATAGAACGAAGGAAATGGCTTAGGAAAAGGGATAAGAACCTAGATTTTATAGTTATCAATAAGGAGTTCTACAACTTCCTTTGTACTAATATGAAAGATGATCTATTGATACCACACTCTAAATCTGACACTAAGAATTAATTTAAAATTATACATTGAGATAGGAAAGAATACATCCCATCAACCTATGACCAAATCTCCCTCACAAACTTCTACACACAAATGCTCATACAACTCATAGAGGTTGATAAGTTTAGTGAATGAATTAGTTTAGAGGATCATCAAGAAAAGGAAGATGAGTTGGAGGTTGAACAAGAGTCAAACACCTTCATTGAAAGTATTTTCCAAACTCTAGCTCCCCAAACAACCACATCCAACTTCACGTCTCTTGCCTCATTGATGGAACAAATTCCATGATCCACCTCTCCTTCTATCTAGCCTACCATGTTTCGGTCCACATCCATTGTCACCACATGCCAAACACAACCCATATTTTAATCCACCTTCTTATTTTCATCGATGTCCTTTAACACATAGCCTCACTCCATGCACCCAGCAATGGTGATGTCTACATCATTATCTTCCTTTTCCATGCTAGTGGGACCCTCATTAGGACCCCAAGCAACACAAGCCTTTTATACTCCTTCTATCCCCTTTGTGTCTCAAGTTCTAGCACAAACATCCTTTTCCTTATTTAGTCCACCTATGACCACCATGACCTAGCCTATTCCTTCTATATCACAACATACCATAAGACCTCAAGCCTTACAACTCTCTCATCAAACATCAACATAAACACCGTAGCCTACAAAGATGCCCCAAGGCTTGGATTAAGCCTTCCAAATGATCCAAAACCTTACTAAAGAGTTGTGAAAACTTAAGGCCAACACAACTCAAACAGTTAGATTCTAAACATCTACTTAGATAATCCTATAGGTCCTACGGTACCTCAAATAAACTTGCCGTAAGTTTTACTATTCCAAACTTCACCAAACATAGTGATGAAGGGGATCCTAATGCACATTTAGTAACCTTTGAATCTAAGTACCTCTTTTTCCAAGCTTGGCCACTTATGATATTAAGGATTTTTTCCATGTTCCTCAAGGGTAAGGCTCTATATTGGTATTGAACCTCTATAAATGGTTCAGTACTCAACACTCAAACAAATCCTAGATCATATTACTAAAACCCACCTCTTGGCCATCTACAAGGGAGTAGTAAATGACTTTATCAAGTTGAAGCTATACTACTTAAAGCCCTAGTCACTAAGCCAAGCCTTCTCACAAGCTAAAAACATTAAGGAGGTAGCTGATGTAAGCAATGACCTAGCCTATATGTCCTACAAAAATCAACATGTGAGAAGGGATAGCAATAGGACTAAACAAGAACATACAACTGTGGCCATAATGGCAAAAGAGACAAAACAAGGAGAGAGGGGGATCACCACTATGCAACACATCCCCTGACACATTGCAACCAGTCACTTCCTATGCCTCAAATCAACCAAAACCAAACTTTAGGCTAAAGGATAGGTTTAAGTACACAAAGTTGCCTTTAAATCCCTCTGAGCTCTTAGAAGCATTTCTTAAATACAACCATATACAACATAAGAAACTATTTGAAGAGGCTCATAAGAGATATGATTATCTTTGTAACATAGCTAGAGATCCAACAATAGCTACCAAAGATGATCCTAAGTTGCTAAGGTATTTTAGGCTAGATAGGTATTGCCATTATCATAAAATGGCTAGTCATGACACCAATTTTTACCTAACATTAAATTCTAATCTCTAGAAGATGATAAACCATAGAGAGTTGGTAGTGAACAAGCTCAAATTTCCAAGAGCCAACAACTCCTATACCATAGCCTCATTTACAAAAGCCAAATCGTCTAATTCTCCTAGGGAACTATTTTTCATCAAAGTGCCACCATGATCCTAGAATGCAAAGCCAAAAGAGCCCTTCATCATATGAGTAGCACCTCCTCCAACCCCTAAGAAGCATTTCATCATATGGGTTCCTCCTTCAGTGGCTTCAACATCACACTGTAATCAATGAGTTGCTAATCCTCCAAAACCTAAGGAACCATTTGTTATTCAGGTCCCTCCACCTTCAATAAGTAAGACCATAACCTGTCATGACCAAAGCCCACTTATTGTGTCCAATAACTTAGAGGTTAGCAAAAAACCATCATCACAATGATGACAAAAGAAACTTGTCATCAAACCAACAAATAAGCCCACTAAAGGTAATCAACCAAGACCTACACCAAGACACACTGCATCTATGGACAAGGGGCCCAAAGCACATGCACCAAAATCGAATCCACAAAATCTAGAAAGCATGGAGGAGATTAGAACCATGAAGGATGAAACATAACAAGCTAAGGAAAAGAGTTTTCTTGCAACAATAGAATAATCCAATCAATCCCTTAAGTAAAATAACACATCATCGAGTCTATACAACCTACTTAGGACCTCTTCTACACATAGTAATGCACTAGCTCAAGTGTTAACCTCTATTCCTATGAGCAGAGACATGCCAACTAGCAAGGAATCAATCCACTCCATCATTCAGAAAGCTTCACTTAGGAAAAATGAGCATTAATCAATGCTCACCTTTCATGATAGTGAGTTGAATATTGACTCTATAAATGGAGAAGTGCTATCTGCTCCTCTCATCATCACCATATGCATTAGAAAATACAAGATTCACTATGTTCATGTGGATGATGAGGTAGCCACGAACGTGATACCATATTCCATTGTTGATAAGCTAGGCCTAACAAAGAATATCCAAGTGACCACTACCTTAACACTTAAGTCATTTAATGGCTTACAAGTAGTAGTGCAAGGTTCTATCACTTTGGATTTCGTAGCTGGTGAGTAATTCCCTACATCCACTAACTTCCTAGTAGTCAAAGAGACACCCAATTTCAACCTAATCTTAGGAAGATCATGGTTAGTGAAGCTTCAAGTAGTTTCATCTCCTATACATTATGAGATTCACTTACCATATAAAGGTGGAAAAATTGTGATCAGTGGGGAAAATGTGTCACTACCCTCAAGTAACTATGTCAACATTGATTGAGGTTTGGAGGTGAAATTTCAAGAAAAAACTCTCGACAGATAGACTAGGGCTAGCAATAAGAAAAAAATGATGCTAATAACATTACCTCTATGACACTAAATGACCACCAAAAATTCATGCAAGTGGCCATGCTAAAAAAGGAATATGGTGAGCATAGGATTGTGCGAAAGAGATTCATTGATCTAACAAAGGTCAAACAAAAAATTTCTAACAAGCACCTTATCCTCTCTCTTGTTAAGGATCATTTGTTCACTTTCACAACATTGTATCATGTTTCACTATTGGTGTTATCCTTGTATGCTTTTTCAAGAACATCCCATAATTATTAGACAACATATGGACTACGGTCTGCCAAGGCCTAAAATTGGAACTACATCCGGCTAAGGCCTAAAATTAGCAACCTTATAGATTTCTAGGGCCTAAAACTAGTTTTGGTCAGGGGGTATACCATTCATACTCATCCTTTGGTGTCCAGCTAGCCCTAATCTAACCCTTGGATGATCCCACATAACCTTAAACCCCTCTGATCACACCTAGTAGCCTTGAAACCTTGTCAAACCTAATTAAAAGTGCTCAAAACTTTCATATATGGTTAATCTATGCTAAGGGGAGGTTCATCCACATTGCCCAATGTGGATCCAGCATGGATGGATGGGAGGTGATCTTAAATCAGTAAAATTGATCACCCAATTACCATATTTTGACTCTACCACCCCTTGTCAGCTTCTGGTAACATAGACTAACAAAAAATAACTCATTTTTTGCATCTAAACACCTTCCCCACACTAGTGAATCCTCCATCCATGTAGCCTATCATAGATCTAGTATGGATACCTTGAGGGTATGTCATAAAAGCCTTTTCATAGCCTTAAATAGCCCTAAAATGCACTCTAATAACCCTAGTATCCCTCCATGACCTTTGAGTATCAATAGTTGCTGAAACTTGAGTTCATTTTTAGTCTTGAAGCCTTATCCATGCTTCCCAACATGGATCTAGTCTGGATGCCATGGGGGTATGCCAATAAACCAATTTTATAGCCAAAAATAGCCTCATGACCCATCCTACTAACCCCTAGACCCTACCAAAGCTTGCCAAAGACTTCAGACACCTTGAAATTTATCAAAAATGAAAAAAAGCCATCATTCCCCTCCCATACACACTAGGGCCACCTTGGCCAGCATGGATGCATTGGGGGATGACTACATGAGACATCAAGAAGCCTTCAGAATAGTTGATTTCGACACCAGATCTTGCCCCCGACCCCTACAACCCAAGTAGCTTCGAAACCCTATCAAATCTTTCCAAAAGTGGTCAAAATCTTGGATTCAAGTGCATCCACACTTGAGGATGATCCTATACACACTAAGCATCCTATCTTCAGTGTGGATGGAATGTCCTAAATCCAAAACTAGTGAAATTTGCATGGAAATGACTTCTGACGGTAACCTAACCCTTTTAGAAGCCACTAGACTTTCGAAAGTCAACCAAAATAGTTAAAAATTACTCCTTATGATTCTCCATGATGGGAAGGACCACATAGCCCCAGTGTGGATGAAGATGGTTAAGCCCAAGAACCATCTTACAACCCTCAAACTTACTAGATTTTGATCCTACACTTCAACAATCGACACTGGCAACCCTAGAAATGCACATGCACAACCAGAACTGCCAAAAAATAGAAAAAATAGGCACCCTTAGCTCTTGCAAGTTGAGGATCATCTCTTCCATGTTGGCCAACATGGATCTAGCATGGATATTTGGGGTGACTCATAAATGACCCATAAACACCTCAAATTGGCATCAAATAGCCTTGTATGCACCTTAGAACCTTGTTTATACCTCAAAGAGCCCTTAGACTCTACAAAACTAACCAAAAATTATTAAAAGCTATTCCCATTGGATCTTCCTACCTAAATCCCCATTAGTCAGCATGGAAAAAGGGGGGTAACATCAAAACCACTTAGGAATACCCAAAACTGCTAAAATTTGACCTTAAACTATAGCCCTTTAACCCTGGCAACTCTTGGAGCTAACATGCATGGTTGATTATGGTCAAGACTATCCTAGATCTAATATTTATGATCCATCCATGCTAGGGAAGGCCTCTTCCATGTTGGAAAATGTAGAACCAGCTTGGAAGAGATACCTTTTTACTTTTGGTAGCAGATTAACACTCTTGGAGACCAAAAACCTACACCAGAGAAGCCTAAGACCTCATGGCCTCAAGTTTATGCCTATTAGACCTTGTTTTGATCCTTCAATCTCATTAACTCCCATCTTCCACACTAGAGCAACTCCCTCAATGTGGATCAAAGGGGGGTGTAACCTTACATAGCCTCATACAACCCCAAACATTACCAAATTAGTCAAAAACTTGGGAAATCATGGTCTACAGCCCTAGAGGCCTAGAAACCTAATTGATGTGCTCTTGGACCACCCCAAAACCAAAGAATAAGAACATGTCCATTCTTCCACGTTAGGGCCACCATGATTAGGATGGAAAAAAGGGGGAAGCTATCCAAACTTGCTTTAGTGCTTAAAACCCTCCAAAATGGCTTCAAAACACAACTAGAGGATGTACAACTATCATATCTTGGTTTCAAATGCTCATGCAAACTTATTTGACCCTGTTTTTGCCTAGATTTTGATCCTCTACACTGAGTTCCCTTCCATCCATGCTAGCCAACATGAAGATATAGAGGTGAAGCTTCAAGACTTACTTTTTGACCTTTTTGAACTCCAAAATAATCAATTTTGATAAATCTAGTGCTACACTACATTAGAAAGCCTCAAAACCATTATTGTAACCCTCTTGATGCCATAAAACACCTTTTCATAGTTCTCCATGCTGGCCAGCATGGATCCAATGTGGAAAACACTTTTAGGCTCCAAAGGAGGGGGGAAATTCTACAAGTTGAAGCTAACACTAAAACTAGTCCATTTCCTTTCCTAGTCAACTACAGTGACATGCAAGCCATTGGAAGTCAAAAGCTAGCAAAAAATGCCTAGGAAACTATTTGGATATTCCTTACATGTTAGGGGTCATCCCTTCCATGTTGGCTAGCATGGAGCTAGTGTGAAAGCCTTAAAAGCTTTGCTTTTTTAGTCCAAATAGCCCAGAAACAGCCTTTGTTAATACCCAAACCTATCCAATAGCCTTGTAGCCTTAAATCATGGCTTACTAAGGCATAAAACTAGAAAACTCAAATTCTTTTTGACCATGTTTTGACCATGTTTTATCATATATGTTCTACTTTTCCTCATTTGGCCTTGTTTCACCATGTTATGACCTTTTTTGACCAATTTTACATTGTTAACCTTGTTTAGCCTTAATACTACTTTAATTCTAATGTTTTTGCCTTTATTCTCTATATTATAGACTTGTTGACCCTTAATTAGACTTTGATTGGTGTTGAATGACGAAGTTTGGTCCTCCCTAATAATCATTTGACACCATGATACCATGGCTTGCTAAGGCCTAAAACTGACAAAGTATAATCTTAGTTGATCATGTTTAACCTTATATTGTCCTTAGTGACCTCCATTGATCATGCTTTAACTTGTTTTGGAATTGGTCTAATTTTTTTAGACCCACTTTAAGCATTATTATTAATGCATTTTTACATTACTTAACAAATTATTACACAGGTACCAGTTGATGTGCTCATGTTGTCATGCAGGAATGAGCTAGGAGGATGAGGAAGAAAACTCGAGTAGCCTTAAAGCCTAAGTAAACCCCTCTTGTGATGTTGTCAAACCAAACCTTGAGCCTTGAAACCATTACACTATATAGTCATAACACCTTGAACTACCCTGGCTACCATTAACCTTGAAGCCAGAAACATCGCGAAGGGTCCCTTAGCAAAAATTCTCATCAAGATCCTCATAAGAATGTAAGCCTACTCATGACTACATCAAACCCATGTTATGCAATACTAAAGCCATCATATAGCTATGATTATTCCTAAAACTCACATGTTTGTTTGTAGTATTGTTTACCATTGTTGACAGGTTGCAACAAATGACTGATGTTGACAACTTTGATGATCTACAACAAATGAGCCTGCATGACATCTTTTGGCATAACAAAAGAACATCTTTTAATGAATTTCTATAGCCTTAATAATGCAACACGGCCCACTAAGGTCTTAAATTGGCAACATGGTACACTACAACCTTAAACTAGCAACATTGAAAACCTTGTAAGCTTAGTTTCCTTCATCATTTTACATGGCCTTATGCATTGTAATGTGACAACATGCTTTCTTTGCTTGGTTTTCTTGTTCTCTTGGAATTGTGCTTGTAGGGTGAAGCCTAAAGTCATCATGAAGGTGCAAATCATCACAGAAGCAAGTTATCATGTGACCTTAATGCATAGGATTCAGTGAGCTTGTCTTACTGTGTCAAGAGTGCTTATGCCATTTTCATCCCATTTCCTTAAATCCAACCCCGTAGCCTAAGTATAACCTTCCTTACCCTAAGTAACAATAATGACCAATGTCTAACATTCATGCATTGTGGCCATATGATATCTCCTTCATCATGCTTCACCTATAAGTCCATTGAATGTAACATAGTCCATTCAATGGAAAATCCATTAACTCTATCAATTGTAACACATCTCACTTGATGGAAAGAACCAAGTCAAAATTGGCCTTATCAAGAAAACCTAATGAAAGTTTCATCCCACCAAAGAAAACAATGGGGAAGCAAATTGATAAGAAGCCAGAATGGCCTATGAGGACTAAAAGTCCAAAAGAATAGATTAATGACTCAAAATGTAAAGAGAGGAGCCTAGAGGCCAAAGAAACTTTAGAACAAGATGTTGGATTCTCATATGCATTCGTCGAGTGACCAACATCTCAAAGCATGAAGTGACAATACCACTGACTAACCAACATGTTAGTGTCATAGCCATGATGACAACTATGGAATGCATTATTCATCATCATAAACATTTCCTTATAACCTCATTATCATTTCCTTATCATAGCCTTACTCCATCATCATGAGCACTCTTCGACATGGTTCAACATGACTAAATCAAGCACAGAGAGGGAATTTTGGTGGTGCACATATAGTGGTGTTTTTTATTCTTTGTTGGTACGTCTCAAGTTAATTCTTTAGACACCAACAAAGAGGGGCCAATGAAACATCACCAAATTTTCATGTTGTAACCTTTTTAATCCCATCCCATGAAACTTGAGGTAAAAATTCATTGTAAATGTAGGATTATGATCCATGAGGTTCAATCTCACATACTTTATACTATTTGAGTTGAAAAATACTTCATACATGGTCAAAGCCTCATCCCCAAGTGAAAAAAGTCATGTAATGACTATATTTGTGCTTGGGGGTTAAAAATGCCTTTTGGGATGCCAAAATTAGGATTTTTATGGGTTTAATGAGAGGTATGAAATTTTCTATACTGAAGACACCTATCCCTAGCTAGGATGCATGGGGATATAACTCACCTACCTCCATCTAGGATGCATGGGGGTATAACTCACCTACCCCTAGCAAGAAAGATGTGCTCCTAGTATGGAAGATTTGCTCCTAGCATGGAAGCCATCCCTCTAGTGTGGAAAATTTCCTCCTAATGTGGAAGACCTCCTTCCAACATGGAAGATCTACTACCAGCATGGAAGCCATCCTCCCAGTGTGAAAGACTTGGCCCTAGTGTGGAATATCTCCCTCCAACATGGAAGATCTCCCTCCAACGTGGAAGATCCCCCTCTAACGTGGAAGATCTCTACCTAGTGTGGAAGATCTCTGCCCCCCCCTCCCCAACTTGAAATATCTATCCCCAGCATGAAATATCTATCCCCAGCATGAAATATCTTTCCCAGCATGGAAGACTTGCCCCCAACCTAGAAGATCTCCCCCACACCCCACCCACCCCGACTGAAAGATCTACCCCCAACATGGAAGATTTCCCTCCAACATGGAAGACTTGCCCCCAACCCGAAAGATCTTCCTNGTAACGATTAGCGTTTGGTAAGCCACAGTTGCATAGTTCAGGGTTTATCCGGTAAGTGGGAACGAATGTTGACGCTAGTTAATTTAGACTTAGATCTTTAGTTAGAGTTAGCTTAGTTCTCAACCCTTTCCTCTGATAGCATAGGAGATAAGCCAAAAATACCAAAAAAATCACATACCTCAGACTTGCTTAACCATACACCGTGACACATACAAGCAAGCCTGGGAAGACAACGAACGATTAACCCCAAGTGTTTCTTGTGGTGTTAAGGCATTTAGTCTGCGGAGTTCGACCAGATCACGCGTGTACGCTCGTATTTGTATGGTGGAGTGTAGGGGTACCTCGCCACTCATCATCTAGTGTGGAAGAATTTCCCCCAGCCTAGAAGATCTTCCTTCAACATGGATTCCATTGCTCACCTACACCCTCTCCGCT
>MNCI01025128.1:625598-680169 GCA_015680685.1 Gnetum montanum | reverse complement strand
CCTTGGTTACTATTTTTAGTAAACAGAATGGCCATGGGGGTATGACACTTACTATATATGGTAACCCCCTAATTTTGGCATCTACCCCACCTAAAATGTAACATAAATTTTCAGCCAATCACCCCCTAGACACTCACACACTTTGGCATTTTTGCATTCAAGAGCTTTAAACACACATAGAGCTTCTTGAATCCCGAACATGAAACCTCCATAGCCATTGTTACACCACACCCCCATCCTCGCCCCCCACCCATAACACCAACATTATAGATCTAGTGCAAGAAGCAACAAAGGTTTGAAAGCATTAGGAGTTATGGAGCATCCAAATCATGGAGCAACAGATTCCAAGCCCCACTAAAGTGAATCCCCCTACTATCCAAGGCACATTTTTATACATATTTCTTAAACCATTCTTTATTTTTTAAAAAACTAAAGTTTGTAGTTATGTTTGTGTGCAAGATAGATTTATTTGTTCCATTTCAGTGCATTTATTTTCTCAAATTTGCATTGCATTTTTTTATACCCCCATTTTTCATTCCATAAGTCCTTGGGTGATCTAATAGACCATCCAAGGTACCTCAAATCCCATTTTTTAAAGGCCCTAGGGATTCAGATTTAAAGCTACTATGCTAGGATTTTCAATTTTCTAGCAACCAAATCTTTCAGTTACAATAGGGCATTGGTCTCAATGGGATCCCATCTAAGCTTAGCTTCTGAAACACAACATAACAAAACATATGCAATAAAAATAAGTAACCAAATAGCCAAGAAAAAACAAACAAAAAATGACTAAAAATTATGACCATAAAGCAAATTATTAATAATGCAAAACAAACTAAGTTCTTACCAACATTGGAATCAACCTATTGCTACTGATTAATCATATCCTCAGCCATCCCCTGCATGAATTCCCTTTTATCAAGAGTGTCAACCCATGGATTCATGTAAAATGTGGAGGTTGAGGTCATGGACTAAGGCTCTACAACTAAGGCAAGAAATAACAATCAACAAATGATTAAGACCAAACTTAATCTAAAATAACAAAAGAACATAAATACATGAAACAAGATGCATACATACCCATAGCATCATCTTGGATGATGATAGGGGGTTCACCTAGCTATGAGGGGTCAAATATGATGTCAGAGTTATCCAATGGGACATTGGATAACCCTTCCTCCTCATGAGACTATAGGAGCTCCTCCTTTAGGAATTTTTACTCTACCTCTATTGTTGCTGCCTGGGCTACTAACTCTTATTTCTTACCTATGAAAACAACAAGAGAAAAATGTGATAAATTAGCATTTCTTGCCTAAAATCAAATAATAACAATATAGCCTTATAACATAAAACATAACAATGTAAAACAACTAAATAATAAAACAAATTAAAACATACCTATAACCATGTCCCATGCTTGGCCAAGTCTAACCATGAACCTCCTCTTGGAGGGTTGCTCAACTTTAGGTGCTACTTCCTCAACCATGGGCCTCTTTAGTTTGGCTCTAGCTAAACCTTCAGCTTTAGCCTACAATGTCTTGGCCTTCTCAACATTTCCATGCTTAACTTGGAGCTCAATATCCATGGTATCAGGGGAAGCACAATGCCTACCACTAAGTTCCTTAGAGGTAATAGATAGTGACTCCCCCAACATCCTCTGGTTGGTTATGAGCCTGTAGATAAACATGTTTTAACCATGGCTGGGATGGTGGCATGGATCTTGACTTATCCATTTCCATCCTTCTTCACCACTAGGAACTTCAGAAACCTTCTCAGATATGTTGTAAAAGAATGCATACTATGTGTGGCATTTTTTTGAGAGGTTATCATAGAGTTTAAGGATCTCATTACGTAGCTCAAAAGCCAAGTGGCCAATTTAGTTAAATCAATCATCCTCTAAGAGGACCTTCTTCATGGTCCATGCCTACTCAACCCTCATCATTTTTCCCTATGATAGCAACTTGGGAAACCCCTAGGAGTGAAACAAGGGATATGTCTACCTTGCCTCTTCAACCCTGACATGGTTAGGAGACAATTCCATGTGATTGTGATGAGTGCCCAACCACTCTTCCACCTCCTTCCAATGCTCCACCTCTTTACCTTCCTTAGAGATAATATTTAGGCCTTCACAAGGAATGTTAAAGAGATTACTAAAGGTAGATTCATTAATTGCTGAGATGACAGGAACACCATAAACGTGGGTGATGAACTTCTGCAGTCATTTGTCAAAGGAGTCAATGATGGTTACCATCTCAGGGGTAGGCACCGTTGGGCTAGGGGTCATATAGAGATCAAGAAAATATACATTGACAATGTTTACTTGAATGTTTTTGGATGTCCTACTAGCCAACCACTGCTACATTGAATCCACCTCACCATACTTGAGGATGAGGATTATGGTGGAGGAGGTGGTAGCACCTAAAATACAACAAGAGGTTGATTAGCTTAGGCATAAGCATTTAAAACTAAAAATATAACAAGTATAACCAAATTTATAGCCAATCATAGCCAATAAAACCATTTAGAAATTTGAAGCCTAAGTAACCTATAACAATACAACCATGAAGATGTTGACATGAAAGAAAAAGCAAAAACAACAAAATAATTCTTACCTTTCTTGCTAGAAGAGGGTTGCATGGGGGCCTCAATGTCTATACAAGAAAGATTTGACTTGTCCCACCACCCATGTGTTGTTCCATTATCTACACATCATTGGTAGGCATTAGAGTAATGTGTGGTGTACTTGCCCAAGTCACCTCTTAGTTGATCCGCCATTGCAAGCTTCACTATGGGCCTTTTGGTGAAAACCTCCAATGCTATTTGGACCAAGGGTAGTAGTTGATCACTCTTGATGAATCCCTTGTCATCCACCCTATACCTATAGGCATACTAATTCAAGTAAAAAAAACCATTAAAACCAAATAGTCCAATAAAACTAATAACTAAAATAGCTAAAATGAAAACTTAAAATCATGCTTACCCTTCCACATGGTAGATAGTACCAAGAGCATTCTAAAACAACATGTGGGCTTAGTGCCCAACTAGTAGTGTGTTGGTGGCATTATATAAATTGAACTCTGGCATGTTCCAAATCTTGGACAGATTGTGAGTACCTCTTATATAAGTGCCATCAAGCACTTCATCCTCTACATGCATTTCAAGATCATCTTCTAAGAACTTGATGATCAAGCTAGATAACTAGGGTAGAAGGATTTTAACAGTAACAACAGTCATGTGGGATGACAAGTGTGACCATAACATCATACTAAATTTTTGTGATAAGAAGGCTAAGAACTTCTTTTTTCCAAGCTTGAACCTTAAGGAGCCATGCTCCAAAGTCATGTGTGAAGGTAGGGTGTGGGGGCCTAGTGCATGCATGTAGCACAGTAGTTCCACTAGCTCAATGACCATTAGTATGAACTTGAGAAAGGCCCTACACATAACACAACAACAATAATAGTCAAAAATATAAACAACCATAGCCAAATATAACCAAGATGTTAAATAGACAAAACAACTACAACTTTAATATCAACATTTCCATTCTAAACCAAGTGACCAAATACATAGTTTCAACACTTAGAATCAAAACTAAAACCGGGACTAAATTTTGACTAAAAACCATAAACAACCACATGGCCTACCAACAAGTAATGGTAGTTTTCATAGTACAATATGCATAAAAGTGTAAGATTTTTTTATGTAGAAACATAAAAAACATGAAAAGTAGCTTGTGCCTACTTCAACAATAGTCAAAAACACCCATTTAAATTTGGCAAAATTTTACTAGGCATCCTAGTTGATCGTGAAATTAGCCATAGTAAAAACTCTTGGAGGGCTAGTCAAAATTTGCCCAAAATCCAAACTGACTATTTAGAGCTTAAAAACCAAGATGTGAATAACCTCAAAAACCTTTGAACATAATAAAAAGAAAAACACAATACCAACACCAATGTTGCCTCTACAGATAGGGAGGTTTGCAATTTTCATGGCCAAAACTACAACTATACAAAATAGTTTATACATGGTAAAAAATGACATATTAGAACTAAAAATTTTTGTAAGGCTAGGAATTGTGTGGGCATCAACATCCAATGGAATTTAGCTTCTACTCTAAAGTTCCAAGCTTGGGAAAAATTTTAAACAACAACTAAAACCTTAAACAAAATTCAACAAAATTGCACAAGCAACACCAAAACTTTAGAAAACAACTATAATAGATGGCCAATAAAAAATATCAAAAGAAATTTTAATTTCACCAAAACCACTTCTAAACCCTCCTTAACACCTTAAAGTATCCCTATGACCTTGGGACTTTGGCTGGAAAAATGTTTAGAAGTGCCAATGCTACCCATCTTCACAAGGGTAAACTGTAATGACAAAAAAACCACACTTTAACACCAATTTACCAAAAAAAATTACCAAAAATCAATCGTGTAACCAAATTAAGTGATTCCATAGCCATTGGAATCCATACATAATTAACTAAATATCAAAAACCAAAAACTATAAAAATTCTTAGCATTGTTTGTAAAAAACAATGCAAAATTAACATGCACAAAACCATAATAGTAAAACTGCACATCGTGCAAGTTTACGAAAAAAAAATCTTCAAAAAATTAAAAACAAATCAGAATTTAGTGATTCCATAGCCATTAGAATCTTGAAACAAAACTCAAAAGACCCACAACATGAAAGCTAGAAAAATATTTAACCATTTTGACACAAAAATTTACCAAAGTACCATGAATAATGACCAAAAACTAAAAAGCCACCTTGCATTGGCTTATGGAAAAATTTGTAAAGAATTAATCATAAGTTAGAATCTAGAGGTTCAAAAATCCATTTGACTATTAAACATAGTACTAAAATCCTATGGCTACAAAAAATAAAATTTCTAAGCCATTTGAACACAAAAAGATATAGTGTTTCTTTTTTGAGCAAAACCATAGAAAAATGCATGAAATTGACTAAAACAAATTTTAATTCAACATAGACCAATCATACAATCCAAGAAACATCAAAACCCATAACCATAGCCTAGATTCTAATGTAGGAATTTTGTAAAATTCAAATTCAAACAACAAACAAGATTCTACAAGAAAAAATTCCTAGGATTCTAACAAAATTTCTTAAGGAAAGGCTAGAATTTGTCAACCTGGAAGTCATGGTTCTAGAATCTTTTCCAATTACTAGCCATGGAAGGTTGGAGAGGCCTTGGGTAACTACATTTTCCTTTTACAACATTGGATTCTTGGTGATGGAAGCCTTCCTTTTCAACATACTAACAACCAACGTAGTGACAACTAAAATCCTTGAGCTTTCAAAGCCTTCTACAATAACTACGCTGGCCTCTCGATGTGGAAAGCTAGTAACTACATTGGGGATGAAGGTAGTAGAGGGTAGAATGGAAATAGAGCAATTATGAAAGGCACTAAAGCATTGAAGTAGTGAGAAGAGAATGATTTGTGCAAAATTGTATTTTGGAAATCACTTCAAAACTGATGCACCCACATCAAAACCATGGTTTCTCCAAAACATCCATCCAAGTTCCACTAAATTCAATGATCATAATTGAAAAGTGAGACTACATTAGGTGAGTGGAAAACCAATGCATGAAAAAACTCAAGATTAAGATGGATCCCACTAGACACTTAGGTAGTAAGCCAATGGAAATCCTAACACACTTGGATTTTCAACTTCTTAGGGTAACTATGCCATGGTTTAAGGGCCTAGAAGCCTTGAAATGAATTCTAAATATTAATTATTATCAAAACCAACCCCCTAACCATCCATCCATGTCATAAAACATTGTTCCCAAAATAGGAAACTAGGTGTTGACATTGATGGAAATCAGGAAATGAGGTAGCCAAAAAATCCATACAAAAACTTGCTATTTTTAGCAACTATGCTAACTAGTAGACTAACTATGTTGGCCAATGTATTCACCAGTAAGATGATGTTTTGTGTCATCAACCAAAGTCCTATTTAAATTTGAAACTTTCATATGATGCACCAAACCCTAACCAAAACCTCTAATAGATCCTAAATTCCATGAAACCTATCAAAAGCATTAAAACCATACATCTTACATGGACTATGCTAGGGGAGGCCTCAACTATCTTGGCCAACATAGTCCTAATGTAGTTGACAAGAGTGTGATCATTCAAAACCAAATATATCCTTCAAATTGACATATTTTGACCTATACATCACCCTAAAGCCTCTGGTGGCCTTAAAATAGCAAATAACTAATCTAGAACAAGTTAGACTCCACCCAAAACTTGTGACTATGCTAGGGATAACCCCATCTATGATGGCCAGCATATTCCTAGTGTAGATGGATGGGGGATGGAAATTAAAAGCTAAAAATAGTAGTTGAAACAACAATATCTTAAACACCATGCCTTCCCATAGCTCTTGGTAGACTTTAAATGGAAAATAACTAAGCAAAAACTAGCTGAAATCCATCTTTCATCTTGGACTACACTAGGTGTGACCCTAACTATGATGGCTAGTGTAGTCCCAGCATAGTTAGATGAAGGTGGGTTACCAAAACCAAATAAAACCTCCAAATTATCATAGTTTGTCCTCAACACTCCTCTAGAACCTTTGATGACCTTGCATTGAGAAACCATGAGACAGGCAAGTCAAATTACATTTTTCATTTGTGACTACACTAAGGAGGCTTGGGACTATGTTGGCTAGCATATTATTAGCATCATCACACTTCCTAAACATAAAAATGGATTACCAACTTGTCAAATTGACTTTCAGAAGCACCAGGCCATTCCCAAAACCTTGTTGGAAAACTCAAAGACCATAAAACCATACAACCTGAGTTTAAAATAGCTAGAACTAATCATACACACCACATCCATACTATGACTATGCTAAATAGTGTAGTCTAGTGGTGTATGGCCATTTTGACATGAAAACGATCACCAAAATTGACCGTTTTAGGCCTAAAACCCTAGTTTTGAACACTAGAAATCCTAGAACTTAAAAATCTAGTTGATCGATCATAGAATTAAACCAAAATTTCAGATTCATGTTTTGACTATGTTGGAGTAAGCCTGTACTATGCTAGTTAGTGTATTCCTAGTGTAGTCATGGTCTAAGGTTGATTTGATTGGTGAGTTGACACTCAAAACAACCTAAAACCTAAGTTGGAAATCCAGAACCATGTCTAGCCTTAGTTGCAAATCCACCTCATTTTGACCTTGGAAATATCATATTCACCTCAACTACACTAAGGCCACGCTCAATTATACTAGCTAGTGTATTCATGATGGAAAATCATCATTTTAAAGCCTAAACAATCTCTAGAATCAACTATCTTAGACCAAAACCATGGCCAGGAACACTGGTAATCCTCAAAACCAAAGAACCTAGTTGATTGAGCATAGAAACTCATCAAAAAATAGATTTCACACCTAACTATGTTGGGAAGGATGATGACTATGTTGGCTAGTGTAGTCCTAGTGCAATCATGGTTGGAATTTGATGTGACTAGTATCTTGACAACTCAAATAGCCTAAAATTTAACTTAAGATACCTAGAACATCAATTGACATTTCCCAATCATAATTTCACTTGTTTTGATCATGAACACACTAGATTCCATGTGACTATGCTAAAAATTGCCTATGAGTATGCTAGCTAGTATAGTCCTTATCCCAAGGTGATTTGACCAACACAATAACACTTAGAATGATAAAAAAAACTTGATACTAGAAGCCTAGGAACTTGAAACCCTAAAGATAGCTATAGTTTGACCTTGCTCGACCATGGAAAACCTAGATTTGAGTCCACCTACATTATACCAACCCTCAACTATGCTAGTCAACATAGTCATGAGGTGTCGATACCAAAACTCCACCTTTTGAAGACAATTTTGACCTCCAAATAGCCTATTTTGCTCTTCCAAGATCTTTCACTACCCTAGGAAGTTGATGGAATACTAATAGAAACTATAAAACCCCATGAACCCATTTCTCACATGCAACTATGTTGGGGGTAACCTTAACTATGCTAGATAGTGTAGTTCCAACGTAGTCACTAGTTTTGGCGTAATTTCTAGCTTCTAGAGGATGAAAACAAAGTCAAAATGCATCAATTCTCAATCTTTGTTCATAGTACTAGTGACACAGACCATGAGAGATCTAAAATTGGTCACAATAAACCTAGAAAACCACCTACTGATGTCAACTATGCTGGGACTTAGTTTGACTATGCTGGCCACCGTAGTCAGTGGGAGAGCCTACTGTAGTCACATTAAAAAGTATCATTTTACCTTCCAAAATATCTCCAAACAACCCCATCATGTGCTTAGCCTCTCTTGACAACCTTGTAGACCTATACCATGGCTTACTAAGGTCTAAAACTAGTAAAATCTAAACATTTTTTTTACCACTATTGACCTTTTTTAGCCTCTAATTGGTGTTAGGTGATGGGGTTTGACCATCATTTAACACCATCTAACCATCATATGATTTGCCAAGGCCTAAAACAGGCAAACTTATGGCCTACCAAGGCCTTAAACTAGCAATCTTATGGCCTGCCAAGGCCTAAAACTGGCAACCTTATGGCCTGTTAAGGCCTAGAACTAGTAAAATCTAAACCTTGTGGCCTATTTTGACATTTTTTAGCCTCTAATTGGTTTCATTTGGTGAGTTTTGACCACCTTGACCATCATTTAACATCATGTAACCATCATATGGCTTGATAAGGCCTAAAATTGGTAACATCTAACCTTGGTTGAACAATGTTGACCATGTTGAACCTTATGTTTTCCACCTCAATTGGTTTAGGCTTGTTTCATTGTGTTTCAAACTATTTTGACCTTATTCTCCATTATCAACATATATTATCATTGGAGCATCGTTTGGCCCCATTCCACCAAGTGTTGCTATCGTTTAGCATTTATTTGATCTTGTGTAGCCTTTGTTTCATGTTATTTGTCTTCACCTACCTCTTATAGCCTTTGTTGATCTTTTTTGCACCTTGCTTAACCATGAAATAACATGTTTTGTCTAGTTTCTAGAATATTTTATATCATTTTAGCATTATTTACTCATTTTACCAAGGTGCCACTTAATGTGCTTATGGTTGATATGCAAGATTGGAGTATGGATACCTAGAAGAAAATTGATTTACCATTAAATCTAAGTGAACCTCATGGTGATGTTGAATGATGTATCAACCTTAATTACTTGGATCTTAAGCCTAAGAGTTCAATCAACCACATAGCCTTTGTGGATAAACTTCTAGAATGGCTTGAAAACCTAGTCAATACCTTTGACTTTGAGGTTGGTGACATTACTAAGGACTCTCTAGTTGAGGTTCCTATCATAACACATAGTGGTGAGGAGAAAAGACTAAAATCAAGTTCTTCACTAGAACCTCAACAAGGTCAAGACATCACCAAGGTCCTCCAGGACAACATTAAGGTCTTTGCCTAGTCATATGAAGATATGCTAGGTCTTGACCCATGCATAATGCAACATAACATCATATTTGATCCTAGTATTAAACTAGTTAAGCAAAAATTTTTGCAAGATTAGGCCTGATTTAGCCTTGGTAGTTCGCGATGAAATCACAAAACTATACCAACTGACTTTACTAGAGTTGTCAATTATGCAAAATGGATGTCCAACATAGTGGTAGTCCTTAAGAAATATGAGGTTCTACATATCTATATTAATTTCATAGACCTGAATAAGGAAACTACCAAAGATTATTTCCCTTTGCCTAGTATTAATCAAATTATCAATACCACGACTAGACATGCCTTGTTGTCTTTCATGGATGGGTTCTTATGATATAAACAAACTAGAATTAAACTAGAACATCAACTTAGTACAACCTTCATGATCTCTTGGGGTACCTTTTGTTATAACATAATGTCCTTTGGCTTAAAGAATGTAGAAGCAACCTACCAAAGAGCGATGATGTATATCTTTAGTGATTATATGCTAGGTTTTCTTAATAATTACATAGATGATATAGCCATGAAGTCCAAAGTGGTTAATGACCATGTGCATGATCTTGATCTTGTGTCTAAACTATGCATGAAGTATGAGCTTAGGCTTAACCCCATGAAGTATGTCTTTGGCATCAAAACTAGTAAGATGCTTGGCTTTGTAGTATCCAAAGTAGGAATACATGTTGATCCTAATAAGGCTAAGGCCATATCAAACTTGACAACACCAACTAACCTTAAGGAGCTTTGAGGATTGCAATGAAAATTACATTTTATCTATAGGTTCATTGCCAAGCTTACAAATAAGCTATAACTCATGCAATACTTCCTTAAGAAAGAATTTTACTATGAGTGGTTGACTTAATGCTAAGAAGCCTTTGAAAACCTTAATCAAGAGTTGGCATAACTAGCTATCATTTATCTACCACAAAGGATAAACCTATTTACATCTACCTTGCTATCTCTGATACATCAATTTCTTGGCTACTCTATTAGAAATGAGATGATGGAGTAGAGTTACTTGTATACTATCTAAGGAATGCATTGGTTGCCTATGAGACTCGATACACTAAAGTGGAGAAGTATTATCTATCAGTAGTCTTCTCATTGAAGAGTAGAGACATTACCTCTTTAGAAGCTAGGTCAATGTCATATGTAAAGACAACATGCTTAGATCCATAATAATAAATATCTATGAAAGTAGCCATATAGCCTATTGGAAAGCCATAACAACTGAGTTTGACCTTCACTACATCTCTCAAGCTTCAATGAAAGGTCAAGGTAGAGCCATGTAAGTTATTGTTTCACCAATAGAATACCATGTAGCCATAGACCCTAAATTTCCAAATGAACACATCAACATTGTTAGAAGGATCTTTTCATGATACTTACAACATCATAATAAAAAGATGTTAGCCTAATGGTAAGAATTTTGATTTGAAAGCTCCAAGTTATGGATTTAATTCTAGTGTTTAATACCAAGGTATAAAGTTATAATTAAATTATATATATTATATTGTATCTATATAATAACTATTTTAATATTGTAATGAAGTGCATTTTTCATCTGCTCTAACGTCGAATCCAACATCAAAGCCCAAATGCGACATTAGGTATCCAACATCCAGGGGTATACATTGGCCTATAAATATAGTGCCTAGGCTCCTAGTTTGGCATGAGTTTTTGTTAGTTTTTAGTAAGAGTAGTGAAGCTCTTACAATTTATTCTCTCCAGAGTTAGAATATTTTCTGAGTGCCTGCAAAAGGAGTCTAAGTGTGTACGATTCTTTGTTTGAACATTGATGTACCTGAGCATAGTAGTGTGATGAGAATAAAAATGAACTCTTTTGACAATCCTTGCAACACTGAGAATATATTAATGTTTCTTTTAATGCATTTTACTTTACTACATTTTAATTAAGCAATTGATTTCCAATTGTTAATAAACACAAGCATGACGACTTCAAGCATACATATAGTACCTGGTAACCTGGCAACACTTAATGTTTGGTAGCCCAATAGCACTATATGTGTTCAAGATGTGTCCAAGAAAGTGGGAAGGTTACTTGTGTTAGGCTAGCCAAGCAGTAGATGAATTAGATCTTAAATTACTTTACCTTTCATTCTTGTTGTAGGTTATCAAAATTATAAAACATAAAATAAGAAAAATCGTGTACCTCTATTACACTTAAACCATACCCCTAAGCTTCACAAGTGTAGTTGGGAAGACAAAAAACGTTCTCAATGCCCATTTCACTTCCAAGAAGAACTAGTGCACTAGAGAACTATAGGTCCACAAAATTCGAGCAGATCGCATGCAAATGCCTTAGTGATTTGTATGGTTGGATGTAGGGCTACCTTGCCGCTCATAAAATTTCAATGCCCATTCACTCTCCCTAATAATTACAACATGAAACATCTTTATTATAGAACAACATCATTTAACAATGGGGACATGATGCATACTATCACTCTAAAGAAAATAAAAATATCCTAATCAAAATTAAGCAAATATAAAAGCATGATCAAATATTCCAAACACATAACAATCAAAGCATACCACATGTCTAATGCAAAAGCCCATATGTTAATGACCCATCTAGTATGTGATACCTGCTTACTTAAAACTTGAACAAAGATTAGTGCCTAAAAAATAATTATAATATAAATCAAAATCTTAGAAATTTATTTGGGTATCAAACCCTAAAAAATAAACACATTAAAGATAAAAATTCATATTTAGAGTACAAAAAAAGAGAAGTAGAGGAGAATCTTTAAAATAATAAAAAGGAAAGGCCCAATGATTTTGGGGATGTGTTTTTAGGTTTTCATCCTTACAACTAATCCTAAAAAACCTCTCCTTTGGGGTAGGAAAAAGATCAAACCTTGCCCTCGTTTAGAAGCATCCAAATAGGTTTTTACTTCCTACTAAAGACTTCAAATTAATAAAAAAAGAAAACTATAGAGAGAAGGAAAACCATATACTAATCCATATCTACTATGTAGCAGATGCATGGTAGATGCAAGTATGCATTTCATACATACATAACCATATGAAGTACTCCAAAAACTACATGTGGTAAAATAATTCTAAGTATATTTGATAACAAATATGGAATTAAGACTAAAAAAGAAATCTAACAATCAACCTTGTACTTATTATTACAAATGTGTATCCTTGTTCTACCATGGTTGTTTAACACATGAAATATTTTATATATTATTTAAATGTAGATCTCACCCTTACCTACTAGTAGGTGTGATGAGTAGTGAGTAGTCCCTATGCCCAACCATACGAATCATGAGCATTCACTAAGCGATTTGGTCGAATTCCATAGACTTTATCTCTCTAAGTACACTTAGTCTAGATAGTGAATCTAATGAACGTGATTGTTGTCTTCTCATTTTTACTTGTGCATTGCAAAGGTATGGTTAAGTGTATCTACAACATATGATTTTTATCATTTTACAATTTTTATTTAATTTTCCTAAGTGCCAAAAATAAAGTAATTAAATGTTTAATTAATCTAATAACTACCTAATGCTTAGCTAATCCTAACATAATCATCTTTTCCCACTTTCCATACACATCCTGAACACATTGCAATGCTACTAGGTTACCATGCGTAAGTGCTACTGGGATTATCAAGCGTTAATGTATGCTCAAAGTGGTCATACTTATGTGCATTAATTAATCACTATGAACTAATTACTTAAATGCATTAAATTAAATTTATTGACTAATAAATGCATAAAGTAAACATTAACCTAAGTCCAAGTACTACAAGGTCTATCAAGAAAGCTCATCTTCATTACCATTCACACTAAGCTGCTTAAGTACATCAGTGCTCGAATAAATATCCATATACTTCTCAACTCCTACTGTTGGCACTAGGAAATCATTCTAACTCTAGGAAGAAAAAATTACAAGATTTTAGTTACCAACTAATGATCAGATGTCATAAATGCAGTTGGTGCATGCATTTATATAGATGACAAAAGAAACTACATCAATGCATACACATTAACACAATAAACCACATGTTAATGTGAGCACATTGATGGGATTACATTGACATGATCAATCCACAATGGCTCATCATACCCCCATGATTGAATAAAAACTCTTCCATGAGTGATCAAAAAGAGAAACAAGTCTCTTACAAAATTTTGGGAAGGTATGGAATTATTGACTAATTGACTAACACACAAACTAACTCAACTAACGCTAAGTGCCCAAGTGTACAAATTTACGATTTTTAGAAAATCTGATGTTCATGACAATAACAAAATTGAACACCATTACAAAAAATGATAGCACAACTCCTCTGGTGACTTGAAGACAAGGAGAAAAATCAAATGAACCCAAGTGATGGAAGTTCTTAAGGTATTGAAGGACCTTCTCCTACCTTTTGTGCATGCAACTATTGTGGTTGAGGTTGTGGTTGTGGCTATCTGGCTATAGCTACTACTATTGGTGAAAGATAAAAAGCATTCAACAATACTTTCATCTTCTTCTCCTTACTCCAAGGATCATACATGGTCCACATAACATTACCAATGTGGGCTGGTACAAGAATATCCTACATATAGGGCATTACAAGAAATAGCTCCTTCATGTTGATAAACTAGGCTACAAATTTTTTGCATTTAACATCAAACACCTTGACTACATTTTGTAGTTACTAGTATTCATTCATCCTATGGGCTAGGTTCTTAGCTATTGATCATTGATCAATGAAGCACCCTTTGAGAATATCAAGTTCAGCATTTATTATTTCAAGTTTCTACTTCATCTCCTTATGATGCTTGAACTTGGCTTCGTACAATAGGTATGAGTTGACCACTTGTTTCTCCAATTCTGACCTTGACCTTTCAGTAGTTAGCATTGCCAAGTTTGTGTATCGAAGGTTGGTAAGCTTCATGTATTCTATCATCTCCTCGATCTGTACCTCCTTAATATGGATCTTTGCTTTATTGTACATATTCAATCAATCAAAGATGGATTTCCACACATCACCTCCTTGTTGGGGTTGCTGGAGGACATCATTCACCTTTTCCTTCACTAGTTTTATTTCTTTTTCATTAATTTCTTTCTGTAGGCTAACCTAATCCTTGTAATGGTCCTTAATCCTTTTGAATTTGAGGACCTCATTCTTCTAGGTGGTGATTTCAATTGCAAACTTCTGGGAAAGAGCACAAACCTCCTTCATTAATAGATTATAATTTTCTACTATCATCCTCCTCAGATCCATGGTCACCTTAGCAAGCTACTCCTATTGTTATCTCATGTATTCAACCATTTGTTCTTTTTGGAGCTCAACATTGTGTAGGTGATGATTATCCTTAGCTAGAATGGCACTCTCCTAACAAACCTTTGATAAGTACTTCTAAATGTTGTAAGTAGTGGCATCTTCTAATGATTGGTTGAAGATTGTTGACTCCTTGACATCCTCAACCTCTTGAAGTTTGGTTTGAAGCTCTTGAAAAGCTTTATCTCTAGATACCACTTATCTGAGTACAATGGGATTAGTGAGGCAGGTACTCAATACCGTAAATTTAGTAGCCAAGCATCAATTTTTAGATGTGGCTACTTCAAGTTCAACATTGGCAATGAGACACTTACCCTTAGCCTTCAACAGTGCTAACTAGATTGTAGAAATATCATTTGGAAGGTCAAGGACCTCCAAAATTGGTTTTCGGGTTCTAACTAGTCATTAAAGTAACTACTTGTGATGGGCTATGCTGAATCTTCTACTTAGAACTCCTACAAACATCCACACATCTTTGAGTACAGCAATATTTGGCACAAACACTACAAGAACATTGAGGACTTTGCCAACTCTGTCACTCACCACCTTGACTACCATTTCCTACCCTTAGTGCTGCATCACCAAGATAGTTGTCCCATTACCTTCCACCAAGCGCATTGAGAAGGTAGCAAAATTTCCAAATATTTCTACAAATTGTTATTGTTCTATAATGGATACCATTACCTCTTAAGCACTAGAATTTGAGCAAACATGTGCCTACATTTTTTGGATAGAAAATGTTGGTGTCATATCCTCCAACAAACTGATGGTACAAGTTACCTTGTTAAGATGCCTTAGGGATGGTTGGTAGACAAATGGATCACAACTCAATCTAGCTTGCTACTACTACAAGAGTTACTCATAGAGTTTCTTCATGCACTACATGGTAGCACAAGCCTCTAGTATTATTTCATGAGTGGGTGGCAGTGGTGGCTACTCCTCTTCTTTCATCATGGAAAAGACCTTATCTTTCATCATCTCCACCCAAGAGGTGATATGAGAATGTCTAAGTATGTCATTGAAATAGTGAGCTATTCCTCCCATTTTGCATAATTTTTAGATTAGACATGAAAAGGGGAGTGCCTTCCTCCCATGCTCATTTTCCTTAAATCACTTCTCTATCTTGAGATATATCAACTATGGGAGGTTAACCAGGAATTTTCCACTAAGAGTGACACACACACACACAGAAAAGGTTATTACCTCACTTGGCCTCACTATTGGATTGAGGTGGTAAGCTGCGATCTTGAAGTAAACACGTTCTTTCGTTGTGAGTGCACCATATTCTTTAAGATCCACTTCATAGAACTATTGGAACCACTCCTTTTTTACCTTCGGGTTCACTTGCATTGATATCTCTACCAAATTTATCTCAGCCTTCGGTAATCGAAGGACTTGAGAGATGGCCTCCACCAAGTAGGACACACTGATGTTCTTGATCTTCATAGTGGCATCAAGCTACCTATTTTTCCAAAAGAGATAGGTCTCTCCCATGTACCACTCCTCACTAGAAGTCATGATGGACCACATGGAAGATCTCTACAACTAAGTTCTGATGCCTTCTAGGGCAAAGTCCAAGAAGGTTCCAAAGTTTAACTTTTGGAGAACCAAAAATTGAATTTCCTTAGACTGGATTTATCTAAGGCAAGCATTTGTCAAAGTGACCTCAAGGTTTGGCCTTGTTCTTGGTGCCTCATCTCAATGGGATTGCTCCATTTCAACTTGGGAAATCTAAAGGACAAATTCCACTTCAGGATCCTCCCAAAGAGGTCCTATTACATGAGTTTCAATTACCTATTCTTGGGGTTGTTCTTATTGTTGGTCCCTTTTAGTTCTAGGTTGCTTGTCCCTTGGTTGGGATGATCCTCCTTCCTACAAAAGCTTAGGTCCTAGTACCATCTATAATCATAACATGATCAAGGATTAGTGTATGATGTGTAACTTTGAAACACTTAAGTACCTTATCTCTTTGGATTGTTTGCACTTGGCTAAGTTGTAGTCATGGTAGGTTTGATTATTTTATTATTATATCACTTTAGTGTTTACCAAAGTTCATTGGAAAGGTTTAGGTTTCATAAATTAGTGATTTTAATATTATTTTATTAGTTAAAGCTTGTGGAAGTTAGAAAAAAATTTAAAAAATTTTCATCAAAGACCTAAGGTTTATGACCCCCATAATGTAGAGCTCACTTTGGTAGCTGCAAGACCAAAGAACAAGATTAATTAGATAAGAAATTTGAAAGTTGTGGGCTTTATAATGTTCTAGGCTTTAAAAACTATAAAACCTCCTTTCCCATTTGAGAGAAAATGACAAAAAAATCACTAAGTGTTGTGCTATTTATAGAATTTTTGCATTGCGTCAGTGGGATCCCATTGATGTGATCGAAAGATAGAATTTTTCATCATCAAAAAGAAGGAAAAAACAAAAAGTTTTCACATAAAATTGAAGTTCTTAGGGAGCCAGAAGAGCCCAAAACATGATGAAATGCTTGAAGAGGACTAGATAATTCTCAAGAAAGGAGATTTAATAGGAGAATGATTGGAGAAATATTATGAATGAGTGCATAACTAGACATAATTAACATGGAATGCAAAAGGTTTTGAAAGCAACCATGCCTAAAGGATGATAAGCTTAACTAGCCCAACCAAGGGGTATGTAAGTGGGTCTTTCCCATAGTAGGCTCATTTCCTTGATGCCCTTGCATACCCTTAAACCAAAGAGTTCGTGGGTCTTATGGGTGACTAATGATTACAATTAGTTAAGGACCAAATCCCCAAAGAAACTATCTATAAACTTTGACACATCAAACTAAGACATTGAACAAGACATGAGAAGAGGCAATGAGGTGAGATATGGAAAGCATAGGTAGATGAGGTAGAGTATGGAATGGAGTCCCATATCATGGTAACATAAATTCCCTTGTGCCTTTCCATGGTTAATATGACCCAATAATATCCATCCTTAGTCCAAATTAAAACCAACCATGTTCAGTGACTTTACATTGACACTCTAAGACTAGTTCATCCTCCCAAGGCACATGAATATCCCTATAAATCAATCACCATTCCTAAAAGAGAAGAAAATAGAAGTAGAAAGTGAGATGGTTCTTAGTTATAGGGGACCTTCAGGCATAGGTAACATATCTTTGTAGTCCAATAACTAGTGCTTGTAGCTAGTTATTTTTATCTAAGTGGTGTGCTTTGAATTACCATTATTGTGTTTTTTTATATGGGAACCACACCATGCAAAGACTTTTCTTCCTATTATTAGTCAATAGTAGAATGGTAAGAAATCCCTAGAAACACTCATGCACAAAAGAGGATAGGCAAGTACAAAAAGCGTCAAATCCCCTTGAAGTCACATCCTTGTCTATCCTTTTAATCCTTCCCAATTTTGAAAACTAACAAGGTCACAAATTCATTAAAAGTTTCATTTAAGGGACCACATATTTCTAAAATAAAGGAATAACATAGAGTTTTGTGGATGGGTGGATGACATGGACTCACTACCTATTATCATGAAAAAGAAACCATGTCTTAGTTATCAACACCAAAATTCAAAGATATGATCCATACATTAGCAATCAAATAACATTATAGTACAAACCACCATCTATCGATAGCCACACTTGCACTTAGTCATAGTGATAATAAAGAAAGAAAAACAAAACATAAGAAAAGCACAAAAGAAATCCAAACAAAATAAAGTAAAATAGAGAAGAAAGTGTAAAATATTTAAGAAAGATAAAAATGTACTAAAAATGATGGAAAACGAAAAAGATGAAAAACTGAGGAGTCACATTATTAGATCAACATGAATGGCCATCTCTCCCATGACTGAGTTGGAAAGATGAGATCCAAAAAATTGAGCATGCATGTCCATTTGTTGAGGTGTTCTAGTCACTGGCTCTCTTAGGCTCATGGAAAGGTTTAAGTTGTTACATGTTGACAAGTAACTTTTTGTTTGGTCTTTCAGGTTTGTATATTACCATGGCCCTAAAGGGAAAGGTTTTATAGATAATGTAAGGTCCCTCCCATAATGTTTTAAATTTAGTTCTTTGTGGTATGTGTGTGGTGTTCCAGTATAGGACCCTATCTCCTAGTTGAAATTTTACTCTCCTGATTCTAAGGTCATCTCATTATTTATTAAATGTCTTATGCACTTCATTAGATGACAAGGCCACCAATTGATTCTCTTGTAGCAAGTTAAGGTTCATTAATCTTTCTTTATGTGCTAGACTTAGGTCAAGATCAAGGTCACAAGCTATTAATAGTGTACGAAGCTCCATTTGGATTAGAAGTTTTGGTAATTTTTCGTATGCAAACCCATAGGGAGAGTAGCCAATAGGAAGTCTCCAAGTGAAGTCATAGGCCCAAAAGGGCATCGTTGAGTTTCATGCTCTAGTCCCTCCTATATTTACTAACTATTCTTATTAATATTTTTTTGATTTCCCTATTCATAACCTTTGCTTAACTATTAGCTTAGGAAGTGTATAGTGTTTTTAATTTATGTTCAACCCCCAGCTGTTGCATGAGCTTTCAAAATGTAATGCTTATAAAATGAGTTATGTTATTAGAAATAAGTGCACATGGAATCCAAAAACTGTTTACAATATTTTGTTGTAAAAATTGAATAGTTGTAAAAGATGTGCAATCAGTGAAAATTGTAGCTGCCACCCATTTTGTATAGTAGTCAACAATAACTATGATGTACACCTTCCTATTTGACATGGGAGTAATAGAACCCATGAAGTCAATGCCCCAAATATCGAAGGGCTCTAGTGGTTGAATCCATTGTCGAGGCCATTCCATATGAGTGGTCATTCCACCATCACATTGGTAGTGTTCACAAGAGTGGACAAAGTGGTGAGCATCCCTAAAAAGTGTTGGCTAGTAATACCCCATCATGAGGATCTCAATGGTCATGCATCTCCTAGCATAATGGGGCCCCCACAAGGGATCTCATGAGCATCTTGTGGCACGTGTAGTTGATCAGCATCAAGAACACACCATTGAACTAGGTCATCTATGCACATCTTGTAAAGGTATCTATTGATTTCCATGAAATTTTTGGCTTGGTGAAGAAATTATTGCTTCTTCCTATTACCCTGCTACTATGGCATCTCCTGAGTAAGAAGATAGGTGAGAATGCCATCATACTAGTTGGGTTTAGTGGACATTTGCTTAATTATAGCCCCAAAAAAGACGAGTTCATCCGAAAACTAATCTGAAAGTGGGCTCTCCTCTTCTTTGTTATCCCATCTTGACCGAGATAAGTGGTTAGCAACCACATTCTCGGTCTCCTTTGATCTACCATAGTGAGATCAAATTCCTATAAGATCACCATTCACTATATGACATGGGGGCTCACCATTGGCTTATTCATTAGGAACCAAATTGCAATGTGATCTGTGTGCACAAACACCTTATATCCAAGCACATAGTGCCTAAATTTCTCCAAGGTGAACACCACTACCATCAATTCTTTCTTTGTTGTGGTGTAGTTTAGCTATGCATCCACAATGCTTCTGATTACCTAGTGGATGCAACAAGGACATTTTTGATCATCCAAATGCATGAGCATGGCTTCCTAGACATAATTGAATGCATCTGTCATGATGTGAAAAGGCCTAGATCAATTAGGTGCTTGTAGAATTAGATTCTCTATGAGCTTTTGCTTAAGTTTCTGGAATGCACATTTGCATTCCTTGGTCTAGACAAATGAAGCATCCTTCTTTGTCAACTCTACCAATGGTTTGATGATCTTATAGAAATTCTTTATGAAGTGTTAGTAGTAGTTAATGTGGCCAAGAAATGACCTCACATCTTTAATTGTTTCTAGCTATTAGATAATTCCTTAAATGATCCTTACTTTTTTAGGGTCCACCTCAATCCCTTTCTTTGCAATTCTATGCCCCAAGACAATGCCCTCCTGGACCATCAAGTTTTTCTTCACAAAACTTTTTAGCACTTGCTCAAGATGGTCCAAGGCTTGCTCAAACATAGCCAAATAGGTGGAGAAGTCACCCATGAAGACTTACACTTTGCTACCAATCTACAATTGAAAAATACTCAAACCAAGGCATTCAAATGTGGCAAGGGCATTGCACAGGCTAAATAGCATCTTTTTATATGCAAAATTTCCCTAGGAACTTGTGAATGTGGTTTTGGCTAGATCCTCTAGTGCTATCTAGAGTTGGCTATAACCACTATAACCATCCAAAAAGCTATAGTAGAAATGCTCAAAAATGGTGTTCAACACTTGGTCTACAAATGGGATTGGAAAGTGATCCTTGTATATTGCCATGTTCAATAGCCTAATGTCAATGTAGACTACCTCTTTGGCTTAATGGAAGAGCTTGTGTAGATTCAATGTTGTCATATCCTTAGATCAATTCCAATTAGCTCATCATATGACCAAACAAAGTTTGTTGGCCATTTTTTGACTACTTCCAATAGCTTCCTTTTCTACACAAGAGCAAGGTTGGCATTGATAATGACTAGCTTACCATATTTTAGAAAAGCATATTTCATTTTGGCCAATAGATTTTGTAACTAAAGGGGCTTCTATTTGAAGTTCTCAGGGATTTCCAACTCTCTCCAATTTGTATCATTAGGTTCATTAGAGAGTTTGCAATGGATTTACTCCATCTTGTTCATGCCTTTAATGTAGGTAATTGTCAAGCTCTCAATGTATTCTATGCACAAATGTGAGATGCTCTTAGATTTAGTTGTCAACCATTGGGTGTCCTCCTATTTTGTGACTATTTTGTATAGGCACCTTTGGATTTCGGTGACATCTGCACACTACCTTCATGCTGTGATTATTATACTTTTTACTATCCATAATTTCTACACGTAGTGACACCCTGTGTCACTGTACACGATGCATGGAATGTGCTTCTCTTAATATTTCCAAAATTATTTTTCTTAATCATGCATCTATCGTACTTAGCCAAGCTCTTTCCATGAGGATTGGGAAGTCTCTTTACCATTGTCTACTTAGATCATGAGGAAGTCAACAAGATAGGACCATCCAAAAATGGTGGTCACAATGTCCTCCATCAATCCCAAGGAAATGGTGATGGATTGATCTACTAACTCAAGATAAATGTTACTCTTCTTGAGAGGATGTAGGTTTTAGGCTTTGTACATTTCATGTGAGATCAAGTTTACATAAGAACCTAAGTCCAGAAGAGCCTTGCAAGGCTCATTCCCAACGATTTGTAAGTAAATGAGGGGACTCCTATGATCAAATCATTTCCTAGGAAGATGGCTAGCCTTTATCTAATTTGTGACCACATGGATCAACATTATAGTATGTACTTTGGGAGGCATTTGATTCAAAGGGATCCTAAATGATGTTGTAGAGGATGAAGGAGAGGCATGTTCATCAGCCACAAGTGTTTATGAGGGGTTAGAAGGATTGTTGGATTGAAAGAAAGGTCTTTTTCAAGGCTTATTCTCCAAACCACTTGGTTGGGGGCCAATTGTAAGTTAATAGCCATTGTGGTACTTCTTTGCTATGGTTTGGTTGAGATTTCACCTACATGGATGGAGTTGATGGCAATTAAGTTCAGGATGGAGCTACACGTGTAGAAGGATGAGGAGGGTAGAAAGGAAATGGGAACTCCCCTCTTGGAGATTGAGCTCTGTAATACTTAGGAGGGTAGTGGTGAAACTTAAAAGAGGCATGATTAGAAGATTCATGTGAAGAAATTGGTTGTTGAACATAGTATCCATATGGATCTCGCTATTGGTAAGGTTACTACTACCTTGGTGGTGACATCCCCCATGACTATGGATGCTACCACTATTGGTACTACTTATAAGATTAAGGTGAAGCTCCACTCAAATAATAGGCTTGTTGTTAATGGAATTGCTTGTAGTTTCCATGAGAATAAGGTAATCTCCTAGGTTCTTTCCTTTTTTCCAATTTAGAATTCATTGCATACATCCTAGACTCTTGCAAGTGTGACACAACAAGGCAACATCCCGTAGGATGCTCATATTCACAAATGTCACACCCACCATCATCATCTGTCTCATAGTCTACAACCTATTCACTAGTAGCAGCTTTGCTCTTACCCCTTTGATGAGCATGTTCAACTTCCTTCATTCTCCTTTAATCATGACCACTACCTTGCTTTTTGTACTATTTTGCAATTCTAAGGGTAGTTTGGAACTTCTTGTCCAAAGAGTTCCACATTTTATCTACCTTGGCTAATATTTCATAAACAAATCTTTTTATTAGCAAGATCTTGCATTGCACCACTTCATCAAGTGATGCCTCCTTCTCATTTTCACAAAATCAAACCTCCCTATTGCAAATAGAAGGATCCTGGCTATACTCCTCTGCATTTTCCATTTTTCTTAACTCACCTTCTTTTTTCGCTACTTGCTTGATTAGCCTTTGGATTTGATGGGCTTAGTTCTAAATGTCTGCCTTGGACATAGACCCCAAGAGTTCTTTTCATTTTTGTTCGGAGCCCATCTATAATATGATGTAACTACTCTCTTTGAGAAAAACCATGGCCTAAGCACCTATGTAACAAAGAGTAATATCTACCCATGGCTGCATCCAAGGATTCATGTGTTCCTTGCTTCCACCCTTGGATCTACTTTCTAGGGTTAGAAACTCATGAGATGTTTGATACTTATCATTGAAGAGTTTAAGCATCGTACTCCATTGTCTAATTGATTCTGGTTCTAAGGACTAGTACCAACTTTTAGCTTCCTTGATGAGTGTTCTAAGGAATAGCTTCAATTTTTACCATTTGTTCTTCATGTTTTGTAAGGTGCAAGTGTTGTGAAAGGCTTGGAGATGATTTTGTGGATTAGAATTGTATCCCCCTTCAAACTTGGGGATATTGTTCATGTCCAACTATTTGATCCAGTTTTCTTTCATGTGCCTTATTGGAATTCTCACAACCTCTGCAATGTTTAGCTTGTTTCTAGTTGCAAGCAAAGGCTCATCATAGTCATAGCCCCTATGATGGCCATGATGCCTATGATGTCTTCTGGTATTCCTTTATTCATGGTGGTGGGCCTCCCTTAATTGCCCATGCCCATACTCTCTACTATTCCAATAGGGCCTGGGATCATCTCTATCCAATCGATCAACTTCATTACGGGCTCATCCTCTACAACTTCAGCTAAAGCTAGAGGAGGAAGAAGATGAGGATGATGAAGGTGAAGAGGAAGGAGTAATAGTACTAGAATGGTGCCTACCACTCCCTCTTCTTTGATCACATCCATGATCACCACATTTATCTTTATCATGGTGCTTGTCCATGTTCCTACCTTGATGCCCTCCTTTGGAGCTCCCATGGTCATGGAACCCATTCTTCCCGAACCAGGGTTGTTTATAGTGGACTATAAATTCTAGTTAAGTCTTCTTTATCAAAGAAAGGGGAAGGAGAGTCACTATATTAAGAATCCCCTAAGAAGGGATCCTCTCCTTCCTTTTGGCCTAATAGGAACAAAGGGTTTGTGAACCATTTTTTCTTTGATGCCTCATAGCAAGCCTCCTGTTGCCAATCTTTCTTTCATTGTGTCTCAATGGGATGATAATTATGATAGTCATGATTTTGCATAATTTATTCAACATGAAGCCCTACAATGCCCAATTTCATAAGAGTATGGAGCAACATCATAGGAACTAATTGATCGAGTGGCAACACAATGTTATCCTCCATGTCTCTTCATCACATTTGTTCATCTTAGTGCAGGATGAGAGTGAAGTCTATAACATACTCATCTAGATGAGTATAGACCACTTTGCATTGTTTGGGCATAGGTTGTTTTAAGCCTTCAAGCCTTTGTTGATTGGAACCACCTTCATATGGCAGCAGAGAATCTCCCCTATGAGAAGAAGCTATATTAGATCAAAAAAATTAGTACGCTTTTGTTGTTATTATTTTTTTAATGATATCAACCCTAGGGTTTGTTACAACATCATTATATAATTTCACTATCTCCTAGGTAGCACATATAGCTAACTAAAGTCCCCAAAAACGGTGCCAATGATGAGAAGAAAGTAATCCCTATGCCCAACCATACAAATCACTAGTGTTCACTAAGAAATCTGGTCAAATTTCGTAGACTTTATCTCTCTAAGTATACTAGGTCTAGATAGTGAATCTAATGAACATGATCATTGTCTTCTCAATTTCACTTTTGCATCACAATGGTATGGTTAAGTGTAACAAAGATATATGATTTTTATCATTTTACATTTTTCATTTATTGCCTAAGTGCTGAAAATAAAGCAATTAAATCTTTAACTAATCTAATAACAAATAATGCTTAGCTAATATCCTAAACATGTTACAATGCTACTAGGTTATCAAGCATAAGTGCTACTAGGATTACCAAGCATTAATGTATGTTTGAAGTGGCCATACTTATGTGCATTAATTAATTGCTATGAATTAATTACTTAAATGAATTAAAGTAAATTGCATAAATAATAAATTCATAAAGTAAACATAAAACTAGGTCCAAGTGCTACAAGGTTTATAAAGAAAGCTCATCTTTATTTTCATTCACACTAAGGTGCTTAGGTACATCAAAGCTTGAATAAAGATTCATGCACTTTTCAACTCCTATTGTGAGTACTTAGAAAATATTCTAAATCTAGGAAGAAAAAATTGCTAGAGTTTGGCTAACAACAAAATATTGGATGTCATAAATGGAGTTAGTGCATGGATTTCTATAGGTGACACAAGACACTATGTCGACACGTACACATTAACAGAGCAAACCATGCATCAACACGATCACATTGATGGGATCCCATCAACGTGGTTAACGCACAATGGCTCATCAAGGTGCCTACTCATAGGAAGGAGTGGGATCTAGTGACACACATAAGCATGTTTAAGATGATTATGGAATATACATGGATGGATCACATGAATGAACCCATGAATTAATGTGGATCAGTTTATGATTTTGTTATAGAAAAATATTTAAGAATACAACTGAAGCATCAGCTATTGAATTATGTAACCTTAACCTAACAAAGGAAGAAAATTAGCTAGAGAATCTCTTTGAAAATTCACATTACATTGAAACATCTATATAACATAAAAAATAAAAGGATGAAAGCAACATCAACTCTAAAGTAGAAATCCTTGAATTTGAGGAGTATCACCAAATAAGAGTTCATTTAATCTTGGTTCAAAATATTTAAAATACCTACTACTCCAAGTCTAAGAGTTATAAGTAAAGCAACAAGTAAAATAATAATAAATGAATGTATCTTCTAGGTTGTAAATAGGAAATCTTGGGTCATGAACACCCAAATGAGAGCACTAATTACCAATAGAAAAATCTTGATGAATCAAATACCATAGAAAATGTCTAATTTTTGAAGAAGTGGTGGCATTCCATATATTCTGAATTCACTACTTTCATAACTGCACATTATGATTAACCTCCTAAAGATAATTGAATCTTGGCTAAATATTAGTATTATAATTAATAAGAGTATACACAATCTTGGACCAGTATGGAAAAACATGATTATTATTAATTCAAGAGAAGAAAAAGAAATCCATTATGAAAATATTGAATAGCTACACTTTTGTCCAAACTATCCAAAACATAAAAAATATATTCTTTTTAGAAACATTAATGTCATAGAGACTTTGACACTTTTACCAAGTAATCTAGTGACTATGCGCGAACAGATGAAAGGGAGGAAATGTCAAGTTTATACCATGTATCTCAAAAGCATAGATGCTTAATAGCCCTTGGTTCATTACTATTGGAAAGCCACCAAGGAGAAATCTTATCAAGCATAGAGGTAGAAATAATAATATTATTGAAATTTCAAAAATCACTGATAAAAATCCAAGCCTTCCAAATGTGCTTTATCATAATAGAACCTGATATAGTAATACCTTTTGGAAAAAGGATTCAATTTAAAAAAATGAATATCTCTCTAGTAATCATTACCTCTAGGCTTACCTATTTGAATGTGCTTATGAAAAAGAAGCTTATAAGATTCTCTATGCCCACTTGGCACATAAAATAATACCATTCTAATAGAAATTCATCAATCCTAATCCACCATCTTCCTTGTGAAAAGAAAAAATATTCCACGCAACATGAAAAATCCTTTTCTAGAATGGCTACTACTATAAAGAAAATTTCTCACTATCTAATCAATGTGAGGATATGAAAAAATAATAGATGTAGTGACTAAAACATTTGATTGCTAGAAGACCAAAAATCTTAGCACAATAGCTTTAATCCTGAATCCCCAAGGCCTCTAAAAAATGGGATTGAGAATGCCTTGGATGGTTCAATAGATCACCCAGGGACTCGGGGGGTGCAAATAAAGTAATAAAAATTAAAATACAATTGCATATTTGAAAATGTAAATGTGCTAAAAATAAAATAACAACTCTAACTTGCACAGAAACTAAAACTATAAAATTTATTTCAGCAAAAGTAAAGAGTTTAGAGATTGTATACAAAATAATTTCTAGGGGTAGGGGGTTCACTTTGGTGGGGGCTTGGAATCCATTCCTCCATAATCAGGATGCTCCACAACTCCCAATGCTTTCAAACCTTTGTTGCTCCTTGCACCAAATCTGCAAGGGAGGTGTTACATGTGGTGTAACAATGGCTATGAGGATGTAACAATGAATATGGGGGGGTGACAATTACTATGGCAGGATAAAAATTGCTATGGGAGGTAAAAATTGCCCAATAAGGGGATTCCACACTGGGGATTCAAGAAGCTTTATGTGTGTTCAAAAATCTTGAATGCAAAAAATTCTTGTAAAAATGCCAATGTGTGTGTGTGCCAAGGGGGTGGAACCTTGAAATGATATTTGGGATTGGTTTATATTGGGTTTTGGCCTTAATTTTTTTTGAAAATTATCTAAAATTTGTCTGCAAATTTTGGCTACGTTTTAGGTGGCGTAGGTGAGATCCATTACCATGCATCCTAGCTAGGGGTAGGTGAGCTTTATCCCCATGCATCCTAGTTGGCTGACCCCTCCACGCTAGCTAACCCTTCTACACTGGTTGACCCCTCTACGCTGACTAACCCCTCCACAATGAGGGTAGATTTTCCACATGGAGGGAGGGGGGTGTAGGGGGAGTCTTCCATGCTGGAAACAAATCTTCCATGCTAAGGATAGATCTCCCATGCTAACATGTAGGATCCTAGCTATAGTTGATGTCAAAATCTTGGTCATGTTGCTTCCATGTTGGAAAGGAGGTGTCAACGTTGGGGATGAAGGTCACATCCCTCCAAGCTAAGTTATCCCCTGCTCCACGTTGGGGGTAGGTGACATCCACCCCCTACACTCCTCCATGTTGGCTTTGATGTCTCCTAGTTGGCATACCCTCCTGCAGGGATGTATCAACATAGAAAACTGTATACAAAGAATACACTATTTTTTGGTGTCTAGAGGATTGACTTGAGAGGCATCAACAAAGAATACAAAATACCATTGCTGGTCCACCACTAATGTTCCCTCTTCGCACTTAATCCAATCATGTTGAACCATGCTAAAGAGTTCTTGTGATGATAGGGTAAGGCTATGATGGAGGAATGGTAATGGTAATTAGGAAAATGATTACGGAGGCTAACAATGTATTCCAAGTTTTTTCATCATGGCTATAACATGATATTGATGTGTTTTGAAGTGTCTTTCATTCAAAAAATGCATTTGAGAATTAATCACTTCACTTCAAGGTTACTTTGGCCATTAGGCTTTGACCCTTCATTGACCATTCAATCTCTTGGCTATTTGCTTCCTGATGAGCGGCGAGGTACCCCTATGCCCAACCATACGAATACAAGCATTCACGCACGATCCGGTCAAACTCCACGGATAGACTAGTTGTGGTATCTAGATAGTTACACGTTGATCGCAGTTCACTATCTTCCCACCTGGACTAGTATTTTCTTTGTCACGTATGGTTTAGTCCAGAGTGAGGCGTATGATGTGATCCTAAACTACTACTACTCTTAGAGACAATGGAGAATAATAGTGATTAAACTAATGAGTAATAGGAAATGAGTCTAAGCTAGCCTAAGTGCGATGAGTATCCATTCCTTAATCGTCTGTACACATCTTAAGTAGTCACACTTAAATGCTTGTGATTAAGTCGTACTCATTCCGCATTTAACAACAGGAATAGTAAATGATGATAAATAAATATTAAGAAAGCAATAAATAACAAAAACAATTAACAATTAAATTAAATAATTAAACTAAGTGAATGTTGCAATGATGAAGTAATCTCGATCTTTATTGCTGATCATGTGTGTGTCCAAGTACGTCACACTCGAATAAAGGTTTCGTACAATTACAAGCATCACACAGCGGGCATGCACTGGGAAAATAATCTAACTCCTACGGAAACAAACTGAAAGAGTCTAGCTACAAATGACAAAAGGATGCCTAAATGAGGCGAAGGGCCCTCTTATTTATAGCCCAGGACTAGTGGCTACGTAATTGGGGCCCTGTCAATGCAACTTGGCTATGTCAACGGGGCCGCATCAACGTGGCCACGTATACGTGGCCCCGTCGATGCATTGACTTAATAGCACTTCATCATACCCCCACAACTGAGTAAAAATTCATCCTCGAGTCAAAGAAATTGAGGAACAAGCTCAATTGAATACACAATGGATAGGTATGGGATTATTGACTGACTAGCAATTTAGTCATGCCACAGTGGATATGACAAAATTGGGACACAGACACAAAACATAGAAAATCCTATGATTACAAAACTAGTGGAACTCATGTAGTTCCTGGTGGTGGTGGCTCCTCCATAGGTGTCTTTACATTTTCTTGCACTCCAGGTCTTGGGATTTGATGGCATTGAAGTATGGCCTGGAATTTTTCCTCTTGTAAGGCCTTGAGTGCCTTGGCGTGTGTGTGAGTTTGCACTTGTTCCATAGAGGTAGCCCAATCAACCTTCTCTTTTTCCTCCACCACCCTTTTATTCTCTATCAATAGTTTATTAAGTTGCTCAGTTCTAAAAGTGTCCAGCTGGTTCTGAGCAACCTTTGGCCTTGTATTCAGAAGATTTAATACTTCTGAAATGGCTTGAACAGAGAAATCAATAGTCACACCACAAATGTTAACCATGGTACATTCTTCTTTATTGTGCCAAATTTGGTACGTTTCCCCTAAGTACCAGGCACCGCTTTCAGAGAGGATATCTCCTGCTTCTGCCTACCCAGATCATATGGTAGGAGGATCTTCTTGATGAACGCTGAATGATTGTTCCTCCTGTTCTACGTGTTGTCCGATAGGGTCTTATCTTCCACCTCTCTGAGATTGTTCGATCACACCTTGAGCAGGACCTTCCTGTTGTCCATATTTTGGGGCCATCTACAATCACACCAGACCAATCATTAGTAAGGTTGTTACCAAAGTTAGGTTATACCTTACTACTTACCTTAATAGATTTACTTTATTTCCGTGTGATGTTAATTATTGGACGAACATGTCCCTGAAAGATTATAGTGTTGAGTCCTCTTTCCTTAGGTGGTTTCCAAATTTAATTTTTTGGTATAGCTAAGGGGATGAAATTTTTTTGACACATTTTATTCTTAATTTTATAACTAATTACCCTTAAATATGTCCTTTAGGAAATGATGAATTTCAAAAAATTTCAAAAAAGTTATGTGCTATTTGGCGTGTGCCCCTCCCCCACGACTAAGCTGAACACTCTGAGTTCAAGTAGGTTCAGACGGAATGAAAATCAGAGTACCAGCGAGTGAGATATAGGTATAAAAGCAAGGGTCTCACAATCGCAAGTCGTAGAGAGAAAAAAAATTGAAAAACTCCCCCGCATGAATAGTGGAAAATGATCGTAAGTGTTGCAGGGAAGTCATGTATATATATTTTCATCAAAGTTAGGGCACTTAGAGAATGTACCAAATTTTTAATATTTCTTTTGAAATTAAACGATGTAGACTAAGGACATCTGGATGATTGTTATAAGGTTCTAGGGTAATTCAACTGGTTCTGAAGGCACAAAAATTATGATGGTGTGGAATTTATCAATAAGGACCTCAGATGGTAGAGAAAAAGGCTATGTGATGATTCATAGGAACGTTGAATCAGAGGGATAGTAATAACGGAAAGAATATCAATTGAAAAATTAAGTTGAGGGTAAGAAATTGTGTGTGTGAGCTATGTCCTAAGTGAAGATTCCAACAAAAATTACACAAATGGGTCCTCCCCAAAGCAAGTTCCAACCTATAATGCCCTTGTGTAACCACACTTAAAGTGTCCATGGGCACTAGAAGGGTTAAATGTAATCTGCATTAACTCCACAAAACACACACATGTAAATACCACCATGATGAGGTATGAATTCAATGCTATACAAGACACGAGTCACAAATACATGAACAGCGAGATGGAATGAATCAGAGAAGGGATTGCAAAGATTGGGATGTGAGGTAACTGACGCAGGGCACAACGAATCCTTCGTGTAAAGCATGATTAACATGTCATTAACCCGTCGTTCCAAGATTAGGACCAAATCCATTCCTCTAATCAGTGACATCGCATCGTTTCATCCCATGGTGAACAACTACAAGAGTACCATGACAACAAGGCGTACGATCACTTGGTGTTTTGTTTAAGGGAGGAGTTATTTTTGTTTTGTGGCACTTCCTTTTTCTTTTGCTTTTTCTCTTTCTTTCTTTTTTTTTCACTTCACTGAATCCAGAGAAATCACCAACCTTCAGGCATGGGTGCATGTCTTTCTAGTCGGACCCCCTAGAACAGTATTTGATTTTTGAGTGCCCTTTTGATTACTCTTAGTCCCATTTTTCATTAGATCTACAAGGATCTTAGTACAACCATGTTGCATGATAACTCCCACAGACGTCACCAAAGAAAATCCGCAAGTCCCCTTGATGTCACACCCTAATCATTCCCTCTTGGTCTATCCTTATTCACTCTAGGTACAATGAACAAAAAATTAATTTTAAGTTTCAAGAATGTCAAGAATATCACTGTACCCTCGAATAGAACCTCTTATTTGTAGAATGGATGAGTGGGTGCAATGGGCTCACGATCCAAATAATTGATCACCAAGACTTGATAGCATAGAATAACACCTCAACCAATGAGCCACATGAGCATTTTATTCATGGATGAGATTACTCATAAAAAGATAAAAAGACAAAAAGATAAAATAATAAATTAAAAGGGTGAAAAACTGGAAAATAAAAAGTTGAAAAATTAAAGAAATAGAAAAACATTTATTAATTCTGTGTTGTTAGAATGGAGGATACCCCCCATAACTAAATGGTTGAGCATGGCTAGAATTAATAAATGTAAGGTGGGGATCCTTGCATGTTGGAAATATTGGGACTTGGTCATACTTACCCCATTGGGGTTCACACACTTGATTAGAGTTGACATAGTGGGGCAAGTTATAAGATGTGGTTAATTTATAAGGAGTTGACCCACTATGGTACTTGTGACCGTAAGATGGTATGCAAGGATCAACATGTCTCCCCATGTGGCAATATTCATTGGGCCCCATGGTTGTTGGAGTATTGAGTGGTGGCCTTGATAAGGTAACATGAGGCATTGGGTTCAAAGAGGAAGATGCACCACAGTGTTGGATTTGTGCTGAGTTGGTGGATGCAGTGGTTTCTGAATTGTGGTGTCCCTTTCGATGGTCACGTCTAAAGAAGGGATGCCTTCGATGTTGTGAAGAACCTCCACTGTTGTTGATAGTAGCAGCACAAGTAACGTTTGTGGGTTGATGCTATGGTGAAAAATCTTCTAGCATAGCTGACGGTGATGTAGAAGGGGGTGAAGTATGAGAATATTGAGGTTGAGGAGAAGTGTAAGGTACATGAGGTGGTGATCTTGTTGGAGAGGACATGTGTGGATAGTACCCGGGAGAATGATAACGATGAGGTGAGGTAGAGGATGTTGATCCCGTTGGAGAAATAGGGTGTTGAACATAATAAGCATTTGGTGCTGTGACATACAAAGGGTATGGTCCAGTTGGCAATGGCCTCCCTCACGACTGAGGTTTTTTCCACTATGGTTGGATGTAGTATTTTTGTACAAACTCTAGATTTAACATTCCTCCCTAATGCTCATGTAAATGTGACAAGATTGGACATTGACCTTTTGGGTGATCATACAAGAAAATATTACATTGACACGTATGATTGGTAGTTGAGTTCTTATTCTTATTCTCTTCTACCCTTTGTTTCGATTGTCCCATGGTGTCCTGTTCTATTTCTTGATTTGGCATAGCTTTTCCTCTAATAATGTTGGCATATTCTCCACAACTTTCATGTACCCAATCCATCATCTTATTGATCTTTGCCTCAATTTCATCTAGTGATTGTAGGATTGGCAAAGATGATTCCACCTTCTTGAAGTGAGTGGATTTATCCTCTTCATGATCATGGACCCTTGTTAAGTTGAGATTTTGGTCCTGTTGAGAACATTCAACATTCTCCCATTTGGCTATTTCTCCTTCTTCTTTTGCTACCCGCTTAATAAGCTCTTGGAATTGATGGGTCCGTAGGTCATATAGTTGACCTTGGGTGTACATCCCTAGGGTCTCCCTTGTCTCATTACGGAGCCCATCTATGATATGATACATTAGCCTTTCCTCAGAGAACCCATGGCCTGGGCAGTTATTTAACAGTGCATAATATCTTTCTAAGGCCATGTCCAAGGGTTCATGTTGCACTTGTTTCCATTCTTGGATTTGTCTCCTCAAGGTTGACACTCTCGCATAGGTTTGATATCTTTTGTTGAAAAGTTCTACCATTGTTGGCCAACGTTGAATTGAGTTTGGTTTTAATGACCTATACCATACTTTTGTTTGGCCAACAAGTGTCAGAGGAAAGAGCTTAAGTTTTTGCCACCCATTATCAATATTTTTCCATGTACAGGCATCATAGAAGGCTTGTAAATGTTGTTGCGGGTCTGAATCATAGCCTCCTGAAAACTTGGGAAAGTTGTTTAAATCAAGCATGGGAAGACAACTTTCCTTATGATGCCTACGGGCTATTCGAACAACCTCCTGTATTTCCGTTAAGCTTGTAGTGGTCAGTAGGGGTTCATCGTCATCAAGTAAGTTATGCTTTCATGTGTTGGGATGATGTTGTCTTCATTTATGTTTATAAGAAACCCTGACTTCAGGTTGCATACTCCAATCTTCATTGTCATAATATTCATTGGTTCTCCAATGAATTGCCTCACTAGATGTGGAATTATTATAGTCTTGTAGGAGAGACATGGTTGTAAAATTGTGTGTGAATTTAGATGTGACTTTTTTATAGTTTTTGCCTGCTAAAAGATGTATCGTTAATTTCTATATAGTGAGCTTGTATGATATAACTAATCTAGATAACTAGCATCGTCCCTGGCAACGGTGCCAATGATGAGCGGCAAGGTACCCCTATGCCCAACCATACGAATATGAGCATTCATGCACGATCCGGTCGAACTCCGCAAACAGGCTAGTTGTGGTATCTAGATAGTTACACGTTAATCGCAGTTCGCTATCTTCCCACCTAGACTAGTATTTTCTTTGTCACGTATGGTTTAGTCCAAAGCGAGGCGTATGATGTGATCCTAAACTACTACTACTTCTAGAGACAATGGAGAATAATAGTGATTAAAATAATGAGTAATAGGAAATGAGTCTAAGCTAGCCTAAGTGTGATGAGTATCCGTTCCTTAATCATCTATATACATCTTGGACCTCATGCACGACTACTACTGGGGTTACCAAGCGTAGATCCTAGGTACATTGCTAGGTTACCAAGTAGTCACACTTAAATGCTCGTGATTAAGTCGTACTCATTCCGCATTTAACAACAGGAATAGTAAATGATGATAAATAAATATTAACTAAGAAAGCAATAAATAACAAAAATAATTAACAATTAAATTAAACAATTAAACTAAGTGAATGCTGCAATGATGAAGTAATCTCGATCTTTATTGCCGATCATGTGTGTGTCCAAATACATCACACTCGAATAAAGGTTCCGTACAATTACAAGCATCACACTACGGGTAGGCACTGGGAAAATAATCTAACTCCTACGGAAACAAACTGAAAGAGTCTAGCTACAAATGACAAAAGGATGCCTAAATGAGGCTGAGGGCCCTCTTATTTATAGGCCAGTACTGGCGGTTACGTAAACGGGGCCCCGTTGACGTAGCTGGGCTGTGTCGATGGGGCCGCGTCAACGCGGCCATGTATACGCAACCCCATCGACGCATCAAATTAATAGCGCTTCATCAGTTCCCCATTTTTTTCTTTTCTTTTGTGAGGTAAAACCTTCATTGGGTCTCTTTTCTAGGGTCAGTTTAACATGGTTTTCCCATTGAGTGAGTCGTGTTACACTCAACAAACTTATTTTTCCCATTGAAGTGAGGTGTGTTGTGCTTGATGGACATAATGGTTTTTCCACTAAATTAGCTATTTTACATTCAAGTGGACTTGAGGATGGATCATGATGAAGAAATATAATATGGCTATAGTGCATGAGTGGCAAACATAGGTGAACATTATTTACCAAAGTATGGAAAGTCATAATCAAGTTATGGAGTTGGGCTTAAGGAGTGGTGCTACATGGAGGACAATGGTACAAGCACTTTTGACATAGCAGGCCAAACTCATCAAATTGTGTACATTGAGGTCACATAGTAGCTTGCTACTATAATGAGTTGCACTCTTGCAACGATCCTAGTCTTCAATCTGTAAACACAACTCCAAGAAGACAAAAAAACCAAGCAAATAGAACATGTTATAACATTAATGCATATATGCCACATGGAATGATAAAACCAAACTACCCCAGTCATCAATGTTGCCATTTTAAGGCTGTAGTGGGCCATGGTACCAATTTAAGGCCCTAGTAAGCTGTGGTGCCAGTTTAAGATCATAGCAAACCCTGGTGATAGTTTAAGGCCTTGATAGGCTATATTGTTGATTTAAGGCCTCGAAAGGCCATAGCAAGATGTCCCTCTATCATGCCAAGATATCATGTAGGTTTTTTTGTTCTAGGTCATCGAAGTTGTCAAGATCATTCATTTGTTATAACCTACCAATAATAAGAAAAAACACTACAAACAAACATGTGAGTATTAGTGATGAACTGTGATATTGGGACCATGATATCAAATCTGCAATATCAGGTCTATGATATCAGAGCCTGCCAAGCGATATTGGATACCTAATATCAAGACCTTTCTCATTGCCTATAAATAAGAGGTGGGCAAACTTGGTTTTGGCATTAATTTCCTAGTCCCTTATCCAAACTCTTGCAATTTTCCCTTTCCATGGTTAGAATTATTTCTGAGCACCCGTAGTAGGAGTCATAAAGTGAATAGATCTTTATTCAAGCATTGTGTACCTAAGCACACCTTGTGTCCAAAAANTACACATCTTGAACCAGTGTAACACTAATGGGATTACCAAACGCTAATCATTACTGGGTTACCAAGTGTTCTGCGTATGCTTGAAGTGGTCGTATTGAGTGTGCTTACTTGTGAAAATTAACGAACCAATAAAAGCAACATCAATTAACTAACNTAAAACATAAAAATCATATACCTCAAGTTTACTTAACAATGCAATCATGCCATACGAGTAAGCTTGGGAAGACAACAATCACCTCACCCATTCTTATTCTGTGAAGGTGCATAAGCACTTAGTCCTTAAATTTTAACCAGATCATGGATAACACTCATATTCATATGGTTGAGCATAGGGATACCTCGCTACTCATCATTGGTGCCATTGTCAGGGACTTTGTTGTTTGTGCGCTAATTAGAACTTAGGAATCTTCCCATCGTTGGAACAAACCCTTAGGATTAGTTATGAAAGAAAAATAATAATAATATAATAATACATTACACATTGAATAATTAATCATGTCTCCTTCTTCCTATGAAAGTGCTTCACCACCTAGGCTTGACACAATGAATAGTCAAAGGTGTACTCCACATGATAATGATCCGCCAGTGCCCCAACAGTTTCGCTTGGTATATGCTCATCTCGATGAGTATGTACCATACTTTACCTTTATCCTCCACTAGGATGAACAATTACGATGGTATGATTTAGAGGGTAACATAGTGTTACAACCCAATCACTCAATCCCAAGAATGCTTTTTCGTGCTCTCACACAAATTGGTATGCAACATTTACAGTCGAAGTATGTTGTACATGAACAAGATTTGAGAGATTATTGACCCATGGAGGCACAACGTCAAAGGGACCTACAATAGGAGAGAAATTACAAATCTATGAAGGAAAAGTGGTCTTAGGATCTTCCGTATTTCATAAGTGAAAACAAGGGTGGTGAACCTACCTCGAGAGGTTTTCCACATAACAATGTTCCTCTCGTTGACTTCGTTCAAGGATTTGTGTATGAGAATTTTCACTCAACCATTCATAACCTAGGTTTTGATACTAATGGACACAAAGGGTTTGAAAAAGGAACATGAACACATGACAACAATGGACATTCTGATCGTAACTGCGGTCAAGGTTGCAACCCCCAAAAAGAAAGTGGCAGGCATCATCATGGTGCTAGTCCTCCTTCCTCTCCACATTCATCATCTCCTTCCCCCTCTCCTTCAGGATCTGGATGTAGTCAGAAAGAGAAAGATCATGAGGACAATGGTAAGTGAAAAAAAGATCATAGAAAAAATATTCAAGAAAGGGGATGAGGGCATTCTAGAGAAACGCATCATGAAAGGAGGAAGAGTAGGGAACAACATAGGCATCATAGACACCATAGAGAGTACAATCACAATGAACCCCTACTCACTACCAGAAGTATGCTAGATATAATCGAGGTCGTTAGGATCCCAACAAGGTACCAAAAGGATAGTAGGATCAAAAGATTAGACATGAACAATATCCTACGATTTGAAGGGGGATACAATGTTGATCCTCAAAATCATCTACAAGCATTCTATGATGCATGTGCCTTGCAAAATATAGAAAATGAGTGGAAAAAACTAAAATTGTTTCCACAAACATTGATCAAAGAAGTGGAAAGCTGGTACCAGTCCTTAGAACTAGAATCCATTCATTGATGGAGTACCTTGTTAGAGTTATTCAATGATAAGTATCAAACATATTCCCAAGTGTCCAACCTACGAAAGAAAATCCAATGATGGAAACAAGGAGGACACGAACCCTTAGATGCTACCATGGGTCGATATTATGCATTATTACATCGTGGCCCTAGCCATGAATACTCACAAAGGGAACAACAATGTCATCTTGTAGATGCACTTAGGTACAAAATGCGAAGAACCCTTGGGACTTATGCCTAAGGGAGACTATCTGAGCTTAGAGCCCATCAAGTACAAAGATTATTGGAGCAAGTTGCCAAAGAGAAAGGTGAGTTAAGGAAAAGACAAAGTATGGAGGAATACAATAGAGATCCTTCCCTCCAAAATAAGGAAGTTAGATTTTGTGAGGATGAAGAAGAGTCACCACTCAAAGAGATGCTGAATAGGAAAACTTTACCCATTCAAAAGTTTGCATTAGATGTATCGGAAAAGGTAGACCAAATGTGGGACTCCCTAGATAATAAATTTCAAACTGTTCTCAAAATAGTAGAGGAGTCTAGGGAGCAAGGTAGTGACCGAGAGAGGAGGTAAAAGAAGGAACCTAAATATGCACATAACAAAGGTAAGGGCAAAGTTTCCATGATTGAGGAGGTTGTGGATTCGGACATAGACAATGATGGAAAATGTGAGATATGCCAATATGACCATCCTAAGGGATGTTGCCTAGTAATCTCACATTTGTAGGAGTCTGGGGTTTATGCACTAAATCCATGATTAAACAAATGGCAGCTACCCAAAAGGTTACCTTATACTCAAGGTAATCTAAGCCAGTTCCACTAATCTTTGATGTATTATCTGAGTGGAGCTCCACCACAACCAAGTGAATAGTATTAAATGGCAACATCCACAATCATGGGGAATGCCACCACCACATCAATAGTACCCTTACCGTCAACCTGACCTATACGGGTACTACGTGTAGCAACCAATCTCTCCACATGATTCTAGTAGTTATGTCACTCCTCAGCCTCACTACCAAGTCCACAAGTATTATAGAACTACTTCTCCTAGAAGAGATGTTCCACAAACATACTATCCTTCTCATCTGACTGCACCTCTTCCACCGTTAGCTCCATTACCACCTGCTCCAGCCCTACAGGGTGAGCTCCCTGCCTAGTCGCAGTAACACAATGCTACAAGGGCTATCAACCCTCAACCTACTATTGGTTCAAACAACTGCACAAGGAAGAAACCTTTCTTTAGAACCAACAGTCCAACTAAGTTCTTACAACCACAAGCAGCTAATCCTCCAAACACCTTGCCATCATTCAAATCTTGGGAGCTTCCTTCAAACCANAGCTTTAATCCAATCGATAATGGCATGAGTCAACATGACCGTGTGCATTAAGTGAAANCTATTTGTGGGTGGTCATATCTAGCTAATTTCCTAGTGATTCAAGTCAACAACTACAAGGGGGACTTTCCAATCATTATGGGAAGAGCATGGCTAAGCACAATTGATGCATGCCTAGGAATACGTGATCTTTTCCTAGAAACATCAAAGGAAAATATGTTTGGAAAGATCAAGGAGAAGAAAGTTCCATGCATCGCATATAGTGACACAGGGTGCAACTGCATGCAGAAAGCCTGGTTTGTACAACGTTTAACATTACCTACATGCAACCAGTGTACACAAATAACTAACATACAAAGATGCCTGTATGCAACAACCACAAGATAGGAAGGCACCTAGTGGCTGACAACTAACCGAGAGAGTAACTCAACTGTATGCATAGAACCAATGAAGAGCTTGACTTGTGCCTACATCGATAGCATAGATACATTAGAGTAAGTCCATCAGAAACTTCCAATTCCTGACATCGAAATATCAATTGGGAGAAGTTGGAAATCCTTGATGAGTTCAAGCAAGAGCCCCTTGAGTTAAAACTGCTACCCATCAGTATGGAGTACACATTTCTCAAAAATGAAAAACCAGTAATCATTAACACTAAGCTCGCTCCTCAACAAAAAGAAAGATTGCTGAAAATGGTATAAAAATGGTTGAAAGCCTTTTCTTGGTCATATCTCGAATTAATCAGAATAGATCCTAGGGTATGCTAACATAAAATTTACAATGAGCCCTCCATGAAGCCTCAACGACAACTGCAAAGGCAACTGAATCCAAAGCTTAAGTAGGTGGTTAAAGAAGAAATTGAACAACTTCTAAAAGCTAGGTTCATCTGTCCCATTACTGATACTAAATGGGCTATTCCCTTAGTCATTGTGCCTAAAAAGGGAGGTAAATGAAGAGTGTGTATAGACTTTAGGCTACTGAACATGGCAACATTCAAAGACCACTTCCCAGTGCCATTCATTGACCAAGACTTAGATACCATTGTAGGGCATTACTATTATAGTTTTCTGGATGGTTACAGTGGATACAATCAAATTCAAATAGCACCAGAAGACCAAGACAAAACCACATTAATAAGTCCTTGGGGAACATTTTCATCTAGGCAGATGTTGTTTGGCTTGTGCAATGCCCTGGCAACAGTTCAATGTTTGGTTCTAAGAATATTTTAGCAGCAAATAGGAAATTGTGTGAAGGCCTTTATGGATGATTTCTCCACCTATGGAGTGGACTTCGAACAAGCATTGGAACAATTAGAGTAAGTACTAAAATGATGTGTTGAAGCCAACTTAAGGCTCAATTGGTAGAAAAGCCATTTAATGGTCCAAGAAGACGTAGTATTAGGGCATAAGATTTCACAAACAAGGATAGAGGTAGATCCTAAAAAGATTAAATTCATCCAAGGAATCACTCGTCAACCTAAAACTATAAATTTTTTCTTCTGATTAACCCTAAGGGTTTGTTCTAGCTCCCAGTGATGTGGATGATTTCCTATGTTCTACTTAGCACACAAACAACTAAGTCCCTACCAATGGTAGCTATTATAGATGCTTCATTAAGAACTTTTCAAGGGTTGCAAAACCTTTGGTAGAACTAACGAAGAAGGATGTACCTTTTGAATGGACCAGGGAATATGAGTTGGCCTTCCAAACCTTAAATAGAAGATCATAGAAACACCCATTCTACAAGCTTCTGATTGGTCCAGACCATTCCACATAATGACTGACGCATCCAACTTTGCTTTAGGAGTTGTACTTACATAGTTAGATGACCAGAGAAGACCCTATTACATTCACTATGCAAGTTGAAGTATTTCTGGTGCACAACTCAATTACACCACAACAGAAAAAGAATTAATGATTGCGGTGTTTGCACTAGAAAAATTTAGGCACTATGTATTGGGCTACAAGATATTTGTACACGCGGATCATAGTGCACTTTGGTTCCTGATGAATAAACTAATGATGATCCCTTGCATCATATGATGGCTTGTGATCTTACAAGAGTTCAATCTTATGATGATTGATCATAAAGGAATTGAGAATGTTATTGCTGATCATTTATCTTGGTTATGATGGGACAACAAAGAGGATGAATATTTAATCTCTGACCATTTCCCTAATGAACTCTTCTTCGTAGGTGTGATAAAAATTCACTTACCCACTGATACAAATTGGTATAGTGGCATTCTCACTTATTTTCTTACACAAGAAACACCACAAGGTTTAGACCTTAAAAAGAAACAACAATTTCTTCACCGAGCCAAATATTTCATGAAAATTAATGGACAACTTTTTAAAGTATGTTCTGATGGCTTGGTCTGTGGTATGTTCTTGATGTGGACCAATTGCAAGTTCTCCAAGACACTCATGAGGGCCCTTGTGGGGGTGATTATGTTGGGAGATGAAAAACCATTAAAATCTTGCTTGTAGGATATCATTGGCCTATATTGTTCTAGGATGCTCATCATTTCATCTAATCTTTTGAGCACTGCCAACGCAATGAGAGAATGACTACTAGAATGGAGGGTCCACAATAATGGATTCAACCCTTAGAACCCTTCAACATATGGGGTATTGATTTTATGGGGCCTATCACACCAATGTCCAATGGAAAAGCGTACATCGTTGTTGCTATTGATTATTTTACAAAGTGGGCAGAAGTAGCTGCTATTACGGATTGTACATCATCCACTGCTACACGATTTGTTCAACAACAAATCGTAAACAGGTTTGGTGTGCCTCGTGCACTTATTTCTAACAATGGTACACATTTTACAGGTGCTAATTTTTGAAAATTGATGCAACACTTAGGATTAGAGCATAAGCTGACTACACCATATCGTCTTCAAGCGAATGGTTACCAATAAGGAGATCACAAAAATACTAACATGGACCATTAGCAAATATAAGAGAGACTGGAGCACCAAACTGAATGATGCTCTTTGGGCATACCACTCCACATGGAAACTCCCTATAGGCTACTCTCCCTATGAGTTACTGTACGGTAAACTTCCAACACTTCCTATCCAAGCTGAGCTCCATACACTATCTACAGCATGTGACCTCAACCTTGACCTCAGTCTAGCATAGAAAGAATGATTTATGAACCTTAACTTGCTAAATGAAAATCGATTAGCTACCATGTCATCCAATGAACTACACAAGGCCTTTAACAAACAACGTCATGACCTAAGGATTACAAAAGTCAAATACCAATCGAGAGAAGGTTGTTTATTGGAATCCCACACATGTGCCACAACAAACTAAATTTCAAATGTTGTGGGAAGGACCTTATATCATTCATGAAACTTTTCCTTCAGGGGCCATGATGATCTATAAACCTGAAAGCTCGAACAAGAAATTATTGGTCAACATCCAACAAACCAAACCTTTCCATGAACCTAAAATGGCCAGTACTAACACTACCTCTATAAATTGACAACCTTGCTCATTATTTCAAATCTCCTCCTGTCAACTCAATCATGGGGGAGATGGCCACCAATGCTAATCATTCTAAAGCCCTCAATTCCTTTAACTTTTTTTTTTTACACATTTTTATTTTACACATTCTTCATCTTTACTTTTTTTTGTTTTACACCATCATTAACATTTTTTACTATTTCTTTCTCCATTACATTTTGTTTGGATAAATCTCACTCATCATATAATAAGTGCTCATGATGGTGGAGAATACTATAATAGTGTTGATTGCTAATGTTTGTTTTTTACCTTTGACTTTTAATGTTGATACTAAGATATGGTTTCTTTTGATAAAATAGGCAATGAATCCACATCATCCATTCATCCATTCAGCTCTATGGTCTCCCTTGAGCTTGGAACTAATAATGTCCCTTTTTCTAAGTAAACTTATTAATGAATTGGTGGCTTAGTATTCTTCAAACCAAGGAAAGGTTCAAATGGATTGAAAAGGGTGTGGCCTCAATGGGATTCAACGCATTTGTGCTGGCTATTCTCTTGGATACTTGGATGTTTTTCATACATNTGCCTAAAGGTTCCCTCTAACTAAGGCCCTTTCTCGCTTCTTGCTTCTCTATTTTTCTCTTGTTGGAATGGTGGTTGCTCTGTGGATGCATTCTTGTTGCTTTAGGAGGATGGGTTGGTCAAGTATGTTGATGCAAGGTCACTGGATGTGGTTAGTTTTGATCTAGATTTGGATTGAATTTTATTAAGTCACCTTAACCACATAATACACAAGGTACTGTATACAACCTTGATCTTGGGATTCCATCCCATTCTCTCTTCTCTTCCAAATTTCTTTCCATATTCCACTTCACTACTAGTTTTATGATTAGTCTATATCTTGGTTGCTACATTATTATTCTTTGGTAAACTCTTGTGGGTAAGTTCTTAACCATTGTTTCCATATGTCATTCCTAGAGCCTACGAACTCTTTGGTTTGTGGGTTTGTCAAGGCATAAAGGGCATGAGCCTACTTTGGGAAGGATCCACTGGCATTCCTTGATGGTGCAATTGTAAAGTTCTTTCCCCTAAACATTTCCTACAATCAACCATTTCACATTTCAACCATCCATGACATCCACTTTCGTTTTATTAGCCTCACCATTGTTATTTCTCTATTCTTCCTTGTTATTTCATTTTCCATCTTATTGCTACCAAAAGTTTACTCTTAGTCGTGGGGGCCCTAGCACAAAATTTTCCATTCCATTACCTCACCCCTACACCTTCGGTAGTCACCAGTTACAATCCTCTAACCTAGTATCTGCCATACCCACAACCTAGCCAATGTGCTTCCTAGCGAGGCAAGGTATCAATCACATTATATCTTACCTATCCTTGCTAATTCATGACTGTGTTGTGTGTGCAAATGGCAATCACATGAACAATGAATTGGGATAGGAGGAAGCACTCAAGATGGACCAGAGCTGAAGCAGTTATGCGAAGAACATGCATTATATGGCCATGGACGAACAACGGTGTGCACAATCTTGACATCAGTAGCAATGTGGCTCATTTTCTCTTTTTTTTTTCTCTCTCTAAGCTACCAAATAAAGGTCTGGATGTCATCTATGTATGGTGTTCACCACAATGGGTATGAACACCAATGTTGTAATATATTTGTCGATCCATTCACCGAGCACTTTGAGTCTGTCACTCCATGTCAATAATTCCATACCTTTCCAATATTTTGTAAGGAACTCAAGGACAAGTTTTCATTTAGTCATGGGGGCATGATGAACCATGATATTGGGACCACGATATTAGGTCTGTGATATCAGAGTCTACCAAGCGATATCATACATCCAATATCGAGACATATATCGTTGCCTATAAATAAGAGGCGAGCGCACTTGGTTTTGGCATTAGTTTCTTAGTCCCTTACTCGAACTCTTGTAGTTTTTCCTTTTCAGAGTTGGAATTATTTCTAAGCACTCACAGTAGGAGTCATAAAGTGAATGGATCTTTATTTGAGCATTGTGTACCTGAGCACAACTTATGTCCGAAAATAAAGATGAACTTTGTGAGAAACCTTGCAACATTCAGAATAACTTATTTATTGCATTTAATGTTATTTACAATTATTTAATGCTTTCATTAGTTAATTGATGTTGCTTTTATTGGTTTGTTAATTTTCACAAGCAAGCACACTCAGTACGACCACTTCGAGCATACACGGAACACTTGGTAACCTAGTAATGATTAGCGTTTGGTAATCCCAGTAGTGTTACACTAGTTCAGGATGTGTATGGAGAGTGGGAACGGATGCTAGTGTTAAGACTAGTGAGAACCTAGTGAATTAGTTAAATTAAATTAGTTACTTAATTATTTCACTTCTTCCTTTTAGCACTAGGACATAAACATAAAAAGCATAAAAATCATATACCTCAAGTTTACTTAACCATACAATCGTGCCATATGAGTAAGCTTGGGAAGACAACGATCGCCTAACCCATCCTTGTTCTGTGAAGGCACATAAGCACTTAGTCCTTGGAGTTTGACCAAATTGTGTGTAACGCTCGTATTCATATGGTTGAGCATAGGGGTACCTTGTCGCTCATCAATTAGGCATAATCAAGGCTATATGATGGCTTTAATGTTTCATAGAAAGGGTTCGATGAGATCATGAGCAGGCTTAAGTCCTAGTGAGGACCTTGGTTTCATGTGTTTTCTCCTCACCATTGTGGTCTTGATGGGAATTTCGGCTAAGGGACCCTCTGTGATGTTTTTGAATTCAAGATTAATGGCCATTGGGCTACATCAAGGTATTATGGTCGTATAGTGCAATGGTTTAAGGGCTCAATGTTTGGGTACATAAGGTTGACTTGGTCAACATTATGAGAGAGGTATACTAAGGCTTTAAGGCTAGTTAAGTTTACTTCCTCGTCCTCTTGGCTTCATCCATGTATGATAACATAAGCATATCAAGTGGCACTTGTGTGATATAATGGTCAAACAATGTAAAATACTATAATAATAAAGCAAAAGTGGGTCAAAACAAGTTAAATTGATAGCCAAAATAGGTCAAAACATGGTCAACGAAGGTCACTAATGGTAGTATAAGGTTAAACATGGTCAACTATGATTATACTTTGCTAATTTTAGGCCTTGGCAAGCTATGTTGCTAGTTTAAGGCCTTAGCAGGCCATGGTTACCTGGTGTCGAATGATGATCAAACCCCTTTATCTAACACCAATAAAAGGCTAAACCAAGGTTGAATATGGTCAATAAAGGTTATAAGGGTTAAGTTGAAACAAACAAGATGAAACAAAGGTCAAATGATGCATAATGGGGTCAGATAAATGCCAAATTATGATCAAAACCACATAAAATAGTATCAAACAAGGTCAAATAAGGTCTTATTAATGTCAAATGATGTCAAATTAAGTGAATCAAGGTCCAGATGATACCAAATGATGGAAAACAGTGGTCGCAGCATCCACGCTGGTTCCACGCTACCACAATGGTTGAGCGAGGAGTAGCAGCGTTGGAAGGCAGCATCCATGAGGGTTCCATGTTGACCAACGTGGATGAGCCAGGAGAAATGTTGGAAGGTAGCATCCACGCTGGTTCCATGAGGACCAGCGTAGATGAGGAGGGGCAGTGTTAGATCCTGGCATCCACGCTGGTTGGTTCCTTGCTGGTCAGCGTGGAACCAGCGTGTGGAGCGAAGGTTTTGAAGGGCTACAGGGATTTTTAAAAAATCATGGCAGCAAGGGCCTGGGGTTCTTCAACGGTTCTGGGTCATGAGGTTGCCGATGTGCATACAAAGCAGTGCGCGGTGGCAAGTGAGGGGAAGGACGAGGCAGCACGTGGCAGGCAGGATAAACCCTACCACATGCCAACGAGGGAGGTCACATGGCCTCCAGACTTTTTTTTTTTTTTAAAGCCTTTAACCATTTTACTAAAACGGGGTGGCTGCGTTGCCGTAATGTAAGTAAAACAGAAACATGTTGCACAGATGAAGTCTGTAACTGCCACGGATCCCTCACATAAAACTATGCTCTTGAACTTGGCAAAATCAATGATGCCATCACCATTTTTTTCCAGCAAACAGAGTATATCGAAACAGTTAGAAATTTTGCATTCAGAATCTGGCATGTCCATGGAGGCAAGAGCAACCTGAAGCTCCCGTGCACTAATGATACCATCCCCATTGCAGTCAAACATATCAAATGCCTCTTGCAGATCATCTTCATCGATTTTTACAGTGTTGTCCAAATATTTGCTTTTCTTCTTGTCTTTCATGCTTAAATGCTCAAATAGCTTATCATCTTTGAATGTTGCTGCTTTTAGAACCAAATGCAACTTGTCTAGCAGGCTGTAACTGAGTTTTTTTTTTTTTTTTCGTAAAATAATACCGTGGGGAATTCCCCTTTTACTAAATGTCACAATTTCTTAGTATGTTGTTTAATATGTAGCGATAGCTCAAAACATTCCTTAATCATTTAGGAAAACCCACAACAGGACAGCGTGGAGCTAATGTTGCATTACAATTCCATCACTAAACTCGAGTACGTCCCTGCTATAGTAATTAAATCACTTATAGCAAGTTTTTTTGTCTCTGTCTAGGTTGTTTCCTCTAATCTTTTTAGTTGAGACAATGTTACAGATAATATTACAGTTAATGGTAAACCATGTAGGCCTCTCTTTGTGGAACAAAGGGTGCTTGCAAAGAGTTGGACTTTGGACTATCAACTAGTATTGGCATATAGACACCTCCTTAACAAATTGAATCGGTGCTTTATTTGACTGAGAGCATAAAAATCATACCTCTATCTCACTGGGTTCATTTGTAAGCTGATAGGTTGTACTATTTGTTTATGCCTGTGCATGACACTTTTGAGCTGTAGTCTTGGAACGTGGGTCCTAGCCTGCGTTTTACTTTTGATTATAATCTAAATTCTTCTTAGTCTTTGGAAGGCCATTTTTCTTGTGTTATAAAATTACAATGGCTCTTGGAGGGGTTATTCGAGGCACTAGTCTTGCATCCTCTACTTTGAACATTATGGCGATATTCCAAGGACAAGATTAAGGCAAAGATCGGCTTTTTAAATCAAGCATTTGGAGATATTATATATATATATATATATATATATTCTTTCTAGAATGTAGAATTTTGAGTTTTGTAATTGGGCTTTCTTGTTATCATGGTTACTAATTGCATGCCTTCTTTTATGTCTATAGGCCCCTAGCTATGAAGGTGACTGGCTATGATGTAGTCAATTGTCTTTCCTCTTCCCCTTATGGCTTAGCTTTGGCTACTATGAAGCTAGTTATAACCTACCATGCTTTTCTTTGTTGTTTGATATAATTGTTTTCATTTGACTATAGAGGCCATAATGACCACGTATTGGTCATGTCATTGTATGTTGCACAATATAGCTATGGCCATGGACATATGAACATTTTGATATTCCTTGATCGTTGTCACATAGTGTGACTACAACTACACATTAGCTTTTAAAATTTTCTTATTTTATATGCATAATGGGTAGATGTAACAAGGCTATAAAAATATGTTATAATGATTATTGTAAAGTAAAGTACATGCAAATAAGTAAAAGTTGCAAACAATGCCATCAGGTAGACTAGCTATGATGTTGGTATAGAGACGAGAATAAGAGGTTTTTATTCTCATCAATTTTAGGCCCCATTAAACCATGAGGTTGCCAATTTAAGGTCTTAGCTTATTATAGTCTATACTTTCCTAGCAAGTACAAGATGCTCTTGAAAGACAACATAAGGCTAAAATCAACACTGAAACATGATATAATGTTGTGAAGGTAAACAAATAATTGGAAAAAGAATGGATGAGACATTTACCATGAAATTGTTGCTTAATCTTTGAGAGATCAAGGAATCCTTTTGGCATAATCCCATGGTCATCATTTCTCTTGTTTGGCTTGGCAAGTTGTAGGCATTTTTGTTGATTGTCTCTTGTCATAGAGTTGGTGCTATTTGCATCATTGTTGCTCACATTGTTGTTTGCCCTAGTTTGAGTGTTAGGAGTTTCCTCTTGAAACTCTACCTTTGAACCTTGATCAATATTGACATAGTTAACTGAGGGCAATGATCAATATGGAAATTGAATCCCTTAATGTATAGGAGACGAAATTGCATGAAGCTTAGCCAACCATGGCCTTCCTAGGATCAAGTTAAACCCAAGTGTCTCTTCAACCACTATGAAGTTGGTGGATGTCAAAAACTGTTCATTGGCTACGAAATCCAAAGTGATGGAACCTTGCATTGCTACTCATGATCCATTGAATGACTTGAGTGTTGAGGTAGCAGTCACTTGGATGTTCTCAGTTAGGCTTAGTTTGTCAACAACAAAATATGGTACCACATTCATGGTTGCTCCATCATCAACATGAACACAGTGAACCTTGTACCTACCAATGCGTATAGTGATAAGGAGAGGAGTAGAAAGCACTTATTCATTTCTAGAGTCAATCTTCACTTCACTATCATGAAAGTTGAGTGTTGGTTGATGCCCATTTTTCCTAAGTGAAGCTTGCTCAATGACAGAGTGCATTAATTCCTTGTTGGCCAACATGTCTTTGCTCACAAGGATAGAAGTCAACACTTGAGCTAGTGCATCCCTATGAATAGGATATGTCATGACAAGGTTATATAGGTTTGGTGAGATGTTCTTTTGCTTAAGGGATTGTTTTTCTTATTTCATTGTTGTGAGAAACTTCTTTTCCTTAACATGTGATGTTTCAACCTTAGTGGTTCTAACCTTCTCCAATCTTCCTAGAGTTAGTGGCTTAGGTTTCAGCCCATGTGCCTTGGGCCCCTTGTCCATGGACATAGTTGGTCTTAGTTAATTACCTTTAGTGGGCTTATTTGTTGGTTTGGTGACAGGCTACTTTCGCCACCATTGTGATGATGATTTCTCGCTAATCTCTGAGTTATTGGCCATGATAGGTGGGTTTTGGTCATGCGTTGTTATGGTCTTAGTTGTTGAAGGTAAAGGAACTTGCATAACAAGTGGTTCCTTGGGTTTTAGAGGATTAGCAACTCATCGATTACGTTGTGATGTTGAAGCCACTAAAGTGGGGACACATATGATGAAAGATTCCTTAGGGGCTGGAGGACATGGTACCCATATAACGAATGGCTCTCTTGGATTTTGCGTTCCTGGGTTGTGATGGTACTCTAATGACAAACAGTTTCCTAAGAGGGTTAGACTACTTGGTTTCCATGAATGAGGCTACAGTGTAGGAGTTGTTGTTAGTGCTTGGAGAGCTGAGCTCATTCACTAATAACTCTCCATGATTTATCATCTTCTGGAGGTCATCCTTTAATGCTAGGAAAAAATCAATATTATGACAAGACATCTAATGATAGTAGTAATACCTATCAAATATAAAGTACTTTGGTAGCTTAGGATCATATTTGGTAGCTATCGCTGGATCTCTAGCTATGTCATAAAGACAATTGTGCCTCTTACGAGCCTCTTTAGACAATTGCTTATATTGTATACAGTTGTCTCTAAGCAACTATTCTAAGAGCTTAAAGGGCTTCATAGGCAACCCAGTGTGTTGAGACCTATCCTTACATCCAAAGTTTTATCTTGGTTGATTTAGAGCATAGAAAGTGGATCATTGCAATGAGTCAAGGGATGTGTTGTGTGGTGGTGATCCTTGCTTTTCTCCTTGTTTTGCCTCTTTTATTACTACAACCATAGTTGTATGTTCTTGTTTAGTCTTATTGCTATCTCTCTTTTCATGTTGGTTTTTGTAGGCTACATAAGCCAAATTGTTGCTTGTCTTAGCTGCGTCCTCAATGTTTTTGGTTTGTGAGAAGGCTTGGCTTAATGACGAGGACTCTAGGTAGTATAGCTTTGACTTGATAAAGTCATTTACTACTCCCTTGTAAATGGCCAAGAGGTGAGTTTTAACAATAGGCTCTGGAATCTCATTGAGTGTTGAGTTCCACCTTTGAATGAACCTTTTGACAAGTTCAAGTGGCCCTTGCCTAACCTTCATCAATTGGTCCAATGTGGCATCCAGCTTCAAGTTGTATATGAAGTGGTTGACAAATTAGATGTCCAAGTCCTCAATGAAAGAGATAGAACCCTAGGAAAAGTCTTATACCAATCTAGAGCCTTACCCTTAAGGGACATGGGGAAAATCCTCAATACTGTATAAGGCCAAGCTTGAAAGAAGAGGCACTTAGACTGAAAGGTTACTATATATGTGTTGGGGTCCTCTTCATCATTGTATTTTATGAAGTTTTAAATATGCAAGCCTATAGGCAAGGTTATTTGAGGCATTGTATGGCTTATGGGATCATCCTGATAGAAATCTAGAACCTTGACCATCTAAGTTATATTGGCCTTGAGTTTTCGCAATTCTTCATTAAGGTCTTGGATCATTTGAAAAGCTTCACCCAAACCTTGGGGCATCCCCATGGGCTATGGTGTTTATGTTGATGATTAAGGAAGAAGTTGTGAGACTTGTGGTTGAGAGGCTTGTGGCCTCACGATAGCCTACGATATCGAAGGGAGAGGTTAGGTTATGGTGGTCATAAATGGGATAAACAATGAAAAGGACGTTTGTGCTAGAACTTGAGGCATAAAGGGAACAAATGGGGTATGAAATGTTTGTGTTGCTTAGGGTCCCAATGAGGGTCCCACTAGCATGAAAAAGGGAGATAGTGATGTAGACATCATCGTGGTTGGATGAACAAAGTTACATTGTGTGGCAAAGGGTACAAATGAGAATAAGGAAGTGGATTGGAACACAGGTTAGGTCTGGTGTGTGGCGATGATGGTTGTGAACCCAAACATGGTAGGATGGATAGGAGGAGATTTGGGCTAAGGAAATTGGTCCATTGATGAGATAATAGATGTGGAGTTGGATGTGGTTGTTTGGGGAGCCAGAGTTTGAAAAGGAATTCCAATAAAGGTGTCCAACTCTCGTTTAGTTTCAAACCCATCTTCCTCTCCTTGAAGATCTTTTAAACTAATTTCCTCACTAAACTCATCAACCTCTACGAGTTGTGTGAGCATTTGTGCATAGAAGTCAATGAGGGGGATTTGGTCATAGGGGGATGGGATTTATTCTTTTCCATCCCAATGTATAATTTTGAATTGACTCTTAGTGTTAGATTCAAAGCATGGTATTAATAAATCAGCTTGCATCTTAGCATAGAGGAAGTTGTAGAATTCCTCATCAATAATTGCGAAATTTAGGCTCTTGCCTGTTTGCCTAAGAGATTACCTTTGTTCTATGACTGCAGGGTCTTTTGGATCATAGATACAAATTGCATCTTGACTAGATACCATATTTGTTAAGTGGAGGGGTAGTACTATTGATGAGACGCGATTCGCATGAGCCGCAATATCGCGTCGTCCCCTACGATGTCGCGTACGTGATATCGCGGTCCGCTGCCAAATCTATAAATAAGAGGCGGCACTCCCCTTATTTCCCATCCTAGGATAAAAGTAGGGAAAATCTGGCAGATTGATCACTCCAGAGATAGAATATTTTCCATGTGCCCGTAGTAGGAGTCCCCAAGTGAACGAATCTTTATTCAAGCAGCTTTGAACCTGAACGCAAGTTGTGTACAGCAATAAAGATGAGCTTTGCGGATAAACCTTGCAGTGCATGGAATAGGATTTTATTATTTGTTATTTATTACCTGTTATTTCCTACCTATTATTTATTACCTGCATTAGCGTGGCATGGGTACAACTTGATTACGAGCATTGATGAATGTGTACGGCTAATCAAGGAATCGGTTGCTCATCACGATTAGATTCTCTCACCCTTATCTCCTAGAATGCAAAATGAGTACAACTTGATTACGAGCATTTATGGATTTGTATGGCTAATCAAGGAATTGGTTGCTCATTACGCTTAGGCTAGTTAAGTGCCTCAGTACGACCACTTCAAGCACGTGCATTACGTGTGGTGATCCCAGTAACGATTAGCATTTGGTAGCCACAGTTGCATAGGTTCATGGTGTGTATGGTAAGTGGGAACAGATGCTGACGCTAGTTAATTTAGACTTAGTCCTTAGTTAGAGTTAGTTAGTTCCTCAACCCTTCACCTCGATAGCATAGTAGAAAAACATTAAAAACTATAAAAATCATATACCTCGGACTTACTTAACCATACACCGTGACAACTACAAGTAAGCCTGGGAAGACAACAAATGATTAACCCCAAGTGTTCCATGGGGTGTGTAGGCATTTAGTCTACGGAGTTTGACCGGATCGTGTGTGCTACGCTCGTTTCGTATGTTTGAGTGTAGGGGTACCTCGCCACTCATCATTGGCACCGTTGCCAGGGACTAAGTGTTTGTGCACCAAATAGAACATAAGGGATATCACTCACATCGTTGGGAGCCTTAACAAACCTTCGGGTTAATCAAAAGAAAAATTTGTATAACAGTGAATTAGCACACCGATAAAAATGCCTTCTTCTCATAAGAGCAACTCACCACCTAAGGACCATACACAATACAGTCGACAACATAAAAAACATAACCAAAATCAGCCAAGTCCTAAACAATACAAGATAGTTTATACTCATCCCGATGAGTATATTCCAAACTTTACTTTTATCCTCCATCAAGACGAATAGCTGCGATGGAGAGATTTGCAAGGTAACATCGTGTTACCCCCAGATCGATCAGTCTCTTGCATGCTTTTCTGTGCCTTGGCGCATATTGGCATACAAGAACTATATGCTGAATACGTTGCGGAAGATTTTGAAATAAGGGATTATTATCCCACAGATGCCCAATGTATGAGGGACTTAAAGGGAGGAGAGTCAACATACTTTTCTGAAGGGCAAAGCCCCGCACGTCCTTAGCGAAATAGGAGATGAGGAACCCCTTATCATGGGTTCTTTAATGAATGATGTTCCCCCTCCTAACGATGGTGAGGAGGTTGGGTATCAGAATCTATGATCAACGATACATAACCATGGTTCTGATACTCATGAACACCAGCTGTTCATAGAGGGAACAACCACTCATGCTAAGGATGGGCACTTAGATCGTCACCACGATCGGGGCCATAGCAGCTGAAGAGAAGGCAAGAAACATCATCATGGCGATGGTTCCCCTTCTTCTTCTCCTTCATCCCATCACTCACCCTCTCCTTCCACATCTGAGCACAGCCACCATGAACATAAAGGTGAGGATAAAGGCAAGAAAAATGAAAGACCTTGACGGGAAAGTCGAGAAAGAGGACAAGGGCAAGGACGTAGGGAGAGTAGGGAACAATGCAGACATCACAGGCATCATGAAAGAGACGATCATGATGAGCCCCTACTCACAACCCGAAGTATGCTTGACATAACGGAGGTAGTTAGGATTCCCACAAGGCATTTAAAGGATAGTCGGATTAGGTGTTTAGACATGAACAATATCCCATGATTTGAAGGAGGATACAATGCTGATCTGCAAAATCATTTACAAGCATTCCACGATGCCTGTGCCTTGCAGAATATAGAAAATGAGTGGCAAAAACTTAAGTTGTTCCCAAGGACACTCACCAAAGAAGCAGAGAGTTGGTACTGTTCCTTAGAACCGGAAACCATCAGGAGGTGAAGTATGATGCTAGAACTGTTTAATGAAAAGTATCAAACATACTCCAGAGTGTCCAATCTGCGTAAGAAAATCCAAGGCTGGAAACAAGGTACATATGAACCCTTGGATGTTGCCATGGCCTGCTACTACACATAGTTACATTGTTGCCCGAGCCATGGGTACGCTTAGCGGGATCAACTTCACCACATCATGGATGGACTAAGACATGAAACTAGAAGAACCCTTGGA